>ML660197.1:37207250-37244583 GCA_007570785.1 Antilocapra americana
AACAATTAAAAAATAAATAAATAAATAGTGATAACAAAAAAAAAAAAAGTCTGGCAGAGACTTCTTTCCACACTGGACAACTGGGTTGTAAGGAAATTTTAAGACTGCAGAGAGAATCTCAGAAAGAAAAAAAAATAATAACACCACTGTCTTTTTCACTTATATCATTTTTTTAAAAAAAAGAAAATGGAATACAATTACTTCTGGCAGTATCAAAAGTGTAAATTTTCATCAACTATGCAGAAAAATATCAATTAGGTTTCACATAGCAGTGTTAAAGTAGATTAAAGGAATGAGTAAACCTGCACCCAAATAGTTCTAATTCTTTGCTGGGATTTTAACTGGTTATCTCACTTTTCTACCTTATTTAGTAATGGTGGTATAGTCCTTTTAAAACAGATTATAGATAATAAAGCTGTTTCTATGTCTAGCAAATGGATTATGGTTAAAAAGTGCAATGCCAAGATAGTTAAAAACAAGTATTGAAAAGGAAGGAGGTCCACAGGACAAATGATTTCCCTGCATGGCTCACCCTTCCTGTGATGAGCTCCTGGATGAGGCTGGGGTGAGACATTTTCTTCTGGCTCTTCTTAAACTTGTCACATTTCAGCTTTTCATTTTAATACAGAGGACATCAGTGAAATTTGAAATCTGAAGACCTTTTTCATTAATAAACCACCCAAATATCTAGAGTATTTGGAAAGAAGAATGAAGATGTAGAGACAAAACAAAGTAAAAAGGGGAAAAAATAGAAGTGAAAATCCTCCTCTTGTGTATCAAGGTAAATACCACTTTATTATTTACCATGATACCAAAAAATAAGAAGTGCGCATCAAAGTCACATACAGCAAGTGTCAGCTGTAGAGAAAAAAGTCTTTTTTGCCCAAACTCAAAAGTGTTCTTTGAGAATCAAGTCTGGATAAAATAGTATACCAGATATTATTAATACAAGAAACAAAAAGGACTTAAAAGCTCTCAGTCAATGTCCTCTAAGAGCTTACAATCATTTAGGGAGATAAGTTTCATATGAAACAGCTGATTAAAATGAAAAGCAAAAGGTTGAAATCCAACAGAAAACAGGGAAAATAAATGCATACAATATGTGCAAAGACTAATGTAGATTTCAACAGGACAAAAAATCTTTTGGAAAAGGAAAATGCAAATGTAATATAAGTTCAATAAAGCAGTTATTCATATTCCAGTCCAGTTGATTAAAACACACATACACCCCTACCCTTGGTATAAAAACAATACAGAAAAACATGTTTACAGACTTCAATTAGCCTAGTACTAACAGCACTATGGATGCATGGCAGAAGAAAATTAGAAGTAAGGATCTTAGGGAAAGCTGCAGTTCAATTCTCGAGAACACATTCGCCATTAATCGCAGGAGCCCAATACAGATATAGTAAAAAATAAATAAATTTTTACAGCAGTAATCCAGCATATCCCATTCGAATAGTTTATACCTTTTTCAGTTTAGCATCAGAAGAATCATCTCATTAAAATAAAATATTTGCAGTGGGATTATTTCTACATATGTAGCGTAGCAAAACATGTTTAAACTTTTTGAAAGATTCAAGTCAGTGTTTTTCACTTTAGTAGTAAAGACAAAGACTATCACTCAAGATAGTTGCTTGCCAGCTACTTTAAAAACAATCTTCACCATAGTTCTTCATAAGACTTTGCTCTGCAGTGTAGGCTCTCCTTTGAAACACACGCAAATCCCAAGCATTAAGTTGAATATTTAGCAAAGGGCACAAATAAACTTCAGAGCCAACAATGACAATGAGCAACAGCTTCAGAGCCTGACACTAATTTACTGAGGCATATCAGGAACTCTTGGGAATGAAGTGTCTGCTAATTAGGCCACCATGAACAGATTCCCAAACCTTGACAAAGTTTTTCCAAGCATCTGATGATGAACTTTGATTTATGGGCTGTCTAGGTAAAAATTGAACAGATGGTACCTTTTAACAATAATTGACACCTAAGTTTGTTAAGGATCTCAGTCTCTAGGAAAACATGTGGCTCTGCAGAGGAAAACAACATAGAACACTTTTCGAGTCATCTACCTTATCTTTGTCTTCAACGACATCTGCCAAGACATCATCTGGATCCAGGATTCCTCCATCTGTGTATTCTAAGTGATGAATCTTCACCCAGTATGCAGGATCCTGTGGGAGAACAACCAAGAACTTTCATAACTAAAGCTTTCTTATAATAAAAGGTAAAATACATTTTAATTTTAAAAATAAATTGACTCATTAAAAATACACTCTAGCAATAATAAAACTTTTAAACACCTAACACAAATGTTATCTGTTTATTTAGATATATTTGTGGCATGATTATCCTGTTTACGTCAGTAAATCAAAGTATAAATGTTTTAACAGTTTTCCAGGAAGATAAATGGCAACGGAAAAATAAGTTGCCCTAGCCAGTTGCACAGCATATTCAAGGAATTTTGAATAACCTTTGATTTAGGTAATACCCAAGGCTTCCCTGGTGGCTCAGACAGTAAATCGCCTGAAATGCAGGAGACTTGGGTTCAGTTCCTGGGTTGGGAAGATCCTCTGGAAAAGGAAATGGCTATCCATTCCAATATTCTTGCCTGGGAAATCCCATGGACAGAGTAGCCTGGTGGGCCACAGTCCATGGGGTCACAAAGAATCAAACACAACTGAGCAACTAATACTAGGTAATCCCAAGAATAATCTGGAAAAGAAAGATCTTAAAAGTACTTTCTGAAACTGAGATCCTAAAGCTGTAGGAAAAAATCAAAAGTAAGACATCTGTGATGGTAATAGCTATCACCTCAGGTACACAATTGCAATGAGATGACCAAAATCCTTTTCAACTTTTCACATCTCTGTGCTGTGCACATACCCTCAACTCTGAGACTGGCAACAGCATCTGAAACAAGAGCTCCAGCACTGATTTCCAATCCCTGAAGCATGGGAGAAAGTAGAACCGTGTTCACAAATGGAGGTAGGGGTGCTCGCTGAATTGGGGTGGTGATATAGGGGATTTCCAAGTATTGTTTTTATAAAAAATTGCTTCAGACTGTAAGGCTTCAGGAATTACTTTCCCAATTGGATATGTAGCTAGACACTCTTCTCTGATTCAGGTCCGTTACTTCTATACCACCTATTTCTGGAAATGATATAGTAGTTATCTGTTCCAACAATAAGAACAAGAATCAATGAATGAAGAAAAACATTAATAAATAGGTTTTACCAAAATACTCAAGGCATAACCAATTTGGTTCTGTGATGCTTAGAAAGGCCCTCAGTGTGGGTAACTTTCGACCCATGAGCACCCAGTATCCACTAAAGAAATGGATACCAGTTTTTGAGAAGACATAGAAATTCTTCTAGGCTAAAGCTCTAAACCTTTACTACATGAATCTTTGAAAAGGGTAAGCCCTAACATAGTTCACAGAATTCAATTGCGGTCTCACAAACACCAATAGAAATGGTTGCTATATAGCCTTCTCTTTAGCTGACCCTTATAAAAGGCAAAGGCATACTATTAAATAATTTTTTAAAATCTATTCAGAGGGCTACTGATATGTGACTCAATACATAGCTTTTCAATAAGAGAAGCTTGATAAAATTATAGGCTTAAAAAATCTGAAGGAATCTTCCTTGGATAATCTATAGAAAACTTGATTTTGAAGTTCTGAAAGAGTATCTAAAGAGGAAGTCCAAATAGAATGATTTTTTTTTTGTTTTGTTTCTCTTACTACACTAGACTTACAGTGTGAAAACATGAATGATTTATTAGGAACAGCCCAATTCTATTTTGCCATGTAGAGATCACAAAGATATAAGCAGTGACTACACACCAGGTAAGAAAGGCATCCATAGCTCAGATTCTTTGATCAAAGAGCTTTGACAACTCAAGGCTAATTGTGCTATAAAAGCTAAGTACAATAGACTAGATTCTAAATAGGGAAGATACTATGGCAGACAAAATACTATATGTAACGGCTACTGGAGTAAATGGAAAAGAGCAAAAAAAAAAAAACTGCCCCCATGATCTTTGGGAATTCTACCTTTTTGGTATGAGTATGCTACAAGGGCTTCCCTGGTGGCTCAGCTGGTAAAGAATCTGCCTGCAATGCGGGAGACTTGGGTTTGATCCCTGGGTTGAGAAGATCCCATGGAGAAGGGAAAGGGTACCTACTCCAGTATTCTGGTCTGTAGAATTCTATGGACTGTATAGACCATGGAATTGCAAACAGTCAGACATAACTGAGCAACTTTCACTTTCAATACAATACAGTGCTGCAAGCAATGTATTTCCCCAAATCTACATAGAGCTTCTAGCTAAAATCTATACAATATTTCATTTTTCCTTATAAAAATATTCATCTTACCAAAAAAAAGTTCCATTTATTTCCATTACTTCCACTGAGTTGGTTTTTGATATATTACAGCTCTGTAGATGAAACTTGCTGATTTTAACTGCATTTATAAAAAACTAAAGAGTTGTTTTATATTCAATTATTTAAATCAGACAACAAGTTGTCTGCGTTTTTCTCACACTGTTTGTAAAAGCGAATTTTATCACTTAAGACTAAGGTAAACAACTCAACCCAACAACCGCTGGTACAAGTTATTAAAATATACTTCTTTTCCTGCCTACAGAGAAAAAAACCTAAGACTTAAATTTAAACCAGGAAAACTCAGCAAATAGCAGGGAATAGGATCTGATCAATGGCAAAGGGAAGAGCAGACAAGAGGCAGCAAGACGGTTGCTGCATCCAGGAGGATGCCTCCCCCTCACACACTGGAGGATCTAAGACCTTCTGGAAAGTCAGGCACTGGAGGTGAAACAAAGACATTTATCTCTGGTTTTGATTCAGGAATACAGAACCTAAGTTTTACAAACTTAAATCAAGTGAAATAGTAAGTTGATACATTTTGAAATCATATACTCAAATTCAATCAGAAAAAAAAAAATTAAGCCAGCTACATAGCCAGAACATCAAGACTCTTTGCAATTTTAACTCTGTTCTCCATTGATAATGCCATTTTATATACTCCCAAAGAAAGAGTAAACTAATGACAAACACACATCCAATGCTGAACAAAACACAATGAGCTATATGAAAATTGTCTGAGTTAATATTTTGCACATCAAGAGAGATAAATCAACAGAGTATGTACCAACTGTGATTTTGTCCCAATGACACTTTGACCATGGTGTTATAGATCATTTTAAGAATGTGTGTGCAATATTAGCAGCCAATAAGCCATCATAAGGCCATAAATTTAACCTGACTCCTTTATGCATGTAAAAATTTCCACCATTACATCACAGTCAACATTTTGCATTTCATTTGCTTGGTTTTATTACCATCATGAATAAAACTGATCAAACATGAAAAGATGTTCACATATATGTCTTGGTTCACCCAATTAATCACTTGGAAAAGTTTACTCTATTTTTCATAATTGTGACATTTAATCTACCTTTATATTGCACAAATATTTATAATATGTATTACTTTTAAATTATTTGCAAAATACTCCTAGTATACATGCTATGTACTAAATCATATTACTTATACCCCTAGGATCATTAAAGTATTGAAAAATAACATTATACATTATGTTTCCTTTACTTCTGATAGTATCTTATCCATTTTTAAAATAATACACAATTAACTTTTATCCTACTGGAATCTGAAAACTAAAAATAATCTAAAAGGATGAAATGGAAAATGAAACAAAAATGTATGCATTATAGAAAGAAGACAATTTCTGGGTACATTTAATGATTGAGGTAGAAACTTTCAAACAGGCACAGATATTAACAGCAGCAAATATTCTTCACTGTAAGCAGTGACATAAAATTTGACCCCATACTCTAGAAAATTTATAATATCCAATGCTTTAAAGAACAATAATTTTCTATCTACAATACATACAGGAGTTGACAGACAAACCAGATACTATGATGCTGTGACTACCAAGCACTCCCCCATTGCAGGATTATATTGATGATCAAGGGAGAGTTTCTAAGCAAAATGCCTCTGGTTCAAGAAGAGGAAAAAATAACTTGTATGGCCCACAAGGCCCAGAGGTGAGGAGAAGAGTGCTGTGAAGGCAAAACCAACGGATAGAGAAGGGCTGTGTTTATCAGTGAGCTGTGTTTACGATGCTCAATAACTTAACTAGGTTCTTTGTGGCTTCATATTTTCAGAAGAAAAATCTTAGCCACTAGAACATAAGAAATGGAATACTACTTTAATGGAAGTTAATGGAAAATTAGAATTTTCCTTGTAGAATTTAACTTCATGAATCTGGTAGAATGTATCCATAAAATGAGATTTCACTATTTTTATCATTATCTTCATCATCACGGCATATCACTTGTTTTAGTGCCAACAATAGGCCAGGTCCAACAGATACCACATGTTTCATATGGTTAAATTGTTTATCTCTCAACCTAGTTAACAAAATAGTCATCATAACTAACAATCCATTTTACAGATGAGGAAAGAAAGGCACCAGTATAGATGAACTTACTTACTGAAGGTCCAATGCTAATGAGACAGCAGAAACAAGGTGCGTTTTTTAAACATAGAAAATACTTTAAAGAACTTACCAAAAAGCACAACTAGCTTAGAAGGAAATCAGACCTATTTCTATATACTAAGTAAATGGATCCAAGCAAGCTGTCATTACTCTGGGCCTCATCAGTGAACCAGGAGGCTCCCTGGCCTCTGCACAGGGTACCACATGAAGGTCAAACAGTAGAGGACAAAGTGGGCGGTAACGGAAGACCCCAAAGTCTTTGTGTGTCCAGTATTTCACAAGTGAGAGAAGCTTCAGAGCATAACTGCTCATGATCATGAAATTAAAGGTTTGGGAAGCAATGGAATAAAGAACAGAAAGGGAGCTTGAGGTATCACAAGTTGGATAGAAAGTTAGGAAGTTTCATGCACATTCACATTTTAACTAACTACTTTCATAATCCTCTGGGGTTACTCTCCATTCTACCCCAGACCAAAAGAGAATCAGATGCCCCAGAATCAGATGTACCCAGGAAACAGAGAGCAGTCAGAGCAGGGCTGAAGACTATTTAGGACAGGCAGATAGCAGGAGTTTCTGAATAACCAATCAAAGACAGTGTAGGAAGAATTCCCAGAAATGATACCTAAGCAAAAGCTAGCAGAGCAGCACTGATACCTGAAAGGGAAGAATTAAGACAGAAAGGGGGCTTTCCCAATAGCGTGGCAGGTAAAGGATCCACATGCTACGCAGGAGACCTGGGTTCAGTCCCTGGGTTGGGATGATCCCCTAGAGAAGGGAAAGGCTACCCACTCCTGTATTCTGACCTGGAGAATTCCATAGACTATATAGACAATGGGGTCGCAGAGTCAGACACGATTGAGCGACTTTCACCTCCACTTTTTCAAGACAAAAAGGGTAACACTGACTCCAGAGCCTATAAGCTGGCCCTGAATTCAGAAAAGTGCTCCACGTTACTGAGATAAATCAAGCACAAACTTGAGAAAAAATCAATTAGGAAAAGAATGTGAGCTGATGCCAGTTTGGTCAAGTATGTTTCCAAAGAAACCAGAAGAACTAGGATGGAACCAAGGGTTTTTAGAATGGTTTGCAAGTAATAAAACCTGGTGAACTCAATAACAGAATTACAATTAACATATAATTTATAGACAAAGTGAAATGAATCAACTGATCTGTAAATTCACTTCCGGTTTTGAAAATCTGTGACCCTACCAACAGAAACTTGATATAGCCATACTAACATCAGATAAACGAGACTAAGTCACATTACTAAAGGTAAAAAGGGATGTTTCATAATGATTTAAGGATCAATTCAATTGGAAGAAAACTGCTAAATTTATATGTACCCAATATAATTTCAACACATACATTGCCAAAATAGATAATAAACACACATATACATGCACACAAAATCACTATCAGTGGGAGACTTTTAATAAAAGTTAACAAAAAGATCAGTAAAATATAAATCTGAACACTATTAACAAAGTGACCTTATTTATATCACATATATACAAAACACTGTATCCCCAAGTCTGGAATTATTCAGGATTTGCACTCCAATCACAGTGGAATCAATAACAAAGAGAGATCTAGAAAAGACCTGGCTATTTGGAAATTAAGAAATAAAGTTCTGAATAAAACAGATTAAAAATAAATGGACTTAGAAGACAGTTTAACTTAAAAATTATTAAAATAACGTAAAAATATAGGGGGCAGTTTAAGCAGTGTCCAATGGAATAATTATGGCCTTTACTGCAAATATTAGCAAAATTTAAGCTAAAAGAAAAGCTAAAGCTATGACAAACCTAGACAGCCTATTAAAAAGCACAGACATCACTTTCCTGACAAAGGTCCTTATAGTCAAAGCTATCATTTTTCTAGTATTCATATATGGATGTGAGAATTGGAACCATAAAGACGGCTGAGCACCAAAGAATTGATGCTTTTGAATTGTGGTGCTGGAGAAGACTCTTGAGAGTCCTCTGGACTGCAAGGAGACTAAATTAGTCAATCCTAAAGGAAATCAACCCTGAATATTTATTGGAAGGACTGATGCTGAAGCTGAGACTCCAATACTTTGGCCACCTGATGCAAAGAGCTGACTCACTAGAAAAGACTCTGATAATGGGAAAGATTGAAGGCAAAAGAAGGAGGAGAGCGGCAGAGAATGAGATGGTTAGATAGTATCAATGAACATGAATTTGAGAAAACTCCAGGAGACAGTACAGGATAGAGTAGCCTCGCATGTTTCAGTACATGGTGTCACAGAGAGTAGGGCACAACTTAGTGACTGAACAACAAAAAGTCAAGAAAGTAGAAAAGAACAGCAAAGACAGAAGGAAATAAAGAGAAAAATAGTTAATGAGTTAACAAATAGAAATCAAAGTTGATTATATAAAAAGCTTGATAAAATTAATACTTGGCAAGACTGATAAGTAAAAAAGAGAAAACATGAATTTCCATATTAGGGAAAAGAGAAAAGCAATACCATTGTAGACTTCATAAAGAAGATATTGTAAAAACTTTTAGACCTCCAAAACTGACAATTTATAAAACTGAACAGATTTTTAGAATGAATTTGCTTAAAGTGAACAAATTCTTTGAAAGTACAACTTGCCAATACAGACAATAAAAAGAAAATACACATGGACAACGGTAAGGAGGTTCCTTCAAAAACTAAAAACAGAGTTACAATATGATCCAGCAATCCCTCTCCTGAGCCAATATTCAAAAAAGACAAAATCTCTAATTCAAAAAGACCATGTACCCCAATATTCATATCAGCTATATTTACAATAGACAAGACATGGAAGCAACCTAAATATCCACTGACAGATGAATGGATTAAAAAAAAAAAAAGACATGGTATACATATACAATGGAATACTACTCAGCCATAAAAGATGAAATATTGCCACATGCAGCAATGAGTGGACCCAGAGATTATCATGAGTGACTTACTTCACTGAGCTAAGTAAGTCAGAGAAAGACAACATGTAACAGACATCACTTACATGTGGAATCTAACAGATAACACAAATGAACTTATTTACACAGCATAAATAGACTCACAGACATGGAAAATTTATGATTACCAAAGGGGAAAGGGAGAGGGGATGGTTAAATTAGGATTATGGGATAAACAGATATACATCACTTATACATAAAACAGATAAACAAGAATTTACTGTATAGCACAGAGAACTATATTCAATATCTTGTAATAACCTATGGATGTGTGTTCAGTTGCTTCAGGCATGTCTAACACTTTGCGACTTTATTAACTATAGCCTGCCAGGCTCCTCTGCCCATGGGATTCTCCAGGCAAGAATATTGGAGTGGGTTGCCATGCCCTTGTCCAGGGGATCTTCCTGATCCAGGGATCCAACCCGTGTCTCTTAAAGTCTCCTGCACTGGCAGGCAGGTTCTTTACTGCTAGCACCACCTGGGAAGCCCTGTAATAACCTATAATGGGAAAGAATCTGAAAAGTATGTGCATAACTGAATCACTTTGCTGCATATGTTAAATTAACACAATATTGTAAATCAAGTATACTTCAAGAAAAAATAGAAACTGTACATTAAAAACCAATTTTAAAATTTAATTATTTTACAGCTTTCTTATAGAGAAAATGCCAGGCTCAGATTACTTCACAGAAAATATCCCTAAGGTTTAAAGAAGAAATAGTGTCAATCTTATAAAATACTTTTGAAAACTAGAAAAGTAACTCTTCCAATCTCATTTTATATGGACAGCATAACATTGATACCAACACTTTACAAGGACATTACCAGAAAATTATAAAAAATTTGCATATGGATACATATCTATAACTCTTAAATGAATAAAGCATTAGTAAATCAAATTCAGTGATGTATATAAAGGATGACACATAATCACCAAGTGGGATTTATTCCAGTAATGCAAAAGTGGTTTAAAATTCAAAAATCAACCAAAGCTATTCACCAAATGAATAAGGAAGAACAAGGATAAAAATTATCTAATCACCACAAATGGATGCAACATAAGCAAATGAGACTATTCACCACGAGTTCATAGTAACTTTTTAGTGAATAAGGTAGACCTGTAACTAAACAAGGCAAGAAAAAACAAAATTTTTTTAAATGGTAACAATTATAATGGCATCACAAAATCATATACTTAGAAATAAATCTAACAAAAATGTATAAATCTTCACGTTAAAACCCACAAAATATTAGGAAAATTTAAAGAGGCATTTTATGAATTGAAAGATTCAAAAACGTAAAGATTTTGATTTTGCTCAAATTAACAAGGTTAGGGTTTTAGGACTGTGAGGATCTGGGACAATCAGGATTCTCGAATACTGACGATGTGAGTAAAAACTTATACAACTGTTTAGGAAAATACTGGCAGTATCTGAACATAAACATGACAAAGACTGAAAATAAACATTCACATAGTTTAGCTATTACAGTCTCAAGTGTATACATCCAGAAGAAATGAATATTGATACGCAGAATTACCAAAAGACATGTATTAGAACATTCATAGCAGGATTATTCCTAATACCTAGAAATTTGGAAATAACCCAAATATCTATCAGCAATAGAATGGACAAATACCACGTCCATGCAATGGAATACTAAATGTCAACAAGACTAAACTCAAGTTTTATAAAACTATATAAGTGGATTTTACAGCACTACAAAAGGGACTAATGCCAAAAGAGACTCATTCCAAAAAATATACACTATTTAATTCCATGTACATTAAGCTCAAAAACAGGCAGTATTAACTGACATTGAAGTCAGGAGATTGGTTATCTCTGGAAAGGGGAAGGGCCGTGAGTGAAAGATACACAAAGTGGCTTCTGGGGCAATATTCTATTTCCTGATGTGTATGCTGGCTGTAATTATTTGTACACGTTTCTGTGTGATATACTTTTAAAACTTCACATAAAAATGGAAGGAACATTTTGCTTCAAAAACTGATTTTTTCAAACTGAAATACCTACTGGTTTCCTTCGCACAAGACATCTCTACAGATAAACAAATGCAGATCACTAAAAAGCTGTTTAGAACAAGTTTCCTTAGAAGTTTAAGAACAAATCTTCAGCCATGTAAAAGAAATGCAGGATTCTCAAAAGATGGAGAAGCCAGGTTATCCCACCAACAGAACAGGCAACTCAATGACCACCAGTTACTCAAAACTTCTAAGACCTACAGAGAGGGTTAAGTGGACCATGGGCTTCAATGAACCAACAGTGTGGCAAGTCTTTGAAAAAATGTTACCTCTGTCTCAGGCTGTGATAACACAGGTTCTGTGTCCAGAACAGAGTGGGTAATAAACTCATCCTACGCTAAAGTGGTCCCCCCAAATTTAGAGAAGTTTTTCAAAATCTCTTGAGATAATTATTAGCAAACTGGAGAGCACCTATATAGGTCATGAAGGTAAGACAGTCCCCTTATCATAACACATAATTTAAGTTTGTTTAAACAAAGGGAAAATTTCACTATCTCAAACACAGTAGAACCACAGTTTACAAGGCACTGAGCTCTCAAAGATATTCAATAACGAGAAAAGTCTATTATGGTTAAAATTATCCTTGAAAATCTTTCAGGGAGATACCATGTTGGAGACAACCTTGTCTTCTTTCAATAAGACTAAGGCTACTTACTTTTTTTTATCCAAGGCTAAAGCATA
Source organism: Antilocapra americana (assembly GCA_007570785.1). NCBI lineage: Eukaryota > Metazoa > Chordata > Mammalia > Artiodactyla > Antilocapridae > Antilocapra > Antilocapra americana. The sequence continues at coordinate 37,219,488 of ML660197.1, forward strand.
TATATGCTAAAGCACATGTTAATCTTTTCAGTTAAGCACCAGACAAGGTCTTTGGATTATGTTGGAGACCATGTTCTGTGAGAATGCTTATCTTGAGTATTTAAAGTCACACTAAGACCAGAGACAGACTCACTACCATAAGCACATGGGAAATGAAACAGAGATAGTAGCTCTCTCATTTTATGCATCCTTTGGGATATGTGCTTGTTGCTCATACAAGTAAAGCTCATGCATGACTCAACTTCTTATCCCCCTCTTTTTCTTTGGTTGAGCTTTCACAAAGTCAATTTATGAAATCTAAATGACTTTATGAGGCTCTCAAATTAAAAGGCTGTTACATACAAGAAAGGTTTGACTTGTTCTGTACTGCTCCAAAAAAGTTACATAAACAACGGAGACGTAGATTAAAGCTCAGCATAAGATCTTCTACAGAGAGCTATCTAAGAGTAGAGTGCTAGAGTAAAGAGCTAGAGGTTATGGTGGTTACTTGTTAAATCTTTAAAGATTTAAAGAATGCTTTAAATCTTTTTCGTTCACTCATATACATAAAGATGCACAAACAACTGATAGTATCCATCAAAGATAATCTTTGGAGTTATTGTAAAAGATGTCAGCATCACAGCACCAAGAAATTCTGGATTTAATTGGTTGTATCAAATAAAGCTCAAGTTGTATGAATATGCATTCTCAAATTCTTATTAAAATTTTGAGTAGAGTATGACGAAACAGTAAGTTCTCCATTCCCATAAAGAGTCAAGCAAAGGCTAGATAGCCATATCTTAAGGAAGCTATAGCATAAGAAAGAGAAATTGTGTGGTCCTGAAAACCCACTCTCTCAAACTTACAGCTTCTAGAAACTCCTTGAAAGAGTTTCTGAAAGGCTCTGAAATATACATCTAGAGAAACTCCTTGAAAGAAGAAATTTCTGCTATATCATAAGAATGCTTTCAGCAATTCGGTATAATTTCATGGTGACTGTGCAATCTCCAAGCAGAAAGTCCATGAGCCAAACATCTTGAATATTCCAATGCATCAGTTATTCTAGTGTCTTGCTATGCAACTAAAACTTCACTAATTAATAAACCAATTTAAGGAAACAGGCTTCCATCACCAAAGTAAAAGAATTGTTTTGGTAGATGAAAAAAAAAAAACAAACAAACAAACTCAGAGAGTTGTATATTAGAGTCTGATGCAGCACTTGCAGATATGGACGGGCCAACTGTATCACACCATTTAATACAAGGAACTTGATCATCAATGGATTTTGATACACAAAGATCAAGCTCCAAGGAAGTTACTTGTTGGCTTATGCTATATAATCCTTAAGAAATCAGTCTCAATACAAGAGCACCACAATTCCAACAGAAATTTTCAAATTTTATAATTCAAGTATTGATAATGTTCCTCATTCTTCTTTGCAAACAAAAAAAATAAAATTAAAACATGAAGGCATAAACTTCATTTGGCAGTTCATGAATCAATAAAATATTAATCATTTCATGTCATTTTTCATTCAGTTTGGGGAAATAACCATAATCTCAGCAGTTTTCTTTATATAAAGGACTGTAAAGTCTCATTTTTCACCTTGAGATTAACCTAAACTCATGAGGAAAAATGCTCCAGATATATAGATTTTTTTAAAATAAAAGATAAGTTTTAATTATTTTTAGATCTTCTGCCTACATCACAGCATACTCATTTTAAAAGAATATGGAAATTTCCTTTTCCTATGAATTTGTGCATGCATGCTAAGTCGCTTCAGTCGTGTCTGACTCTTTGAGACCCCTCGGTCTGTAGTCCTCCAGGCTTCTCTGTCCATGGGATTCTTCAAGCAATAATACTAGAGCGGGTTGCCATGCCCTCCTCCTGGGGATCTTCCCAACCCAGGGATCAAACTCACATCTGTTACATCTCCTGCATTGGCAGACAAGTCCTTTACCACTTGCACCATCTGGCAATCCCTTCCTATTAATCTAAGAGTGTGTTAAATACATAATAGCATATGTCTTATATAAATCTTCAGGATTAAGGACAGTGTAATCATAAAACAAAAAGTTTTATCATGAAAATCAAATTTAAGTTGAAATTAACAAAAACTACACCTTTAATTGAAGTATCTATTTTGAAAGATTGCCAGTATGAAAGACTTCTCAAACGTTAAATCATTATAATTCAATAACACTGAAATGCAATGTTTCAAAATAACTTTAAACAGCTTTTTTTTCAAATCCTGTTTTCCATTAATTGTGCTCAAATGAAATTTTATAGTCCAAAGATCTGTATGCCAAGGTTTTAGAAGCTTGTGTGGTCCACAGGAATGTAAAGCCACAGCCAAAGAATGGAAGTGGCCAGTTCTCCAAAGAGAAGGACAAGCTGTAATTTTTTACAGAATGTATTCACTGTTGTTCAGTTGCTATTATAAAACCCTAAAAAATAGTCTTCTACAAAATGCATTTTAGTAAGAATTTGAGAATGCAAATTCATACAATTCAAGCTTTACTTAACACAACCAATTAAATCCAAACTTTCTTTGCTGCTATGATGCTGGCATCTTTTACAATAACTCCAAAGAATAACACTGACAGATACTGCCAACTACGTGTGCATCTTGACATATATGAATGAATGACAGGTTTAAAGACTTCTACAAGTAACCGCCATATCCTCTAGCTCTTTAACACAGTGTTATGCCCCATCATTGAAGAAATTAAGACATAAAGAAAAAAGAAATTTAGTTTACATTAGAGGAGGTACTTGTGGCAGCATTTTTAAAAGTAAGTTAATTCTAAGATAAACACAAAGACCTCATCAACTTTATTCCCAACCACTTATAATTTTTTTTTTCCAGCGTGGCAGTAATACGAGTGGTGTAGAATTATCTTGTCTCTGATTTTCAAAAGAATTGGGTCATTACTGCCAGCTTTGTTTCTCCAACAGGGTCATTCCTCCAGAATGCTGCAGAGAGGTCACAAACACAGCTAAAAAGAACAGATGAAACATAGAAAGGAAGTAAGAAAAGCTAAGTTGAAGGATCCCATACTCATAAATAACCTTCTTGAATATCTATCTAGCACTGATTCTCTGCCCCACTGCCAATATGAGGCACAAATAGTCTATCTCATTATTTTTTAATTTTTATTACTTGGTCTCCTCCAACTGGGCTTCCCTTGTGGCTCTGTGGTAAAGAATCTACCTGCTAATGCAGGAGATGTGAGTTCAATCCCTGGGTTGGAAAGATTCCCTGGAGAAGGAAATAACAACTCACTCCAGTATTCTTGCCTGGGAAATCCCGTGAACAGAGGAGGCTGGTAGGCTACAGTCGTTGGGTCCCAAAGGAGTAGGGCAGGACTTAGAGACTAAAGCAACAATAATCCCTCCTCCAACTAGAACATAGTAAGCTGCATGTTACAGAAACCTCACTAATCTTCATCTCCATATCCACAATACCTATTTATGGTACCTATTTATGGTATCTACTCTGAATATGTCTTAGGAATAAAGGCTAAGAGAAACAGGAATATGAAGGAAGAGGATACAAAGACTTCCTGTGGATAAGAGAATAATTTCATTTAGACTAAGTGCTCAGTCGCTTCAGTCGTGTCCAACTCTCTGCAACCCTATGGACTGTAGCCCACCAAGCTCCTCCATCCATGGGATTCTCCAGGCAAGAATACTGCAGAGAGTTGCTACTTCCTTCTCCAGGGGCTCTTCCAGGCCCAGGGATTGAACGAACATCTCTTGCATCTCCTGCACTGGCAGGCAGGTTCTTTACCACTAGCACCACCTGGGGTTTAATCAAGGGACCTAGTTTTTTGATATGGCCAATGGCAGCCTGAGTAGAAACACTCTGGATTGCATGTCAAAAGCAATCACTTACACAGCATCTGTTAACGAATTATAGGAGAAAAACTCTGCATCTTCGGAAGAGTAATGCTTAGATTCACTGAAGAGAGAAGACAGTATTTAAAAACATAATATATAAGTAAATTAAATGGAATCTTAGAAGTGATTAAGAGGTATAGGAAAGAAAAACAGTAGGATGAGGAGGATTAGGAAGTCCATAGGGCTTATATTTTTGAATATGTGGTCAGTTCATGCCTTACAGGAATGGTGCTATTTGAGCAAAGATTTGAGGAGACAAGTCAGGGGTGGTTTGGAGAAAGGAATCAGGTCTCCCAACAAATGGTTTTGCCCTTGAAAGTGAAAGTTGTTCAGACTCTTTGTGACCCCATGGCCTATACAGTTCATGGAATTCTCTAGGCCAGAATACAGGAATGGGTAGCCTTCCATTTCTCCAGGGGATCTTCCCAATGCAGGGATCGAACCCAGGTCTCCCGCTTTGCGGGCGGATTCTTTACCAGCTGAGCCACGGGTAAATCTATCACAGTCCTTTGTAAAAAGAAGTTAAGCTCAGAAAGGGGATTCTTATAGGAGCCAGAAAACTCCTCGTCAGGTCAACAAAGCATGGTAGAACCGAGAAGATACCAAATGGTAGTGACCACTTGGCCAGCCTGCCCAAGAAAATCTTTCCATATACCGAGCAAAATTTTACTCTAACTCAACAACATTAATTACAATTCTACTCCCTTTCTGTTCTCATTAAATATGTGTAGGACTACTTTTTCTTTTAAATGAAAATATTTCCGGACAGGCGAAGGAAGGGACCCTATTCCATTTGCATCTAGGATGTTCCCTTCCAAACTGCTGAGGTAGGAAGGCATGCCAAGTGTGACTGTGTGGGGGCCACATAAAGATAATCAATCCTACACTCACCCCTCAAATGAAGCTATTCCCTGGGAAATGTGCAAGGTTTCAAGTCACTAAGACCAGGTTGAAATTAAAATTCTGTACCACTTACATAAAAAGGAAATACTCTTCAGCTCTCATTGGAATGTGAGAAGTTCATTGCATATTCACAAACGTGCATATACAATAACATATCAAGCCACAAGTATTTTCTTTCTTAGCATCATACCCTTAAATTCTACAAAAGGCAGGGTCATCTCTAACTTACATACTACTATAATCCCAGCATCTGGCACAGTTTTCTCCTTACAACAGATGTACAAAAAAATCAGTGACTGTTATTCATTACTGCCCTGTGTAATTCTCCAAAGCTGGGAGTTTAGAAGACAAAGAGACACCCCTGGGCTTGAAAAAGAATCTCATTTGAAAATGAAGTCAAATCAAGCAAAAGTTTTACAAATAGAAGTTTCAAAATGCTAGGCAAGTTTTTTCATAAGCCAAAACTCGGCCAGAAAGAAACATTTTCTCCAGTTTTCTCGATTCTTCTGAGCAAAATGTAGTCTATAGACCCATGTGGTCCATGAGCTCTTTTTTCTGTTACAAAGTTAGGATAGAAATTGAGAGGAAGCATTTTAAAATTTTTTACCTCATTATTTTTTATTACTGCAATATTCAAGCACATGATTTTGTATTTTATAAAAGCATCAATTGGCTATAGACAAAGGAAACAATCTGGTTGTCCACCACAGTCTGAGAAATCCTATATCTACTGGCCTCCTCCCCCGACACCCAGTGTCTTAGGGCATCATAATTAAGGGACAGTTTGTTGACATTAACAAAAATGCTGACATATGAAAAGTAGGCCTCTACAGATAATAACAACCTCCACTTAAATATTATTTACATAGGAACATGCAGGTCAAACTCAATTAGCAATTTATTAAAAACAATTAGCAATTTATTAAAAATTTTCAGAAGTCAATCTGCTAATAAATAGGGATCGACTTCCTTTGTTCTCAGTACCTTACCATGAAAAGTGAGAATGTAGTCAGCAACAATAAAAACTACCTAGCTTTGTCTAAAATTATGGTATCATTATACCATTGTGATACTATCAGGTTATAAAACAGTGGAGAGAAAAGCCCCAAGAAGAAATGCCAACTAGGTAGCAGGCAAATAACACCAATAAATAAGGTGGACTCAGAATTCACCTTATTGAAAAAGAAGGCAAGAATGACAGAAAAAATAAATGTTAGGGGAATGTTTTCCTGAGAGTTATGTCACAGTATCAATTTTATGCATTCATATATATATATATATATATATATATATATATATGTATATAAATTGATGTGTGTGTGTGTGTGTGTGTATTCACTTAGGCTTCCCAGGTGGTACTAGTGGGTAAAGAACCTGCCTTCCAGTGCAGGAGACATAAGAGATGTAGGTTTGATCCCTGAGTTGGGAAGATCCCCTGGAGGAGGGCATGGTGACCTCTCCAGCATGCTTGCCTGGAGACTCTCTATGGACAGAGGAGCCTGGCAGGCTGCCATCCATGGGGTTGCAAAGAGCCAGACATGACTGAAGCTACTGAACATGCATGCACTCATTCACTTAGACATACCTACTATTACAATATAATACAAATGCTGAGACAACTATGTCTATACTTCACCCAAGAAAAAAATTCAATCCTTATTTTTTTTTAACATTGCAGATAAAGAAATATTTTAATTGAAAGGAAAGTATTAGCTGACACATACCTATGGTTATAATGGGTAAATCTAATCCCATCCCATCTTTCCTAGAAATCAACCTCAAATAAGAAAATTTTAAAAACAGTACAATAAACTGTTTCATGAAACCTATAAAGAATCTGCAGTTCAAAGCACAATATAAAAGATAGAAAACAGTTGGATAAAGAAATAATGACTTCTCGGGAAAGTAAGGTCAAATCCAAGTGCCTTTAGATGGGGGCAGCTCACATGAAAAACAAATCAGTCCACTTGGGACACAGTCTGGAGCCACCAGGGTCCATTAAAATTCAAAGGTGAGAGCTGAAAATGGTGAATAAAAATGGTCTGAAAACATGTTTAAACAAGAGTTAAACACCTATGTGTTGGACAGCAAGGGAATCAAACCAGTCAATCTTAAGGGAAATCAACCCAAACACTTGTTAAAAGGACTGATGCTGAAGTTGAAAATCCAGTATTTTGGTCATCTGATGCAAACAGTTGACTCATTGGGAAAGTCCCTGATGCTGGGAAAGATTGAGGGTGGAAGAAAAGGGTGTCAGAGGATGAGATGGATGAATGGCATCACCAGTGCAATGGACATGAATTTAGGCAAACTTCCAGAGATGGTGAGAGACAGAGGCCTGGCATGCTGAAGTCCATGAGGTTGCAAAGAACTGGACACGACTGGGTGACTGAAAAACAACACTCACCCACGTGCCCTCAAAACCTCCTCTGTTAAGAGGCAATAAATACAAACTCTGGTGCCACTGAACACCCAGAGTAGGGTTCAGATGCCAAGACACCAGGCACAGAGAAGGGCTGAACACAAAGGGCTACAGACTGCAAATGGGGCTGAGTAATGCACGCTATGCATTTCAACCGTACTACCCCATCCAACCCCACCCACAAAGTTAGCAGCTATCCTTACAACCTCCCCCTCAACCACTCAGAGGCTATTAGAGCAAAGGGTTGCCACCAAAATGAGGACCCAGGAAATAGACAACCTGATACAGAAGAGATGGGAAGAGGATTCCCAAAAACATAGTGACAGCAATTAATAAGATGGTCACGCTGGAGTTCAGAGAGCAGCCACCCCCGACAGAATCAATACAACAACGGGATCCAGGAGTGAAGATAAACAAATAATCCCAGAATCCAGAGGTTATGACAGTTTTAACTCCATAAAAAAATAGTTCTAACAAAAACTTTATACAACTGTTAGAAGGAGAAAAAAGAAAGCATGAGATTCAAAGACAACTAAGCAAATAAAATACAGTAACCCCAGGAAAAAAAAAATTGGGCTAAGACAGAAAGCAACCACTGTAACTGGCTCAAGTGAACAGTATCTACATGGTCACAGTGGTAAAAATATTGCATATAAATATAACACAAAAGTCCAACAACAATTTTAGAAGATGAAAGGGGAAAAAACATGAAGAATCTATGAGATAGTTATAATTTTTCAACTACCTGAATGGGATATAAATAGATTATGTCTAAAATTGATTTATGAAGAGACAGCAGTAAATTCATATTTAGAAACAAAACTGCAATCCCCTGATTCATAAACTTAGCATTATTGAGATAAATACCCCAAAAGGGCAGCTAAGGCATTTAGCGTGGTTGCTTCTTGGAAGCAGTATAGATGAGTGGATGTCAACAGACCACTGCTTTTCATTAAGGGCCTTTTCTTGAGAGTTCCTTGGATAGCAAGGAGATCAAACCAGTCAATCCTTAAGGAAATCAAACTCTGAATATTCATTGGAAGGACTGATGGTGAAGGTCAATACCTTGGCCCCCTGATGCAAAGAGCTGACTCACTGGAAAAGACCCTGACATCAGGAAAGACTGAGAGCAGGAGGAGAAGGGGGTGACAGAGGATGAGATGCTTGGACAGCATCACAGACTCAATGAACATGAGTTTGAGCAAACTCCAGGAGATAATGAAGGACAGGGAATCCTGGCAAGCTGAAGTTCATGGGGTCACAAAAAGTCAAATATGACTTAGTGACTGAACAGCAACAACAACACTATTTGACTCTAAAGTAGAAACTGGTAAATGACAGGCACCTAGCCAGACATACCTGTTACCATTTTTGTAAGTGAATGTTTTGTAGGACATAGCCAGGCTCATTTGTGTAAGTGTTGTGTATGCTACTTTCACAGGGTAACAGCAGAGCTGAAGAGCTGCAACTGAGATCATACAGCTTTCAAACATATTTACTACCTGGCCCTTGCAAAAAAAAAAAAAAAATCACCACCTCCCACTATAAGCTATGTGTAAGAATCACTTTGATTTTAAAAATTTTTGGTATAGAGGATAGCCCAATTGTTTTCTCCAGTTCTTCTAGACATCTCTTCTCTAAAGAATAAGCATTTTAACAGTCTCAACTTTTTGACTTTCTGATATCATGGACGGCAACTGAATATATTTAGAGTCCCTCAAATTTCCCCATCCTTCTCTCTCATAATGTAGTTATTCAAATATGCTTATTTCCTCTATTGGTTACTTCTGCCTTTAATGAATAACAAATTTCTATTTTCAATTCCATCATCTAAAGACAGCATCTCTTCACTCCTCAGAATAAAAGATGACATCATAATTCTTACTCTTACTCCCTCTCCTTCTGCCTTTTCAATTTCCATTTTTGTCAGTTTTACCTTTACTTTTACATTATCAAAGTTGAAAACATTTACATTCTCTTCTCTAATGACAACCATACTTTGCCTGTAATTTGATTCCAAAAATTGAAAGCTAAAAGACCATATTGACATTTATGGCAACTAAGGAAATTATGCTCCCCGACAAATCAAATAGGAAATGACTATTTGTCATTCTTTACAGCACCTTTGCCATAACCTCTAAGCCATTCAAACAAGAACGTTCAAACATATTCTCCTTCATACAGTCTGCCCTTTGCCCAAAGTTGTGTTGGGTTAGTTTGCTATGTAAGCTATAAAAGTTGACCTCAATAATTATATAATAATTTATCCCAAATATGATTTTTATTCTCTATATGGTATATATATATTATATATAGTACTATATATTTATATGGCCATAAACATGTAAGTAGATATAGTTGCATTCAATAGCAAAGCAAATCATGTCCAACTTTGTACAGGTAAGAAATATGAGAATGAGTACGACTGCCCTTGATGACAAAGTTTTTAAAAGGTTAATTTGTCTAGGAAAATTATAAATGCCTGGTATGCAGAACATGCAAAGCAAGCCCGTCACATAACTAAACAGCAATAAAGAAGGGTACTTATTATTTCCCTATTATGCCTACAACAAATTTCCACAAACTCAACAGCTTAAAACAAAAAACTTATCTTACAGTTCTTCAGGTCCGATCTCTGATGCACATCTCACTGAGCTAAAATCAAGGAATCAGCAGAGTCAAATTCTTACCTGAAAACTCGAGGGAAGAATCCTTTCCCTTGGCCCTTGCTAGCTTCTAGAATCTTCCCACATTCTTTGGCAGAAAGCCTCCTACCTTCTGCAAAACCAGGAATGGCCAGTCCAGTCTGACTACCCTCTTCTGCATTTTTTGTTCCACATAAAAGGACCCTTGTGTCTACACTGGGCCTCCAGGATAGTCTCCCTATCTTAAAAGGTTTGCTTGCTTGTTTGTGTCAGTCGCTGAGTTGTGTCTGACTCTGTGACCCCATGGACTGTAGCCCGCCAGGCTCCTCTGTCATGGGCTCCTCCAGGCAAGGATAATGTAGTGGGTTGTCATTTCCTTCTTCAGGGGAGCTTCCTAACCCAGGGATAGAACCCAGGTCTCCCACATTGCAGACAGATTCCTTCCTACCTGAGCCACCAGGGAAACCCATCTTAAAAGGTAAGCAATCTTAATTCTATATGCTACCTCAATTGTCATTTGGCAAATAGCATATACACAGGTTCTGAAGACTAGGAAGAAGACCCCTTTAGGAGCCCACTGTTTTACCTACCACAGCGGTCAAGTATAGCACAGTGTCTTTTTTTTTTTTTTTAAGTCTTAATAGTTCTAACAATTATTTCAAATTAAAAAGAAATAAAGTGTATTTGAAGACCTATATCAGAGATGTGTTAGGGATGAAAGGGGTTGTAAATTAGGGTAATGAAACAACTGAAAGGTGTATCTTCAGTCTTATCTCAGAAGACCAGCCTTCATGAAATGTCATGTTACATTCAACTTTTGGCCTGACATTCCAGAGACTTTTACCCAAGGAGAAGCATTAGGTTTTAAGTAGTTCAAGACACAACAAAGATATAAAATACAGAGAAAAATTAGGATTGACCATAGAATTAACTGTTCAGAACAGATGCCAACTAATTAAAATCAATCAGATGTCACCAGCTGATTACATCAGCCTGCCTATTTGACCTTCAGAGCCACACTTACCAATGGAAAAGTATTTCTAACCAAACTTCCTCTCCTCTATTCTGTTTATTTGGTTGTTTTGCATTAGGGTAAGATTGCCTCCATAGTGAATAACATGTCATAGACTTGGAAAAGGCTTCTTGTTTATTTACACCTGCTTCCATAATGATCTTGGAGGTTTATCATCAAATCTTGTTTCCTATATAAGAATAATCAAAATTTTGACTTTTTGTAACTACCTCATTAATTATACTTTTATTATAGTTCTCTGGAATGCTTATAAGTCTTTCACATACTAAAAGACAAACTGCAAAACATAAAAAGGCACAGCTTAAGACACAGCAGGAATATAAAGGGAATATGCATTTTCTACTACAAAAGCAATGATTTTTCATTATTTATGATTCCCCAGGGGCTGACAAAAAAAAAATGCCACTAAAATTCAAGACTATATGTGAGTCCATTATAAGATCTGGAACAAAGATGAAAACATCAATGACGGAGAAGAAAATGAAAAAAAACCAAAGAAAGTGAAAAAAACAACGTGTTGAACTTAAGATGAATCTGGGTGATCCAGGTTAAGACATCTAATAGGCAGATTAACATGAGAATGAAACTCAGAAGAGAGGTCAAGTGGTCAGGAATAGGACATACATGTCTATAAGTCAAATATACAGAGGTAATACTTGGAGTCAAGGAAAACAGGAAATACTTGGAGAAGTATAGAAAAAATTTATGGACTGCCTCAGAAGCAGTGCTTACAGGAAAATTTATGGACTTGAATGCATATATTACAAAAGCAGAAAGAAAAATAATTTTATTTGTTAAAATCAATAGCAAATTAAATTCAAAGTAAGCAGGGGAAAAAACGAGAGCAGAAATCAATATAGTTGACAATAAGAAATCAATAGGGTAAAAATCTATAAAACCAAGAGGGCTCCTTAAAAAGGAAATTGAGAACTCTCTAGCCATGCTCGCTAAGAAAAAAAGAGGACTCAAATGATGAACACCAGAAATAAAAGAGGGGACAGCACTACAGCTCCCACGGACATTATGGATAAACAACTCTACACTCACAAATTTGATAACCTAGATGAAATGGAGCAATTCCTTGGAAGAAAATTTGTCAAACCAAACATACAAGAAAAGATGATTTGAATAGGCCTAATATCTATTACATAAGTTAAATCAATAGTTAATAACCCTCCAAAACAGAAAGCACCAGGCTCAGATAGTTTCACTGGCTAATTTTACCAAACATTTAAGGGAGAAATCATAAAAATTCTCCACAGTTTACTGAAGTATATTTGACTTACAATGTTTTAGGGGCACAGCAAGGTGACTCAGTTATACATATACACATATATCATTTTTCAGATTATTTTCTATTATAGCTTATTACAAGGTATTGACTATAGTTCCCTGTGCTATACAGTAAACCTTTGCTGCTTATTGCATATCTCTTTTTTTTTTTTTTGCTTTTTCTCCAAAGCTTGAGATGTGTTTTTAATGAGCAGCCATGTTTAAAAACAACTTTACTTTTATCTAGTTTGTTTCACTTTTTGTATTTCATATTCAGTTCTTTATCATTAGTTTCTTTTCCAATTTCTCCATCCTTTTTTGATGTTCTTTCTCAAGCCCTTATTAAGCATAGTAGAAAATTCTTTGTATAGATACATATATAGGATGTATAATATTAATACATATACTTTTAAAAACTTATGAATTTTTGTCTAGCTAAAAAAGCTATGACATTTTGATTCCACTTGTATGATTTAGTATGAGGAGAATGCTAGATTTCTCCACAATCTTTGTCAGAGGATAGAAGCAGAGATATTCCTTGTTCATAGATAAGCTGATTCAATATTGTCAAGACTTTGGTTCTTGCCAAATTGATCTACAGATAAGATGCGATCTACACCAATCAAAATCCCAGCAAGTTATTTTAGGGATTTTGCCAAACTGATTCTAAAGTTTATCTGTGAAAGTGTGAAAATGAAAGTTGCTCAGTCATGTCTTACTCTTTGTGACCCCATGGACTATAGAGTCCATGGAAATCTCTAGGCCAGAATACTGGAGTGGGTAGGCTTTTCCTTCTTCGGGGATCTTTCCAACCCAGAGACTGAACCAAGGTCTCCACATTACAGGCTGATTATTTTCCAGTTGAGCCACAAGGGAAGCCCAAGAATACTGGAGTGGGTAGGGTAGCCTATCCCTTCTCCAGTAGATCTTCCTGACCCAGGAATCAAACCGGGGTCTCCTGTATTGCAGGCACATTCTTTACCAACTGAGATATCAGGGTGGCAAAATACCCAGAATTGTCAACATAATATTGAAAGAGAAGAATGAAATTAGAGGATTGACATTAGATAGTATGGGCAAAAGAACAGAAAAATAGATCAATGGTGTAGAATAGAGAAAATAGATCCACATAAACACAGCGAACTGATCTTGGACAAAGGAACAATGGCAATGAAATGGAGCAAAAACAGTTTTTTCAATAAATGATGCTAGGACAATGCAGGTCAAGAAGCAACAGTTACAACTGGACATTGGGAAAAGAGTACGTCAAGGCTGTATATTGTCATCCTGCTTATTTAATTTATATGCAGAGTACATCATGCTGGGCTGGATGAAGCTCAAGCTGGAATCAAGATTGCCAGGAGAAATATCAATAACCTCCGATATGCAGATAACACCACCCTAATGACAGAAAGTGAAGAGGGACTAAACAGCCTCCTGATGAAGATGAAAGAGGAGAGTGAAAAAGCTGGCATAAAACTCAACATTCAAAAAACTAAGATCATGGCATATGGTATCATCACTTCATGGCAAACAGATGGGGAAAAAATGGAAACAGTGATAGAATTTATTTTCTTGGGCTCCAAAATCACTGTGGACAGTGAGTGCAGCTATGAAATTAAAAGATGCTTGCTCCTTGTAAGAAAAACTATGACAAACCTAGACAGCATATGAATGAGCAGAGATATCACTTTGCTGAGAAAGGCCCATGTAGTCAAAGTTATGGTTTCTCCAGTAGTTATGTACAGATGTAAGAGTTGAACAATAAAGAAGGCCGAGTGCCAAAGAATTGATCCTTTCAAATTGTGGTGCTGGAGAAGACTCTTGAGAGTCCCTTGGACTGCAAGATCAACCAGTCAATCCTAAAGGAAAGCAAGACTGAGGGCAGGAGGAGAATGGAGTGACAGAGGATGAGATGGTTGGATGGCATCACTGACTCAACAGACATTGAGTTTGGGCAAGCTCTGGGAGGTGGTGATGGACAGGGAATCCTGACATGCTTCAGTCCATGGGGTGACAAAGAGTCAGAGGCAACTGAGGAAGTGAACAAATAAACAGCCATCTGCATGTGAAAAGCAGGACAGCTGGATACTCACATGCAAAAAAAAAAAAAATTTAATCCAGATAGACCTTTTACTCTTCACAAATGTTCAGTGGACCACAGACCTAAATGTAAGATGCAGAACTACAAGATTCCTGTAAGATAACACAAAGGAGAAAAACTAGATGACCTTGGCTGTGTTGATGATTTTTTAAATAAAACACCTAGGTAAGAGTCACAAGAAAAATAATCAATAAACTCATTAGAATTAGAAAATTTCCAGTTCTCTTGGCATTGTCTTTTTGAGCAGAAGACAAGTCATAGATTGGGAAAAAATAGCTGTATAAGATACATCTGATAAAAGAATTATGCAAAATACACAAAGAACTCAAATTCAACAATAAGGTAACAAAAACCTGATTTTTAAAAAAAATGGGTTAAAGACCATAACAGATACCTCACCAAAGAAGATATACATATGGCCAAAAAGAATCTGAGAAGATGCACTACATCATATATCAGGAAAATGCATATTGAAACAAAATATTATTACATACCTATGAGAATGGCCCAAATCTAGAACACTGACAACACCAAATCCAGATGATGATGTAGAGCAAAGAACACTCTCATTCACTGCTGATGCAATGCATCACACAATGCGAAAATAGTTTTGTGATTTCTTACCAAATTAAACATACTTTTATTATCTAACCCAGTAATCATGCTCCTTGGTATTAACCTGAATGAGTTTAAAATGTATGAAAACCTGTACATAGATGTTTACAGCAGCTTCATTTATAAGTGCCAAAATTTGGAAGCCACCAAGACACCCTTCAGTAGGTAAATGGACAAGTACGTCAGACAACAGAATACTATTCAGCACTAAAAAGCTATTAAGCAAAGACGTGGAGGAAAGTTAAATGCATATGGTGGACCTTTGAACAACATGGATGTGAAGTGCAAATATACAATGATGTGCATGTGAAATTCGCTCATTCATGTCCAACTCTTTGTGACCCCATGGACTATACAGTCCATGGAATTCTCCAGGCCAGAATACTGGAGTGGGTAGCCTTTCCCTTCTCCAGGGAATATTCCCAACCCAGGGATCAAACTCAGGTCTCCCACATTGCAGGAGAATTATTTACCAGCTGAGCACAAGGGAAGCCCTTATGAAACTAATATGCATGTTTTTGTCAATAGTAAATGTGATCCACAGTTGATTGGATTCAACATACAAAGAAGGCTAGCTATAGATTACACACAGATTTTCAACTCTAAAGCTTGGTAAGAAATATGTCCATCAATATACCCAGTTCAGTTCAGTCACTCAGTCGTGCCCGACTCTTGCAGCTCCATCAACCACAGCATGCCAGGCCCCCCTGTCCATCACCAACTCCCAGAGTTTACCCAAACTCATTTCCATTGAGTCAGTGATGCCATCCAACCATCTCATCCTACCCTCAATCTTTCCTAGCAAAAGGGTCTTTTCAAATGAGACAGCTCTTCGCATCAGGTGTCCAAAGTATTGGAGTTTCAGCTTCAACATCAGGCCTTCCAATGAACACCCAGGACTGATCTCCTTGCAGTCCAAGGGACTCTCAAGAGTCTTCTCCAACACCACAGTTCAAAAGCATCAATTCTTCGGTGCTCAGCTTTCTTTATAGTCCAACTCTCACATCCATACATGACTACTGGCAAAACCATAGCCTTGACTAGACCGACCTTTGTTGACATAGTAATGTCTCTGCTTTTTAATACGCTGTCTAGATTGGTTATAACTTTCCTTCCAAGGAGTATATATAACCCAGAGGTAACAATAATTTTAAAAGATACAGGCACCCCAATGTATACTGCAGCACTTATTTACAATAGCTGGGACATGAAAGCAATCTGTCCATCAACAGAGGAATGAATAAAGATGTGGTACATCTATTCAACAGAATACTATATAACCACAGAAAAGAAAGAAATGTCATTTGCAGGAACATGAATGAACCTAGAAACTGTCATATTGAATAAGTCAGACAGAAAAACAGATATCATATATTGTTTATATGTGGAATTTTTTAAAATGGTACAAATAAACTTATTTACAAAACAGAAACAGATGTAGAAAACAATCTTATGGTTACTAGTGGGTAAGGAGAGGAGAGGGATGAACTGTCAGTTTGGGATCGATACATACACATTACTATATATGAAATAGATAACTTATAAGGACCTACTGTATAGCACAGGGAACTCTACTCAATACTCTGCAGTGATCTATATGGGAAAAGAGTCTAAAAAAGAGTGGATACATGTGTATGTATAACTGATTCACCTTGCTATACAGTGGAACTAACACAATATTGTAAATCAACAAGAAAGGAAGGTAGGGAGGGAGAGAAGAAGAAATAGGCCCATCAAAATCAATGCTTTGCTGTTGTTGTTCTTCAGTTCCCAAATTGTGTCCGACTCTTACAACCCCACAGACTGCAGCACACCAGGTCTCTCTGTCCCTCACTACCTCCCAGACTTTGCCAAAGTTCATAACCATTGAATTGGTGGTATCATCCAACCATCTCATCCTCTGTTGCCCTCCGCCCCTTCTGCCTTTAATCCTTCCCAGCATCAAGGTCTTTTCCAAACGAGTTGGCTCTTCACATCAGTTGGCCAAAGTATTGGAACTTCAGCTTCAGCACCAGTCCTTTCAATGAATATGCAGGGTTGATTTCCTTTAGGATTGACTGGTTTGATCTCATTGCTATCCAAAGGACTCTCAAGAGTCCTCTCCATCAAAGCTAAACCTCATTTATCCCAGTAATTTCTACTTCCTTGCAATATAGCCTTAGTATGAGTACACACATAAGTTTACTAGCTAGAGATAGACTGTTTCACGAAAGACAGACAAGCAAATTACTTCATTTTGCAGATGAGACTGAGGCCCAGATGAGTGGAACATACTCCCTGAATTCAAAACACTGGCCAGTAGCAGAGTCAAGATCATAGCACAATTTTCCTAAGTCTTGAACTAGCGACTTGGCAGTCAATGATCTGTGTAAAATAGAGGGAGTCATAGGCATAGATAATTGGAATAGTTGGAATTTTTCATTCACTGGTTGAGGAATGTGGCTCTTCCTTTCAAAATAAGAAAATCTGCCACTGAGTGTGAGGCCACAGCCCTGAACCAGATGGCACAGAAGAATCATGCCAGGAAGAAAATCCTTGTTCCTCTGGCAGAGCCATTGCAGACCTTCTAACAGGAGCCAAACAGCTGGAGGGTGGGGCTTTCCGGGCAGGTCTCCACCCTTCATAATGTCCATAGTCACAGTCTACGCAGCCTGTTCTTCAAGCCTCTACACCTTCTGAAAATTTTATACACACAATATACTGTGCTTTTAAAAATCATTTTTAAGATCCAAGAGTGGGGACATTTTGTATTTTCTAAGGAATTTTAAAAGGCTAGATTAAAGAGAAAAGTCAAAAAATACCAACACAATCATAGCCATAAACACAATTAACACAGTGAAGGGCTCTGAGGCACCACTCCCCCAAATTCCTAGCATTTCTTAATCAGTACACACATTTTCTCTGTAGTCTTCTTCAGGAGAGCAATGGGTTTGCTAAAACTCAACCCAGCAAATATGTACGTCAAATATTTACATATACCAAAGTTCCTATTAAGCCTGAGGCTTTAAACTAATGCCCAATAAACATGATGAAGAATAAAGTAAAAGGAAGAGAACAGGAAGCTACTGATTTGTCCCAGGAGGGCCTCAATCCAAGTCATCCTGTGTGTACTTACTAAGGAGCATGGAGACACGTTCCTACTGCTTCTGCCCTCCGACAGTCAAGTATGTTACAGAAAATTACTATCAGGAAATGTAGCCAAAGAAATCAGCTTGGCTGAGTCTAAGTTCTCAGGAGCTATCTGCCTTAAGTTCTTCAGAAAGATTTCAGCAGGGCCAATATGCACTTGTACAGAAAGTTTCTTAAAAACCAGAATCAATTTTTAAATGTGGAAATAAAAATATCCTTTCAAGATAAGTACTTTTATACAATGCATTCCCAATCGTGTCAAACAGGAAAGTCTGCATTCTTCAATACATTACACAAGTGATCAAAAGTTTGCCTTTCATGACTAACTTACAGGGAGAGTGATGAGCCTTTAGTAACTTGGGCTGACAAGAATTTTCTTTGCTGTATGTATTTGCAGGCCACAACTTCTATACTTTATTTGGTATATAACACAGTAGAGACTTTGAGATGAAACGATATAGGTACTTCTCCATTACTTTAACGATTCTAATACCTGAGAGCAAGCAACTGATGCTTTCTTCCATATTCAGTTTTATCAACCCAAATATTGTCTGCCTTTTCATCTACTTTTGAGATGTGAGTACAGAGCAGATAATTTAGAAATGTACAAGTACATACAGCATGGTGACTACAGGTAATAATTCTGCATTGTACATTTGAAATTTATGAGATTAGACATTAAAAGTTCTTATCACAAGGAAAAACTTTTTGTACTGTCATGGTACATGTTAACTGGATGTTGTGATTTCACAATACATACAAATACTGAATCATTGTGTTGTATACCTGAAATTAATACATCAAGTATATCTCAAAAAAACAATGGAGATTCTTAGAGTAAAAATCTATTGGTATGATTAACCAATGAGCAAGGTTTTAAGACAGCAATGAGGTTAGAATACATCAAAGCAATAATATCAGCCTCAGATTATAAATCAAAAATTCTATCCAATTAAG
This sequence comes from Antilocapra americana, assembly GCA_007570785.1. Taxonomy (NCBI): domain Eukaryota; kingdom Metazoa; phylum Chordata; class Mammalia; order Artiodactyla; family Antilocapridae; genus Antilocapra; species Antilocapra americana. The sequence goes on from ML660197.1 coordinate 37,238,450, forward strand.
GCCCTTAGTTTTTGAACAACATGAGCTTGTTTTCTGTCATGTTTGAATGCTAAAAAAATATTGGTGTGCATTTTGTTTCTCATCTGCTGTTCATGGCTTGGACATTTAAAAATGTGTTTCACAATTTTAGCTAATGCACATATGCCAAAAAACACATTTCTAAGACCATCACTTCATTCTACAGAAATATAACTGTATATAACAGCTAACAGTAGGAATGCTAAATGTCTAAGTCCCAAATTATTATAATAGTAATAATTATTATAATTTTAAAAACAGCTGTTATCTACTGTGTGTGACACATTATAGAAGCTGCTTTACACCTAATGAGATTAATCTTCACTACAACCTTTACAGGTAAGCTTACTAACAATAACAGTTTTATACAGACAAGAAAGTAAGGCTCAAATAGGTAGCATATCTCATAGATCCAAGAGCTTATGAGTGAAGAAACCACGTCTGGAAACGACAAGCTCAGGCCTAACATAACATTTCAAGTGTATTACAGCTTACCCATCTGCCTTCAGTTTCATGTTTATATATTTAAATAAAAATGAACTAATGGAATAATTTCCTTATTTGGTAATAAGTAGACCTATTAGAAAAACAGATATGAGCTTAGCTTCCAGAAATATATTTGACCTTAACACTTCTATTATGAATGTAAATTCAGCAAATAACGTTAAGTACTGATACTGCAACCAGGGACGGGGGTGATGTTTTTCACCAAAGTATTTAAATTCAGTAGAAGGATCAGAGCTCAAGATGACCTATGGGGAGCCTCAGGAGATGAGTGAAATCACAACTGGACAGCAGGAATGGTAGGACAGGAAAAGACAGACAGAAGGGGATATGTTAAGTCCACAAGCAGGACCAGGCTGGGAACAGCTCAGATTAAGCTCATGTCACCTCAAAATGGTAAACTGAGATGATGAATTACTAAAATGTGGCAAATGTATAGGTAACTATTTGCTTAGTTCTGGTGCTTGGATAAAGGAGAAAAAGTAGCATAGCTCTGCTTCTTCATGGTACTTAATGGTTTTGAGGTATGAATGTAAATCTGATAATACAACCTAGGAATTTACAAGAACCTACTGTATAGCACAGGGAACTCCACTCAATATCCTATACTTAGCTAAATGGGAAAAGAATTGGAAAAATAATTAGATATAATTCTTTTAGATATAACTAAATATCTTAGATGTACCTTAGATATAATTTTTTAGATATAACTAAACATTTTATATACAACTAAATCACTTTGCTGTACACCTGAAACTAACAGAACATTGCAAATCAACTACAGTCCAATATAAAAAAGCAAATAATTATTTGAAGAAAATAAAACATATGTATTAGAGCAGTAGTTCTAACACTTGTGGGAGTCCCCTAGACCTTTCAGGGTACAGAAAGTCACAGCTACCTCCACAATAATTCTACGCTGTTATTTGCTTTATTTAGTGTGTTGGTCTTGGGACTGATGGGTAAAGAGGCCCCACATCTTATAGTTATTTTATTTTTACTACCATTCACTCATTCTCAGCTTAAAAAAAAGAGTTTCTTTCAACATCCTTGATGATACAATAGCATTATAACTATTATTAAATCTCAACTCTTGAATATACATCTGTAATATTTTGTGTGCCAAAACAGAAAACATCCATAAAGCACTTCTGACAGATGACTGTCTTAAGGAAAAGAACTTGTGAAATCGAGTTGAAAGCTGATATAATTGCTATCAGGCAACAGTATTTTCACATGAAAGAATGACTGATAAACGAACTGGATTTTCAGACTTTAGTGTTGGGAAGACAATTTCTTGAAAATAAAGCAAGCTTATCACTTCAAGGAAAATGACTAGCATTTGCTATCAATAATAAAATTCCAGCACTGGGGTGAAAACTAGAGTTTCCGGTGATTTCTACTGACCATAGTAAACTTGACGGCTTCCCAACACTTAAAAGGCTTTCCTGATAATAATGGTAGTGATACTAATATGATAAATATGATATCATATGAGATATATTAACATCTGGAAGACCTTCATGACATCTACCAATATTTCTTTTTTTTTAAATTTATAACTTTTTAAACTTTTATTTATTTTTATTTTTTTTTATTGTTTTTGCCATACAATGTCATGATATCACCATGGGTTTACATATGATTCCCCTCCAGAACTCCCCTCCCTCCTCCCTCCCCCCCGGGAAATCTCGCTGCACCAGCCCCGAGCATCAATCCTGGGCTGGTGATTGATTAGACATATGATAATTAACTTGTTTCAATGTCCTTCTCCAATATCATCCCACCCTTACCCTCATCCACAAAGTCCACGAGTCTATTCTATACATCTGCGTTCCTTTTGCTGTCTCGCATGTTGGGTTCTCGTTACCGACTTTCTAAATTCCATATGTATGTGTTAATATACTGTATTGTTGTTTTTGCTTCTGGCTTACTTCACTCTGGATAATGGGCTCCAGTTTCGTCCATCTGAGTAGAATTGCTTCAAATGAATTTTTTTTTAATGCTGAGTAATATTCCATTGTGTATATGTACCACAGCTTTCTTATCCATTCGTCAGTTGATGGGCATCTAGGTTGCTTCCATGTCCTGGCTATTGTAAACAATGCAGCGATGAACACTGGGATACACGTGGCTCTTTCAATTCTGGTTTCCTCGGTGTATATTTCCAGTAGTGGGATTTCTGGGTCATATGGCAGGACTATTTGCAGCTTTTTAAGGAACCTCCACACTGTTTTCCATAGTGGCTGTACTAGTTTGCATTCCCACCTACAGTGTAAGAGGGTTCCCTTTTCTCCACATCCTCTCCAGCATTTATTGCTTGTAGACTTTTGGATGGCAGCCATTCTGACTGGTGTAAAGTGGTACCTCATTGTGGTTTTGATTTGCATTTCTCTGATAATGAGTGATGTTGAGCATCTTTTCATGTGTTTGTTAGCCATTTTTATATCTTCCTTGGAGAAATGTCTGTTAAGTTCTTTGGCCCACTTTTTAATTGGGTTGTTTATTTTTCTAGAATGGAGCTGCAGGAGTTGCTTGTATATTTTTGAGATTAATTGTTTGTCCGTTGCTTCATTGGCTATTATTTTCTCCCATTCTGAAGGCTGTCTTTTCACCTTGCTTATAGTTTCCTTTGTTGTGCAAAAGCTTTTAATTTTAATTAGGTCCCATTTGTTTATTCGTGTTTTTATTTCCAATATACTGGGAGGTGGGTCATGGAGTATCCCGCTTTGGATTATAGCAGAGAGTGTTTTGCCTATGTTATCCTCTAGGAGTTTTATAGTTTCTGGTCTTATGCTTAGATCTTTAATCCATTTTGAGTTTATCTTTGTGTATGGTGTTAGAAAGTGATCTAGTTTCATTCTTTTACAAGTGGCTGTCCAGTTTTCCCAGCACCACTTGTTAAAGAGGTTGTCTTTTCTCCATTGTATATTCTTGCCTCCTTTGTCAAAGATAAGGTGTCCATAGATGCGTGGATTTATCTCTGGGCTTTCTATTCTGTTCCATTGATCTATATTTCTGTCTTTGTGCCAGTACCAAACTGTCTTAATGACTGTGGATTTGTAGTATAGCCTAAAGTTGGGTAGGTTGATTCTGCCAGTTCCATTCTTCTTTCTCAAGATTGCTTTGGCTATACGAGGTTTTTTGTATTTCCATACAAACTGAGAAATTATTTGTTCTAATTCTTTGAAAAAGACCTCTGGTAGCTTGATAGGAATTGCATTGAATCTATAGATTGCTTTGGGTAGTATACTCATTTTCACTATATTGATTCTTCCAATCCACGAACACGGCACATTTCTCCATCTGTTTGTGTCTTCTTTGATTTCTTTCATCAGTGTTTTATAGTTTTCTATATACAAGTCTTTTGATTCTTTAGGTAGAAATACTCCTAAGTATTTTATTCTTTTTGTTTCGATGGTGAATGGAATTGTTTCCTTAATTTCTCTTTCTGATTTCTCACTGTTAGTGTATAGGAATGCCAGGGATTTCTGTGTGTTGATTTTGTATCCTGAAACCTTTGCTATATTCACTGATTAGCTCTAGTAATTTTCTCATAGAGTCTTTAGGGTTTTCAATATAGAGGATCATGTCATCTGCAAACAGAGAGAGTTTTACTTCTTCTTTTCCAATCTGGATTCCTTTAATTTCTTTATCTGCTCTGACTGCTGTGGCCAAGACTTCCAAAACTATGTTGAAAAGTAGTGGTGAGAGTGGGCATCCTTGTCTTGTTCCTGATTTCAGGGGGAATGCTTCCAGTTTTTCACCACTGAGGATAATGTTTGCTGTGGGTTTGTCATATATAGCTTTTATTATGTTGAGGTATGTTCCTTCTATTCCTACTTTTTGGAGGGTTTTTATCATAAATGGATGTTGAATTTTGTCAAAGGCTTTCTCTGCATCTATTGAGATAATCATGTGATTTTTATTTTTCAATTTGTTAATGTGGTGTATTACATTGATCGATTTACGAATATTGAAGAATCCTTGCATCCCTGGGATAAAGCCTACTTGATCATGATGTATGATCTTTTTGATGTGTTGTTGGATTCTATTTGCTAGAATTTTGTTGAGGATTTTTGCATCTAAGTTCATCAGTGATATTGGCCTGTAGTTTTCTTTTTTTGTGGAATCTTTGTTGGGTTTTGGAATTAGGGTGATGGTGGCCTCATAGAATGAGTTTGGAAGTTTACCTTCCTCTGCAATTTTCTGGAAGAGTTTGAGTTAGAATAGGTGTTAGCTCTTCTCTAAATTTTTGGTAGAATTCAGCTGTGAAGCCATCTGGTCCTGGGCTTTTGTTTTTTGGAAGATTTCTGATTACGGTTTCAATTTCCGTGCTTGTGATGGGTCTATTAATATTATCTATCTCTTCCTGGTTTAGTCTTGGAAAGTTGTACTTTTCTAGGAATTTGTCCATTTCATCCAGGTTGTCCAGTTTATTTGCATATAGTTGCTGATAATAGTCTCTTATGATCCTTTGTATTTCTGTGTTTTTTGTTGTGATCTCTCCGTTTTCATTTCTAATTCTGTTGATTTGGTTCTTCTCCCTTTGTTTCTTGATGAGTCTGGCTAACGGTTTGTCAATTTTATTTATCTTCTCAAAGAACCAGCTTTTGGCTTGGTTGATTTTTGCTATGGTCTCTGTTTCCTTTGCATTTATTTCTGCCCTGATATTTAAGATTTCTTTCCTTCTACTAGACCTGGGCTTCTGCATCTCTTCCCTTTCTAGCTGCTTAAGGTGTAAAGTAAGTTTGTTTATTTGATTTTTTTTCTTGTTTCCTGAGGTGAGCTTGTATTGCTATGAACTTTCCCCTTAGCATTGCTTTCACAGTGTCCCATAGGTTTTGGGCTGTTGTGTTTTCATTTTCATTCGTTTCCATGCATAACTGAATTTCATTTTTGATTTCTTCTGTGATTTGTTGGTTATTCAGCAGTGTGTTGTTAAGCCTCCATATGTTGGAAGTTTTCAATGGTTTTCTCCTGTAGTTGATATCTAATCTCACTGCATTGTGGTCAGAAAAGATGCTTGGGATGATTTCAATATTTTTGAATTTATCAAGGTTAGATTTATGGCCCAGGATGTGATCTATCCTGGAGAAGGTCCCGTGTGCACTTGAGAAAAAGGTGAAATTCCTTGTTTTGGGGTGGAATGACCTATAGATATCAATTAGGTCTAGTTGGTCTATTGTTTCATTTAAAGTTTGAATTTCCTTGTTACTTTTCTGTCTAGTTGATCTATCCATTGGTGTGAGTGGTGTATTAAAGTCTCCCACAATTATTGTGTTGTTGTTAATTTCCCCTTTCATACTTGTTAGCATTTGCCTTACATATTGTGGAGCTCCTATGTTGGGTGCATAAATATTTATGATTGTTATTTCTTCTTCTTGGATTGATCCTTTGATCATTATGTAATGTCCATCTTTATCTCTTTTCACTGCCTTTATTTGAAAGTCTATTTTATCTGATATGAGTATTGCCACTCCTGCTTTCTTTTGGTCTTTATTTGCATGGAATATCTTTTTCCAGCCTTTAACTTTCAGTCTATATGTGTCCCTAGGTTTGAGGTGGGTCTCTTGTAGACAACATATATAGGGATCTTGTTTCTGTATCCA
>ML660197.1:37244593-37298754 GCA_007570785.1 Antilocapra americana
AATTATCTCTTCAAGAATTTTCTGATGGTCTTTCTTTTTGTCTTCTTCTTCTGGGACTCCTATGATTCGAATATTGGTGCGTTTAATATTGTCCCAGAGGTCTCTAAGATTGTCCTCATTTCTTTTAATTCTTTTTTCATTTTTCCTTTCTGTTTCATTTCTTTCTGCCATTCTGTCTTCTACCTCACTTATCCTGTCTTCTATCTCTGTTATTCTACTGTTGGTTCCCTCCAGGGTGTTTTTGATCTCATTTATTGCATTATTTATTGTATTTTGACTCTTTTTCATTTCTTCTAAGTCCTTGTTAAAGCTTACCTGCATCTTCTCAATCCTTGCCTGCAGGTTATTGAACTGCAGCTCCAACTTATTTTCCAGGTTTTGGATCATATTCACTATCATTATTCGGAATTCTTTGTCAGGTAGACATCCTATCTCTTCGTCTTTTGTTTGGTCTAGGGGATATTTATCCTGTTCCTTTACTTGCTGGGTATTTCTCTGCCTTTTCATCTTGTTTATCTTGCTGTGTTGCCCCTTTATTGTGGGGGTTCCTCACTATGGGAGGGGTTAGATGTGTGGTTTGTAGAAGTTTCCTGGATGGGAAAGCTTGTGTGGTGTTCTGGTGGGTGAATCTGGGTTTCCTCACTGTAACTAACAATGGAGTGTCCAGTAAAGAGATTTGAGTTGTCGGTAGACTTGGTGTGACCTTGGGCAACCTGTGTATTGAAGCTCCTGGCAGTGTTCCTTCGTTGCTGGGGAATTTGCTTGGTATATCTTACTCTGGAGCTTGTTGGCCCTTGGGGGTTGATTAATTTCAGTTTTGGTATGGAGGAGGTTGATGAGTTCCTATCGATTAATTAACTCTTGGATCCAGGAGTTTTCTGGAATTCTCAGGGTCTGGGTTTAGTCTCCTGTCCTCCAGTAGCCTCAGGGCTCTTTTATCTCTGCACTGATGGTGGCAGAACCTCTAGTTTAGTGATGAGAAGTTTCTTCACAGTGAGGGACACCCTGTCGGGTACACAGAGTTACATGGCATGGACCAGAAGGAGAAGAGAGGAATCCGATGGTGAGGGAGTGAAGTGGCCAGTGATTGCTCCTCTGTGTGCCCTCCACAGCCTGGATCCCTTAGAGATGTTCACAGAGTTATATTGAAATGTGAAGAGGGTGGAAGGAGACAGAATTGACCAGAGAGAGAGGAGAGAGTCAGATGGATAGAGACAGATCCAGCCAGTGGTCAGTTATTTCAGTGTTCTTCACAGCTGGTAACTCTCAAGCAGAGTCCCAGAGTTGGGTAGAGAATATACAGAGGAAGAGGACGTTGAAGGTGTCTTAGTAGGAGAAGAAAAGAGAAAAGAAAAAAAAAAAAGAAAGAAAGAAAAAGAAAAAATTAAAAAAAAGGAGAGACAAGAATGGGGAGAGAGCAGTCAAGCCAATGATCTCACTCCCAGGTAACGATGGGTACTGGAGCTTGGATCCTTAAAGGTACAAAGTTGATACCCAATACTAATAGGCAAAGATTAAAAATCTAGAGTAAAGACGGGATTCTCAAAATACTATTACAAAGAAAAAGATAGAAAGTAAGATAAGGAAGAGAAAGAAAAAAAAAAAAGAGGAGAAACAAGAATGGGGTGAGAGCCGTCAAGCCAATGATCTCACTCCCAGGTAGCAATGGGTACTGGAGCTTGGATCGTTAAAGGTACAAAGTTGATACCAAATACTAATAAGCAAAGATTAAAAATCTAGAGTAAAGACTGGATTCTCAAAAATACTATTATGAAAAAAAGAAAGAATGATAAAGAAGAAAATACAACAACAACAACAACAAAAATCAGTAAAAAAAAATTTTAAAAAGGGGAATAAAGTGGAGATATAAAAGGTAAGAAAGGAGATAGGATGGAGAATACAATAAGGGAGAAAGAGGAGATTTTTTTAAAAAAGGGAAAATAAAAATAAAGGAAAAGAAAGAACGAAAAAAAGAAAATAACAAGGTTATAGGGGACTTAAAAATTGTAAAAAAAAAAAAAAAAGGGGGGGGTATAAAAAAGTTTTAAAAATTTAAAAGATGTTCCTAGTACAGTTATAACTAAGGCTTTCTCTGGTGCTGGTGCGTACAGCGAGGGGTCAGTTTATTTTTCAGACAATTCCTTGGTCCGGCTTGTACTTCTCACGGTCTATAGACTCCTTTCTATGCAGTCTGCGCCACCTGCAGGGATTTAATCTGCTACTCCTGTCAGTTCCAAAGCTGTTGCCTCTGCTAGCTTAAGCGTCTTCTGTTTGCTGGTCTTTTATGTGTCTATTCAGCGCTCTGGGGTTTGCCCTGCTCCTGATGAGTGCACTTCCCCTGCCCCCTCTGCTCGATTCTCGGTCGTCCGCCCGGCGCAGTTGGGGAGAGCGGCTTCTCCCCTCCCGCGGCCCAACCGCTCGGCTTTCCCGACATGCAGCTAAGCACGTCTTCTTAGGTGTGCAGAGCGCCGATCCGTCCAGAATCCCCAGAAGTCTTGGTTAGCACCTAGCTCTGTGTGCAATTTGGCCGCGGAAGCCTCGCCGGGGCTGGGCTATGCCCGCTGGTCTCGGGCAGGGGTTGGGTCGGTCCGCAGCCCGAAGGCGCCCAGCTCCGCCCGGCCAGCCGCCTTCCTGCCGACTCCGCACCGCCCTTCGGCCTCGCTGGGGCTGGGTTATGCCCACTGCACTCGGGCGGGGGCTGGGTCGGTCTGCAGCCCACAGGCGCCCAGATCTCCTCGGCCGGCCACCTCTCTGCCGACTCCGCACGCCCTTTGTTCTGTGCCACCCGGCCAGCCGCCTCTCTGCCGACTCCACACCTCTCCTTGTTCTGTGTGGGCCTGGCAGGGGGGCTCTTCCTGGGGAAGGCTACTTCTCAGTCTATCTCCGGTTAGCCCCCTGGGTTGGGTCGCTCAGGCTGCTCCGTTCCCTGAGCGCGTGGCCCGCCCCTCCCTGAGCAGTCCGATTTGGCTAGTGGGGGGTGGGGCGTCCGCTGCCACTTCCCTGTGCCTTCCAGCCAGAGATGTAGCTTGCAGGGCTTAATTATTAATCTGCTTTTACTCCCAGCTATCTTGCTCTCCAAGATTCACCACAAATCCGCCCAAGAGAATGCTCCCTGGTATTCGGAAACCTTTCTCCTTTTTTTTTTTTTCCTCTTTATTCCAGACTCCCCTTCCTGGATGGATCCCCACCCCCAACTCTGTCTCTCCCTTTACTTTTTTCTCTTTCTTTTTTCTTTTGTCCTACCTCCTCTCGTCGGCAATGGGCCGTCCCTTCAGATGCCCGATGTCCTCTGCCAGCATTTAAATCCTGTTTTATGGAGTTTGCGCGGTCTTTAAAAGTTCTTTTGGTGTATTTATTGGGGAGAGAGTGGTCTCCCCGTCCTATTCCTCTGCCATCTTAGTTCCCCCTCCTGATCTACCAATATTTCCCAAAAGACAAAGTATAATGTTATGAAATCATATATGAGGAAAAATAATCCATCGAAAATACACAATAGGCCAATGGATTTTAGCACAATATTAAAAGTTCATTGATATGGTTTCAGTTTTCTCCTTGCAAAAATCATTTAAACTACCACTTGTCAAGTTTTGGTACATTATCAAAGAAGAATATATACCATTTCAAACTACATATATGTGTGAGGTTTTCTTCATAGACATGAACCAAAAGAACATATCAAAACAAACTAAACAGAAAAAGATCTGACAGTCCAGCTGTCTTCCATTAAGTTATACATTAAAGATAAATGTGAGAGGTAAAACAATATTTTCCTCACAAGAGTTTTTGTTTTATATATATTTTTAAAAGTATACTTACTTCTCAGAAAAGTGTCTATTAAACCATGAAATTGGCTAATTTATGAATAAATTTTTAAAATACATTAGATGCCTCGGTTCCAGTATCTAATCAAAATACATTAGGTGTCTCAGTTCTAGTGTCTAATCAAAATATTGATAAATGTAAACTACAGATATAAGTCCACTGACATCAAGGATATAAAATACCAAAGAAATTCTGAAACTGAAAGTCTAAAAACCCGAGCACAATACTACATTCCAAAAGGAGATTAGAGAAGGATGCCTGGTGGTCCATTGCTCCTTCAGTCTCCAATAATGAACTACTTGGTTTGAGTATTAAATGTCTTGTTGAGAGATGTTTTCAGTTAAGTTCAGTCACTCAGTCGTGTCAGACTTTGCAACCCAATGGACTGCAGCAGGCCAGGCTTCCCTGTCCATCACCAACTCCTGGAGCTTGCTCAAATTCATGTCCTTCGAGTCGGTGATGCCATTCAACCATCTCATCCTCCGTCATCCCCTTCTCCTGACTTCAGTCTTTCCCAGCATCAGGGTCTCTTCCAATGCGTCAGTTCTTTGCATCAGGTGGCCAAAGTATTAGAGCCTCAGGGATGTTTTAAGGGAAAGCAAAGCACAGCTAGAGTTCATTCCTGTGGACTAGGGAGACTCCAAGGACTTCAACAGAAGCATCTCCCAGTTTTTCCTCAGAAAGATAACCGCTAACTATCAGCCTAACTTCAACAAGTCCTGACCTGAAGCAACCGCGCGATTAGCCAGCAGTACTCGCTGGGCAAGGAATCAACAATCACTCAGCCCCAAGGGAGTATCCAAGCTCTGGGAAGGAAAGAAATTGGGTTCTAAACTCACACTAGACTGCTCCCAAAGTCCTATGACAATCTGACAATTAATGGCTTCATTAATAACATATCCCACAAAGGGAGACTGCACATTTTATAAACTCATTGCTTCCTGCTTTAAAGTTGTGGAGTTAAGAACAAGCTAGATTTTGGCAGCATTTTTCTTAAGGAATTATGAAACATCAACAACTGCTATTAGTATGAATTTATGACTTATAGTCCTAAAAGAAATAAAGGACAAAAATTTCATGGTGGGGGTGGAACACTGAACACAGAAATAAGCAACTTATATAACGGATCAAAATTTAGCACAGGAGTAATCACTTCAGAAATACATTTTTGTAACCAGAGTGCAGATCATTGTTAGCTAGATATTGGCTTGATCCACTAATGATTTATTATACACTATCTAAACTCCTTCCAGAAACAGTACTGACCTCATAGTAAGTTAACCTTTTGGAAAAAGCATACATTTTTATATCTTATTTATGTTCACACTCATCTCCAACTTTGCATATTAGATGACCAACAATAAATATTCCATAACATAACTATTTGTTTTGAATGTTTAATGGCTGCAGATGGAAGGGAAAGACATTTCTTTTCAGGAGAGTTGGAAGTATCTGCTTGTTGCTTTTCTGAAAAAACTGCAAAGATCAGTTAGGAGGAGATGGTTAATTGCTATAATAAACATGGTTGAAATTGAAACTATTGATTGAAGGAGAAAACCTTCAGACAAAGAGAGACAACACAGGGGATGGAAATTTATAATTTAGAAGGTCCAATGCTCAATAAACATTTGTTGAATGCCGTCTTCCCTGGGGAGAAGAGATGAAAAGGAAGTCCATTATCTAGAGACCTCACTGAGAGCTAACAGCAAGCACTTCACACCTCTTCCTCATGCTAGGACATTTATGGTTAGAGGTGAGTTATTCATAGGGGTTTTTTTCCAAGTAGAACCACAGAGCTCTCTACCCCTCACTTAGAAAACAGGTTTGGCTCAGAGTCTCCCTTCTTAGAAAGGGAATGGCATTAATGCCAGAATTCTATTAAACATAATGGCTGCCAGCTTACGTTTAGTGTGAATGGAAACTTTGGCTCAGGACCTAGGTCCTCGTCTTGGAATCTTCTTTGTAAGTAGTACCCATTGTTTACACAGACAGATTAATGTTATTTTAATGTTATTAAATAATGTATGAAAGTATTTAAGATGATCAAATGGTCTCACTGCCACTATCGACATATAGGAAGTCTAGAGCACAGTGCACACGTGCGCGTGCGCACACACACACACACACAATACCTTCCGCTGGGCCAGTCTCCAGAACTCCTTATTGCTTCATGCAACCCATCTCATTCATTTGATTTCCATGTCCACTGATAATTCAGGTAAAAAATGGCCAGATGTTTCATACAGAATATCTCAGGAGATCCCTCTCCTCAGTGTCAGTTACCTAAAGTGCAGGCTGAGAATGCAATATATATTTGTGTGTGTGTATGTGTGTGTGTGTGTGTGTGTCTCTGTGTGTGTGTGTGTGTGTGACGTCTGTAGGGCTCTCTCTCTGAGCCAAACATTAATGTAATAAACAATTGTCCAGTTTTGTCAAAATTACTAGGTTTCTTCCAACAAAATATCACACAGCTAAAATCACTACCTTAATCACATTTTAGGCCAAGAACATGTGATAACTGAATAAAGCAGTCACATGCCGAATAATGCAAATGGAGGAGTTTGCATTTTCTGAGTTCAGTGTCTCACCACTTGCTATTAACAGCCATAGAATGCTAAAACACCTGGAACGGTAAGATAGCCGGCCTGGCTACTTGAGCTTTCAAGGACTGAGATATATTTACTATCAGTTCAGTTCAGTTGCTCAATTGTGTCCAATTCTTTGCGACCCTATGAGTCATATCAAGCCAGGCCTCCCTGTCCATCGCCAGCTCCCGGAGTCTCCCAAACCCATGTCCATCGAGTCGGTGATGCCATCCAGCCACCACATCCTCTGCCGTGCCCTTCTCCTCCTGTCCACAATCCTTCCCAGCATAAGGGTCTTTTTCAATGAGTCAACTCTTCACATCAGGTGGTCAAAGTATTGGAGTTTCAGCTTCAGCATCAGTCCTTCCAATGAACACGCAGGACTGATCCACCAAGGACTGGTTGGATCTCCTTGCAATCCAACAGACTCTCAAGAGTCTTCTCCAACACCACAGTTCAAAAGCATCAATTCTTCGGCACTCAGATTTCTTCACCGTCCAAATTCTCACATCTAAACACGACTACTGGAAAAACCATAGCCTTGACGAGATGGACCTTTGTTGGCAAAGTAACATCTCTGCTTTTCAATATGCTATCTAGGTTGGTTATAACTTTCCTTCCAAGGAGTAAGCATCTTTTAATTTCATGGCTGCAATCACCATCTTCAGTGATTTTGGAGCCCAGCAAAATTAAGTCTGCCACTGTTTCCCCATCTATTTCCGATAAAGTGATGGGACCAGATGCCATGATCTTAGTTTACTGTATGTTGAGCTTTAAGCCAACTTTTTCGCTCTCCTCTTTCACTTTCATGAAGAGGCTTTTTAGTTCCTCATCACTTTCTGCCATAAGGGGGGTGTCATCTGCATATCTGAGGTTATTGATATTTCTCCCGGCAATCTTGATTCCAGCCTGTGCCTCCTTCAGCCCAGCATTTCTCATGATATACTCTGCATACAAGTTAAATAAGCAGGGTGACAATATACAGCCTTGATGTATTCCTTTTCCTATTTGGAAGCAGTCTGTTGTTCCATGTCCAGTTCTAACTGTTGCTTCCTGACCTGCATACAGGTTTCTCAAGAGACAGGTCAGGTGGTTTGGTATTCCCATCTCTTTGAGAATTTTCCACAGTTTATTGTGATCCACACAGTCAAAGGCTTTGGCAAAGTCAATAAAGCAGAAATAGATGTTTTTCTGGAACTCTCTTGCTTTTTTGATAAACCAGCAGATGTTGGCAATTTGATCTCTGGTTGCTCTGCCTTTTCTAAATCCAGCTTGAACATCTGGAAGTTCACAGTTCACGTATTGCTGAAGCCTGGCTTGGAAAATTTTGAGCATTACTTTACTAGCATGTGAGATGAGTAAAACTGTGCAGTAGTTTGAGCATTCTTTGGCATTGCCTTTCTTTGGGATTGGAATGAAAACTGACCTTTTCCAGTCCTGTGGCCATTGCTAAGTTTTCCAAATTTGCTGGCATATTGAGTGCAGCACTTTCACAGCATCATCTTTGAGGATTTGAAATAGGTCAACTGGAATTCCATCACCTCCACTCGCTTTGTTCATGGTGATGCTTTCTAAGTTCAACTTTACTTCACATTCCAGGATGTCTGGCTCTAGGTGAGTGATCACACCATCATGATTTTCTGTGTATGATGATTTTTTTTGTACAGTTCTTCTGTGTATTCTTGCTACCTCTTCTTAATATCTTCTGCTTCTGTTAGCTCCATACCATTTCTGTCCTTTATTGAGCCCATCTTTGCATGAAATGTTCCCTGAGTATCTCTAATTTTCTTGAAGAGCTCTCTAGTCTTTCCTATTCTCTTGTTTTCCTCTATTTCTTTGCATTGATTGCTGAGGAAAGCTTTCTTATCTCTCTTTGCTATTCTTGGAACTCTGCATTCAGATGGGAATATCTTTCCTTTTCTCCTTTGCTTTATGCTTCCCTTCTTTTCACATCTATTTGCAAGGCCTCCTCAGACAGCCATTTTGCTTTTTTGCATTTCTTTTTCTTGGGGATGGTCTTGATTCCTGTCTCCTGAATGGTGTCATGAACCTCCATTCATAGTTCATCAGGCACTCTGTCTATCAGATATAGGCCCTTAAATCTATTTCTCACTTCCACTGTATAATCATAAGGGATTTTATTTATGTCATAACTGAATGGTCTAGTGGTTTCCCCCACTTTCTTCAATTTCAGTCTGAATTTGGCAATAAGGAGTTCATGATCTGTGCCACAGTCAGCTCCAGGTCTTGTTTTTGCTGACTGCATAGAGCTTCTCCATCTTTGGCTGCAAAGAATATAATCAATCTGATTTTGCTGTTGACCATCTGGTGATGTCCATGTGTAGAGTCTTCTCTCGTGTTGTTGGAAGAGGGTGTTTGCTATGACCACTGCGTTCTCTTGGCAGAACTCTATTAGCCTTTGCCCTGCTTCATTCTGTACTCCAAGGTCAAATTTGCCTGTTACTCCAGGTGTTTCCTGACTTCTTACTTCTATACCATCAAAAAAAAATGGAGCCAAAGTGGTGCATTTTAATATCTGCACACTTTTAAATGTCTGTAAAGATCTTAAGGATTGATTGGGTCTTGACTATTTATTTGCATACGTTATTAGGAAGGAATGAAATACGCATGGACACATTGGTAACAGCAGGTTGCAACTTGGAGATAAAAGTTGAGATTTTAAATATGATGGTTTTGTTGGATCTTGGAGACAAAAGAAGCTGACATAATGGAAATGAATAAAAAGCTTAAACTTTAGTGAGCTTTGCCCATCATTTCTAGAAATCTAATGAAGAAAATGGCATCTATTAGGTAAGTAACATGTGTGTTAGTTCTCCAAGGTTTGAAAGACAAAGATAAAAACTGTGGAATACATAGTCTGAAAGTTATTCACCATCTTCCCCTTCACCATTCCTGAGCTGTGAGGTAAGTGACTAAAAAGAAGTCACTAATTTTCACAAAAGGCTTTGTGGCTTGCACAGTAGTTGCCAAGAAAGACACTCTTTCATAGAATTTTTTTATTCAGGCTGCTTATATACTAAGACCAGAGATGTTTGTAAGAGCTAGGAGCAATAATTAGTAATCGTTTTTATGTTCTTTAACCAGCAGAATCCAATAAAGTAGGTGGTTTACATCTATGGGAATGTGAAAGAAAATGTATAAATCAGCTCCACACTTAAGATTCAACTCTACACTAGCTGGCAACTCTGGTTGGCTTGCTCTCTTCTGCAACACTTTACGTGATTTTAAGGCAGTCTTCAACTTTCAGTCTTCAAGGTGTCTTTGAGTAAAGGTCAAAATAGAAAATTCCAGCATATCCCAAATGCAAAACTAGAAAATTAATGCCATTTATCAATCGGAAAAATGATCTGCCATGGTTCAACATTTGTAATAGGTGCACATTTGTTTTTCCTTGCCCAATAGTTTTGACTCAGGTCTCAGTCATGGCTTCCACAAGGGGCTCTGCACATGGAGGTGTCTGTAAATTCTTGAGCACCAAAAAACTCTAGAAACTGCAAAAATCAACTGTATATGTATTTACACTATCAAAAAGCTCTTAAATTTTTTAAAATTTTTACAAGAATTTTGCAAAGGTCCTTGAGTGAGTAGCATGCATCCATCATTGAGCAAAGTATATCTTCAAATAATATAATGGCAAAAAAAAATTATGATCAGAGACACCACTTAAAATTAAGTATATTGAAGAAGTATTGTGATTCATTTTTCTATTTAAATACAATAAAATATTCCTATGTAAGGAGGTGATCATGCTTTCATTGTTTTACGTAATTAATTACTTGACAACAGATGACCTATGAAAACCAAGCTTTTAAAAAATTGAAGTACACAGCCTTCATAACCTTATCAACCCAGTTCCAATTTCTTTTATTGAGCTTTGGTTTCTCCAGAAGGAATTCAGTTACAAATTATAGTTGCCCTAAGTAGGAAACTCATGCTAAGTGTGAAATAACGAACACACCTAGAATAGTTCCCTCTCTTTCTCCTCCAGATATCTATATATATTTTCCTGACAAGGGTAGCGACCGAGAAGTGAGGGGAATGGAATTTGACTGTCAAATAGTGCTGTCTAAACTCAGTCTGTGACAATCACTTGACCCAGGTCCTCAAGAAGCAGCAGCTCTAAAATTACTAATAAGACGAAGGCACTCACTTGGGTATTCAGAGACATCACTCTCTTACCCTGGACAGACCAGGCTGTGCACTCAGAACTGAGCCTACAACACAATGGCACACACCACAGAGTCGGACAACCCAGGAGGCACTACCATCTAAATTGTTTGATGCTTATCGGCTCTCAATAGAAGAGGTGGTACATAATGGCTAGGTATTTGCCCTCACCATGGGCACAAGCTTCTCTGATCAGCCTACAATGAGGGACTCTACAAAATAAAACTTTGCATGTTAAACGGGAGGGACACTGAAAAACCATGCATGAAATGTAAAATTGAAAACATAGACAGTGCTTTTGAATAGCAGCCCAGAAAGAGGAAAGTCGAGTCAATAATTCCACTTCTGTCAAGAGTGATTTGAGAACTACAACGTAAAGGGTCACTTAACACTTCCAGGTATTTCCTCATTTATGAACAACTGCCCTAAGATCTCTTCAGCCTTAAACAGACTCTAAACAGTGACCTATTAAAAACAAAGACACACATACACTATTACAAAGAACCATACCGGGAACAAATTTGAAGTAAAATTTGCTCATACGTCATATTTTACCATCTGAACCCCCAATGTATCCATGCTCAATGCTTTCTACTATCTTGGCCACCTCAAGGAAGACTCGTTCCCCACGAAAGGCCGAATTAAAATGTCATTTCCTTTGTGGAACTATAGTAGGCTGACTGTAAAAGTGACCCAAATTACAGTCCTACCTTCACCTACAAAAGCTACCACCTTGGCTGTGCAACTTGGCAGCACTTTTCATCAAAAGGCAGAGTCTGTGTCCATTCCCTCTGACTACTGGCCACTTTCATGAGTTGCTCTGGCCAACTGATCATGCGCCAGCTCTGATCCTAGACCTCCAAGGGCCTTGCATATTTCTGCTTGCTCCCTGGAAGGGTGCCTTGCCATGAGAAAAAGTCCAGACTAAACTGCTAAGGGAGGAAAAACCACCAGAGATAAGTCTTCTAAACCAGTTAAATCTGTTTTAGACCAGCTTACGGCCAGCTGACCCTCCGATACCTGAAATGGGCCTGTGAATACATGCAGAAACACATTTGATCCCAAGCTGTAGCTAACTGTAGACTCAGCAATAAACGTACTCAAAACCTGAAAATCCTAGCTGGCCCAAAGACTGGTAGACAACAATTGAGGCTACTGAGTTTTATGATACTTTGTTCTGTATTTGTTACCTAATAGCATCCCAATAGTGCTAGTGGTAAAGAATACCCCTGCCAATGCAGAAGACTCAAGAGACTGGGGTTTGATCCCTGGGTTGGGAAGATCCCCTGGAGAAGGGAATGGCAACCCACCCCAGTATTCTTGCCTGGAGAATCCCACAGACAGAGGAGCCTGGCAGGCTATGGTCCATGGCATCGCAGAGTCATGACTGAAGCAACTTAGCACGCACACATGCTTACCTTCAGGTCTCTAATAACATATTTCACCACATCTTCTATGTCCTCAAAGTTCCTGTTAGCATAATGCTCATCACCTCATAGAACAGTTAACCACAGGCATATCCTAAGTCATGATCTTCTCAAAGACTACATCGTAATCATCTTTGTTCCCCCCCAGCTTTTAATATGTTGTATACAGGTGTTGATACATGTTGAGTAAAAATGAGCAAGTGAAGTATAACTTCAGAAAACACAAGAAGAGGGTGCTTAAAACTTCTGCAAGATGAAATGACTGTTTCACTTGGGAAGCAACAGAGGCACAATGCAGGCAAGAATGTAGGCAAGGAGGTCCATCTTGTGCGAAACAGATAAGCAGGGTTAGGAGAGACAGGCACAGCTCTGAATAAGAGAAAGGAAAATATTTCTGACATGGAAATTTATTCAATATGATTACATGACTTTAGGAAGAAGTCAGAGCTGACTGAACTGGACAGTCTAAAGCCTTAAAGGTAAAAGTGGCTTAAATCAGAGAGAGTTCTCTTGGAGGAGTGACTTATTGATACCTAGACAAGGAATTTAGCTACAGAACTAGAGAGAATCAACACAGTAGGAGATCCACATTTCTAACAAATGACATGATAATAAATACATCTCTAAAGACATGAGGTTCTCTTCTACTCCCAGATAAGAGCTACTTGAGTACAACCAAGAGTACAGGCAATAAACCTATTTCAGGGAGAGAAGGTGTGCTGCTCGCTTGGAGTTGCTGTTCCACTACAGCATATCTCTGATCTTTTTCTGAGACAGGTCTCCAAGAATCATGCTCTGAATGTACTGGGTAATCTAGTCTACCTGCTACAAGCTGTGAAAAATATACAGTTTCAGAAATTAGCTTCTTTAGTGAATAAACAAACAAAAACCACGTGACACACTTTATTGCAACATTTGCTGTATTGCAGAGGCCTGGAACTGAATCCACAATATCTCCAAGATGTCTGCCTGCACAGAGTTCTCAATATTTGCTTACTTTGACAAGCTTTTTTAACTTTTCATACATTAAAAATTAAATAAAGTCCATAGGGATTCTCCAGGCAAGAATACTGATACTGGAGTGGGTTGCCATGCCCTCCTCCAGAGAATCTTCCCAACCCAGGGACTGAACCTAGGTTTCCTCCACTGCAGGTGGTTTCTTTATCATCTGAGCCACCAAGGAAGCCCTCCATAAATGCACTCATGGAATTTTTTGTAAATGCTTTTGTTCAAAAATGTTTGGAGATTCACTCATGTTACTGCATGTGAGTAGAATTCGCTCATTTGCATGGTTGTATGAAATTCCCTCTTTAGTACAACAGGTGATCGGTTCAGTTCAGTCACTCAGTTGTGTCTAACTCTTTGCTACCCCATGAACCACAGCATGGCAGGCCTCCCTGCCATCATAAACTCCTGGAGTCCACAGAAACTCATGTCCATTGAGTCAGTGATGCCATCCAACCATATCATCCTCTGTCGTCCCATTCTCCTCCTGCCTCAGTCTTTCCCAGCATCAGGGTCTTTTCTAATGAGTCAGCTCTTCGCATCAGGCGGCCAAAGTACTGGAGTTTCAGCTTCAACATCAGTCCTTCCAATGAGCACCTAGAACTGATCTCCTTTAGGATGGACTGGTTGGATCTCTCCTTGCAGTCCAAAGGACTCTCAAGAGGCTTCTCCAACAACACAGTTTAAAAGTGTCAATTCTTCGGCACTCAGCTGCCTTTATAGTCCAACACTCACATCCATACATGACCACTGGAAAAACCACAGCCTTGACTATAGAGACCTTTGTTGGTAAAGTAATGTCTCTGCTTTTCAATATACTGTCTAGGTTAGTCATAACTTTCCTTCCAAGGAGGAAGCATCTTTTAATGTCATGGCTGCAATCACCATCTGCAGTGATTTTGGAGCCCAGAAAAATTAAGTCTGCCACTGTTTCCCCATCTATTTCCCATGAAGTGACAGGACCGCATGCCATGATCTTAGTTTTCTGAATGTTGAGCTTTAGGCCAACTTTTTCACTCTCCTCTTTCACTTTCATCAAGAGGCTCTTTAGTTCTTCTTCACTTTATGCCATAAGAGTGGTGTCATCTGTATACCTGAGGTTATTAATATTTCTCCCAGCAATCTTGATTCCAGCCTGTGCTTCCTCCAGCCCAGCATTTCTCATTATGTACTCTACATATTATTAAATAAGCAGGGTGACAATATACAGCCTTGATGTACTCCTTGTCCTATCTGGAAGCAGTCTGTTGTTCCATGTCCAGTTCTAACTATTGCTTCCTGATCTGCATACAGGTTTCTCAAGAGACAGGTCAGATGGTCTGGTATTCCCATCTCTTTCAGAATTTTCCATAGTTTATTTTCATCCACACAGTCACAGGCTTTGGCATAGTCAATAAAGCAGTAATAGATGTTTTTCAGGAACTCTCTTGCTTTTTTGATGATCCAGCGGATGTTGGCAATTTGATCTCTGGTTCCTCTGCCTTTTCTAAAAACAGCTTGAACAGGTGTTAGTTATCCATTATCTTGATGATCATTTGCATATTTCTCAGTTTGGGGCTATGATGAGCAAGGTTGTAATGAACATTCTTACACATGTATCCCAGTGTATATGTGTACTACTTTCCTTAACACATAACCAAATCAGATTATACTCATTTTCAACATCACCAGAGAATGACAATACTTTGAAAAATTAGTTGTGCCAATTCAGATTTCCATCATGGTTCCTCCACATTCTAGTCTACACTCAAATATTAAAGTTATTCCTTTTGCTATTTGGATAAATGTATAGTGGTATCTCATTGTAGTTTTAATTTCTATATCCTTGATAATCAATAGGCTTGAGTACTTACATGTTTCTTGGCATTTATCATTTTTGTGAAGTTTTTTATTCAAAACTTTTCTATTGGGTTGTCAGTTTTTTTAAGACATGCATTATATTGATATACTCTAGGTATCTGTTCCTCATTCGATACTATTGTGTTACCAACATATATTCCCACTTTGTGGCTTGCTCACATTCTATAATCAGAAGTTTTATTCAAACATATTGTTTTTATATAATGTATATGTTTTGTGTTTTATTTGGAGATTGTATTTTCAATCTGTTTTTCTAATTAACTGAAAAAAGTTTAGATTTACTCTAAGTCATATGAAATAGGACTGGAAGAAAAATTGTCGTACTGTATTATCTCTAATCCAGAGAGCTACACTATTATCAAATGCAATATCCAACTGTAATTTGAAGACCTAATTTAGAAATATAAACAAATACTTTTCAGAGCTGCAATCTTTAGAACTTAGAGTGACAGAGACGAAATATACAGTGGGTAATTAAATATGATATATACCTGATGCTAAGTTACAGTTTTCTTGGAGGGGAGAGAGTGCCAGAATATGACTCAATAGCTATAAAACCTTAAAAGGTAAAAACAGTGTGACTGATCAGAAAGCAGAAGATCTGGTAGTTAAGTTCCATGATATAACTCTAGAGTCTTTCTTCACATTACTCTCTATTATTATGTGCACATAATTATACTTTTTAAAGGATTTTTAGCTTTTATGTGTATTTGGATATGTTGACTACAAAACAGTAAGGCCAATTTCATTAAATGTACAAAGAAGTATACATCATTAAGTTTTAATGGAAAGATTTTTTCTTTGAGGCTATTCAGGGATTTAGAAAATGCTGCTGCTTCTCAAATTTTCAATGCATTTTTGGAATTACATTCACAACAATATAAACTGTATGTACTTAAGGCATTAGTTTATTATCTAATCTCAGATTTCCCTGGTGGTCCAATTGTTCAGAATCTGCCTGCTAATGAGGAAACACAGGTTTAATCCCTGGTCCAGAAAGATTTCTCATGTCATGGGGCAACTAAGCCTGTGCACCACAACTACTGAGCCTGTGCTCTAGAGTTCATGCTCCAGAAAAAGAGAAGCCACCTCAATGAGAAGCCCATGCACCCCAACTAGAGAACACTCTGCTCACTACAACTACAGAAAGCCTGAGGACAGCAAAGATCCAGTGCAGTCAAAACTAGTTTTAAAAAAGAAAAAAAAATTAAGAACTTGGTCTCATTTTTATAAACAAAATATATATTTTATATGAAATTCATTTAGGTATAAATGACATTCAGTAATGTGCACGTATTTTAAGTGTGCCTTCAGAGTTTTGATAAATATATATATATATGGTCATACATCCACCACTGGATATCTACCAGTGTCATTCTGTTGTTGGATATACATTTCCATTTCCAGGCTTTTGCTATTATGAATAAAGCTCTTCACAGACTTTTGTGGACAAATTTATTTTTAGATATGTGTTTCATTTCTCTTAAGTACTTACTAGTGAAAACTATAGGTTCTATGATAAACATATTTAGCTTTGTAGACAATGCTAGGTCATTTTAGGAAGTAGTTGCACCACGTTACATTTCTACAGCAATGGATGGGAGTTTTAGTTGCTCCACATTCTCACCAATACATGTGATGTTGAACGTGTTCTTCAATGTCTGTTCAAATCTTTGCCCACTGTTTTATGGGTCCTTCTTCCTATTGGGTTTTGAGAGTTTTTATATCGTGTATTTTAAATATAATCTTTTTTCACATCATCTCAGAGGGCTTCAGAATTGTAACTGTATTGTCATTAGACATGTTCATTTACTTTGTTACCTATTTCAGATAAGTGTAAGTATATAAAACGAAACCGAAATATTAGAATTCTATAGTATTTAAGTGGTAAAGAGAAACCAGAAGTAATAGTCACAAATTGAGGATACTAGTTTCCTTGGGGAAGTGAAAGTCACTCAGTCGTGTCTGACTCTTTGCAACCCCATTGAATGCCATGCTTATCTGTCCATGGAATTTCTCCAGGCAAGAATACTAAAGTGGCTAGCCATTCCCTTCTACAGGGGATATTCCCAACCCAGGGATGGAACCTGGGTCTCCTGCTTGCAGGAAGATTTTTATCTTTCGGACCACCAGGGAAGTCCAGGAAAAGGGGAAAATTTTTGAGCAAGGCACTTGAGGATTTCTGAAGATGCAGGTAGCATTCAATGTCTTGAATGAGGAAGAGGTTATGCAGGTTTAGAAGGATATACTTCATAATTTATAGTTTTTCTAGTAACTATACATGCTTTATAAATGTAAATAAATTTCCCATTCTAAAACATATTTAATGAAGAAACTAATAAAAATAAAACTAACAGATCCAGATTAACTTTACTATTTAAAAGATCAGTGCTTTGGCTAGAACCATAAAGCACTGTTGGACAAAAAGGGAAGAGAGAAATATACTGCAGTCACAATGAATGAAAACTCACTGAAGAAAAAAGAAAAAACATGAAGATCCTCACTATCTAGAAAACATTAGCATATTATACTATCAGTCAAGAAACCAAATCAACATAGAAGTATTTTTTTCAAATGGTTTGGGAATTTGAAATTTTCCACTTTTGATGTTTATAAAAAGTGGCTCTACTTATCCAATATAAATTACATGATCATTCTGCATTTTTGAATCTCAATAAATTTAGTTTAATAAATATTTAGGTTATACTCTTACAAGAATGGACAATTAAGGTGAATCTGAGGGTATAGCAACAAAACTTGACTGCTAACCTACAAGATGACAAACAGTACTATCGACAAGCAAAGGTTTAAGCCCAAAGTGCAGTGGCTTTCAGTTCACTTCAGTTGCTCAGTCGTGTCCAACTCTTTGCGACCCCATGAACCGCAGCATGCCAGGCCTCGTTGTCCATCACCAACTCACGGAGTCCACACAAACCCAAGTCCATCGAGTCAGAGATGCCATCCAGCCATCTCATTCTTTGTTGTCGCTTTCTCCTCCTGCCCCCAATCCTTCCCTCATCAGGGTCTTTTCCACGAGTCAACTCTTTGCATGAGGTGGCCAAAGTGTTGGAGTTTCAGCTTCAACATCAGTCCTTCCAATGAACACCCAGGACTGATCTGCTTTAGGATGGACATGTTGGATCTCCTTGCAGTCCAAGGGATGCTCAAGAGGCTTCTCCAACACCACACTTCAAAAGCATCAATCCTTCAGTGCTCAGCTTTTCTCACTGTCGAACTCTCACATCTATACATAACTACTGAAAAAACCATAGCCTTGACTAGACGGACCTTTGTTGGCAAAGTAATGTCTCTGCTTTTAAATATGCTGTCCAGGTTTGCTATAACTTTCCTTCCAAGGAGCAGGCATCTTTTGATTTCATGGCTGCAATCACCATCTGCAGTGATTTTGGAGTCCAGAAAAATAAAGTCAGCCTCTGTTTCACCATCTATTTGCCATGAAGTGATGGGATCGATGCCATGATCTTAGTTTTCTTAATGTTGAGCTTTAAGCCAACTTTTTCACTCTCTTCTTTCACTTTCATCAAGAGGCTCTTTAGTTCTTCTTCACTTTATGCCATAAGGGTGGTGTCATCTGCATATCTGAGGTTATTGATATTTCTCCCGGCAATCTTGATTCCAGCTTCTGCTTCTTCCAGTCCAGCGTTTTTCATGATGTACTCCGCATACAAATTAAATAAGCAGGGTGACAATATACAGCCTTGATGTACTCTTTGTCCTATTTGGAACCAGTCTATTGTCCCATGTCCAGTTCTAACTGTTGCTTCCTGAACTGCATACAGGTTTCTCAAGAGACAGGTCAGATGGTCTGGTATTCCCATCTTTTTCAGAATTTTCCACAGTTTATTTTCATCCACACAGTCAAAGGCTTTGGCATAGTCAAAGCAGTGGCTTTGGTATGACCTAAATTAAATACCTTAATATACAGTGTAAGTGAGAAACAGATTTAAGGGACTAGATCTTATAGAAAGAGTGCTTGGTGAACTATGGACGAAGGTTCATGATATTGCATAGGAGACAGAGATTAAGACCATTCCCAAGAAAAAGTAATGTAAAAAGGCAAAACGGCTCTCTGAGGAGGCCTTACAAGTAAGTATGAAAAGAAGAGAAGCAAAAAGTCTAGGAAAAAAGAAAAGATATAAGCATCTGAATGCAGAGTTCCAAAGAAAACCAAGGAGAGATGAGAAAGCCTTCTTCAGTGATCAGTGCTAAGAAACAGAGGAAAACAACAAAACAGGAAAGACTAGGGAGCTCAAGAAAATTAGAGATACCAAGGGAACATTTCATGCAAAGATGGGCTCAATAAAGGACAGAAATGGAACGGACCTAACAGAAGCAGAGGATATTAAGAAGAGGTGGCAAGAATACACAGAAGAACTGTACAAAAAAGATCCTCATGACCCAGAAAATCATGATGGTGTGATCGCTCACCTACAGCCAGACATTCGGAACGTGAAGTCAAGTGGGCCTTAGATTGTATCACTATGAACAAGGCGGAGGTGATAGAATTCCAGTTGAGCTATTTCAAATACTGAAAGATGATGCTGTGAAAGTGCTTCACTCAATGTGTCAGCAAATATGGAAAACTCAGCAATGGCCACAGGACTGGAAAAGGTCAGTTTTCATTCCAGTCCCAAAGAAAGGCAATGCCAAAGAATGCTCAAACTACCGCACAATTGCACGCTTCTCACACGCTAGTAATGTTCAAAATTCTCCAAGCCAGACTTCAGCAATATATGAACCGTGAACTTCCAGATGTTCAAGCTGGTTGTAGAAAAGGTAGAGGAACCAGAGATCTAATTGCCAACATCTGCTGGATCATCGAAAAAGCGAGAGATTTTCAGAAAAACATCTATTTCTGCTTTATTGACTATGCCAAAGACTTTGACTGTGTGGATCAAAATAAACTGTGGAAAATTCTGAAAGAGATGGGAATACCAGACCACCTGACTTGCCTCATGAGAAACCTGTATGCAGATCAGGAAGCAACAGTTAGAACTGGAAATGGAACAACAGACTGCTTCCAAATAGGAAAAGGAGTACATCAAGGCTGTATATTGTCACCCTGCTTATTTAACTTATATGCAGAGTACATCATGAGAAACACTGAGCTGGAAGAATCACAGGCTTGAATCAAGATTGCTGGGAGAATTATCAATAACCTCAGATATGCAGATGACACCACCCTTATGGCAGAGCCTCTTCATGAAAGTGAAAGAGGAGAGTGAAAAAGTTTGCTTTAAGCTCAACATTCA
Organism: Antilocapra americana; assembly: GCA_007570785.1. Taxonomy (NCBI): domain Eukaryota; kingdom Metazoa; phylum Chordata; class Mammalia; order Artiodactyla; family Antilocapridae; genus Antilocapra; species Antilocapra americana. The sequence goes on from ML660197.1 coordinate 37,264,754, forward strand.
GAAAACTAAGGTCATGGCATCCGGTACTATCATTTTATGGGAAATGGATGGGGAACCAGTGGAAACAGACTATTTTTCTGGGCTCCAAAATCACTGCAGATGGTAATTGCAGCCATGAAATTAAAAGATGCTTCCTCCTTGGAAACAAAGTTATGACCAACCTAGACAGCATATTAAAAAGCAGAGACATTACTTTGCCAACAAAGGTCTGTCTAGTTGAGGCTATGGTTTTTCCAGTGATCATGTATGGATGTGAGAGTTGGACTATAATGAAAGCTGAGCACCGAATAATTGATGCTTTTGAAGTGTGGTGTTGGAGAAGACTCTTGAGCGTCCCTTGGACTGCAAGGAGATCCAACTAGTCCATGCTAATGAACATCAGTCCTGGGTGTACACTGGAAGGACTGATGTTAAATCTGTAACTCTAATACTTTGGCCACCTGATACGAAGAGCTGACTAATTTGAAAAGACCCTGATGCTGGGAAAGATTGAGAGAGAGGACAGGAGGAGTAGGGGATGACAGAGGATGAGATTGTAGGATGGCATCACCAACTAAATGGACATGAGTTTAGTGAACTCCAGGAGTTATTGATGGACAGGAAGGCTTGGCGTGTTGCAGTTCATGGGGTCACAGAGTCAGACACAACTGAGCGACTGAGCTGAACTGAAGCTCAAAGTTGTAACACCCAGGGAAATCTCTTGCATGGTTTATCACATTAAGCTAAAGTACAAGTTGTTTCTTAAGAAACTCATAAAGCTAAATTATATTTCCCCCTCATGTAATTTGCGAAGTGCTTGAGAAAAATAGAAGGTATGTATATTTCTCTTGAATAAACCTTTTTGAAAAGAGTCAGTTTTAAAAAATGTAAGTTGTTGCCTAAACTCTACACAGAATTCTCAATGGGCGCATGTCTTTTTCTTTTTCTAATAAGTTAGTATGCTTGAAAATTGCATATTTTATATCAGAGGGCCTAAGATTTCTGAAAATTTGGAAACACGGACAGACTCTCTATTTCCTGAGCTCTAAAATCACTGCAGACAGTGACCACAGTCATAAAATTAAAAGATGCTTGCTCTTTGGAAGAAAAGCCATGACAAACCTAGACAGCATATTAAAAAGCAGAGATCTAACTTTGCCTACAAAGGTCCGTACTGTCAAAGCTATGGTTTTTCCAGTAGTCATGTATGGATGTGAAAGTTGGACTATAAGGAAAGCTGAGGGCCGAAGAATTGATGCTTTTGAACTGTGGCTCTGGAGAAAACTCTTGAGAGTCCCTTGGACTGCAAGGAGATCAAACCAGTCAACCCTAAAGGAAATCAACCCTAATATTCACTGGAAGGACTGATACTGAAGCTCCCATACTTTGGCCACCTGGTGTGAAGACCCAACATTGGAAAAGACCCTGATGCTGGGAAAAATTGAGGGCAGGAGGAGAAGGGGATGACAAAAGGTAACATGGTTGGATGGCATCACCAACTCAATGGACATGAGTTTGAGCAAACTGCATGAGATGGTAGACAGGGAAGAGTAGCGTGCTGCAGTCCATGTAGTTCCAAAGAGTCAGATATGACTTAGCAAATGAACAATTTAATACAGTTAAGCAAATACTATTACAGAGCCAATGGAGTAACAGTTTTTTGTTGTTGTTGTTATCTCAGCCTCAGTGACTGAATATTAATGGTTGTCAAATATACACAAAATAATTTTTCTCCCTTTATATTCTCATACTTTAACATCAAATAAAAATTCCCCAGAATCCTGTTGAGAATCTAAACAGACCAGTACCTCTGTGTACCTTCTGCCTAAACCACCTAGGATTTAAAGACTGATTAGTCAGCCACTTTCACTGAGCATTTATATCTGAAGGAAGTAAGAGCAAAGAGCAGAAACAATTTGAATGGTTCCCAATCTTTAAAAAGAGTTCATATCTGCCATTTTATGTTCCTTGATTCTTTGGGGAGGGATAGTTTGTTTTATATAAGTATCATAAAAATATATGTAAGCACATGCAATTCAGTGTGAATATATGATGTTATGTACAACATGAAGCTCAGTTGGGATTCAGTGGATTCTAACATTTTTTAATTGCATATTCCCAAGGAAAAAAATTATCCTAAGAATACTTATTAATCAGTATATATTAATGTCCATTTCAGATGGGAATATCTTTCCTTTTCTCCGTCGCTTTTCACTTCTCTTCTTTTCACAACTATTTGTAAGGACTTCTCAGACAGACATTTTGCTTTTTTGCATTTCTTTTTCTTGGGATGAAGACTGATGGTCTTGATTCCTGTCTCCTGTACAGTGTCACGACCTCCGTCTATAGTTCATCAGGCACTCTGTCTATCAGATATAGGCCCTTAAATCTATTTCTCACTTCCACTGTACAGTCATAAGGGATTTGATCTAGGTCACACCTGAATGGTCTAGTGGTTTTCTCCATTTTCTTCAGTTTCAGTCTGAATTTGGCAATAAGGAGTTCATGATCTGTGCCACAGTCAGCTCCTGGTCTTGTTTTTGCTGACTGTATAGAGCTTCTCCATCTTTGGCTGCAAAGAATATAATCAATCTGATTTCAGTGTCGACCATCTGGTGATGTCCATGTGTAGAGTCTTCTCTTGTATTGTTGGAAGAGTGTTTTTGCTATGACCAGTGCGTTCTCTTGGCAGAACTCTATTAGCCTTTGCCCTGCTTCATTCTGTACTCCAAGCCCAAATTTGCCTGTTACTCCAGGTGTTTCTTGACTTCCTACTTTTTCATTCCAGTTCCCAATAATGAAAAGGATATCCTCTCTCCTGCAGCTCAGTTCCCATCCTTAGGTTTGAACCAATCTAATTCCTAAACAAAGTAAAGTATATCTTTACACCTTCAGGCTGTTTTTCCCTGAAAGAGTTTTATGATTTCTTTCCTCTCAATATTTCTAAACAGAAGAACATAAGTCCTTTTTGTGAATATTCTTTTTCATTTAAAGTTTTCCTTTTCAGGTTCTACAAAGAGCTGCCATTTCTATAAGGAGAATTTATTACACATCAGTGTTATTCTGAAGTACAATAGGAGCTGATTTCTTAGAAATTCAAGCACTGGAAAAATCATTGCGACAACTGGGACTAAGCACACTTATTTTCAGTATTCTAAATACTGGAATAGTTCCCAAAGAATGGATTTTATTGCTGTAATTACAAAGTAAAGATAATTATATGAAAGTTTTGTTAAACCAACAGTATGAATTACCATCATGGTGTGTCCAAACAAGTGCAGGCCTGACATACAGAATAAACAGATACGCAAAGAAATTCGACTTTGTCTTCAGGAAGGCCTCGTTGAGGCATTATTACTTCTAACCAGCTTTCATTTACAATAAGCAATAATCATAAACAACCATAAATACAATATTAATTTGGATACAAAACATTTTTTTAATCTAAATTATAAACAAAAAAAGACAAAGTGCTCTCAACGTGGGTCTGTAGCTCACTGGTCCCCTACTATTCCCACACAGGAGGCCTTAGACCCACCCAGACTCATCTATTCATTACCCTCAAAACACATTTTGCAAATTCCTTTTTCCTGTTTTGACTAAATCATTACCTGTCCTTAAAAGCATTAAGTATCTGCTCATCCCTTCTGCAACCAGCCACAGAGAGCCCTCTAGTCTCTGAACTCATGTTACAGTGAGTTCATGCTGCCTTGCATTATCATTTTAAATATACTATCTTCCTAGATAAACTTTTTTTTTTAAATAGGCAGGGGGTATAGCTGTTGCTTTTTTTAGTTACCGTACTATATCTTCCACAGTGTGTCATGTTTTATAGATACTTAGTATTTATTGACTGCTAAACAGTCAGCATGGTTCTTTTCCTCAAAATGGATGAGCTGGTACAATAATTAGGGTTCTGACAAAAACAGAAGTCATTCTCCAATGGGGTAATTCAAGATAATTTAGTGAAGAGTCTACTTATAAAAAGTATGGCAGGGTTTATAGAAACCAGATAGGGACAGTGGAGTGTGCCAGGTCTAGTATCAATAACCAACCTCTCCCTGAAAGGAAAGGAGAGGGTCCCCTGATAAAAGACAGGGTAAAGAGATGGGTGGTGGGTAAAGAGGTAGCCAACCAGCCCAGCAGGGAGGGAACGAGGACACTGACGAATCATCCTTTTCCTTTGCCCTGTGTTCTCCCTTCAGTACACCAACCCTTGACTGAACAGTTCTGGCAACCAGGAGGGCCAGGGAATCTGTTAAAGCAGGACAGAAGGGTCACCACCCTTCCTCCACAGGGGTGGTGAGGACAGGGTAAGTAAGGAGTGTGTCTGGAAAGACAAACGGCGGACAGACGGCTGAGACGGTGTGAGAGCGGTAGCTCAACTGCAGGCACTGGCTTCAGACAGCTTACCTGCCTATCTCACATCCACCGTTTGGGTAATACCACTGACCCTTTCTGATACTTAATGGTTTCCTCACCTGATAAAAATGAAATAATACTCATCTTTAAGTATTTTATTAAATACTTAAAGACACAATTTTATTATATGTCAAAGTATATTCCACAGTGCCTGGTACAAACTAATTAATAACAGTAGTAACATCTATTTGCATCCTTCTGAATCCCACCTTTCTAGAAATTCTGTTCTAGAAATTGTGGTCTTCAACTTCCAGTCACTCCGGGGGATACCTGGTTTGTATGTTCTGCTTCACCTCCTGCTCCAAACGCCCATCTGCATCACACTTGAAGACTGCATTTAAAATGCTATCCTCCGACCTCCATCATAAACAGATCTTTGCTGTTCAGCTTCCCCAGTCCTGACCCTAAGATCTGGTTCACAAAGGCTCCCTGCCCACCCTAGTTAGAGTTTGTGGGCTACTGTCGGTAGCAACTGTCAGGGGCAACAGGCTAGGATTTACTGGCATTCATAGTTTATGGATCATCAAGCCAGTCTCAAAAGGGTTAAAAGACACTTGCCCAAGGACCTCTGACAGATGATCACCCAACTAGTCAGGAAGGAGACTAAAGGCCTGATAAAGAATGACAAACTGGATTCTAGAACGAAAGGATGATACTGTTGGGCTCAAGGGAGTCTGAAATTCTGCAACAATAGGCTGCTCTATGTTATCATTCACATCAGGGTTCACACTACCATATGAAGAAGCATCTACAAAGAATACAAGCACAAAGTATAATTAACACATAGTCATTTAAAGGTCAAAATAATCTCAGCATAGCATCTGATGGCATAGCCAATGGAATAATTTGTTAAATTCTCTCAAACGGCTAACAAAAATACCACTTCCAAAGTCCAGTTCGTTCTAGATAACAAAATTATACTTAGCTAAAGCCAGTTTAAACAGATAGTGAGCAGTAATACTCAGTGTGTGAAAATCAATTCACTACACTGTAGTGTTAGATCTTAGCTCCTCAGTTACTTATCTGCACATGACCACATTCATTCAGAAACACGGGCATGCCTAATGATTACTGTATAAAGTAGTAGATGATCCCTATGACATCATTTTAGTAAACTTGCAGGGTTGCGAAGCAACGCATGCTCATTAACGATTTGCTAAGAAATAGCAGACTTCTCTATTTGTATATTCCTGATATGCAGTACATTCCCAACTATGAAACCTGGTTGTAACATCTTCTCTGAAGTACACAAAGCTACTGCTTGATAACCAAGGATCTAACTTTACCATTCAAAAAAATCTAAAAGTTACAGCTTTATTCCTTAATATAGGGCTTGAAATTTTATACATCCGAGATACTTTTTATCAGGAATAATATCAGAAAATACTAGGAAACCAAATTCACTTCTCCTCTGCCACCCCCCAACCACCACTTCTCCCTGTCAGGATCTCTCATGACCACACACCTTGTCTACATCCATCTCCTTAGCCCCTCTGCAGTAAAATGCTCCATTTCCTGTCCAAAAACCACGGGGCTTTCCAAAGCAGAGATCTCAACTATTTAGAAGTTTCATGGAAATATTAAACCTCAAAAAAATATGCACAACGTATATTGTAGGAGGATAGAGGGAGGCAAGGGAGAAATTACACAAAAGAGAAAACTAACCAATTTGCTAACAGTACCATAAACTATTACCGCCTTCATATCCAGGAATGTAAATCAAGAGTTATAAAAATATTACTATAACCTAGTTATTTTACTTCTGGGATTCTAATCTAAAGAAGCAATCCAAAATATAAAAAATGTATGTGTATAAAAAATGTTCACCCCAAGTATTTGCAAGGGTAAAATATTAGAAATTGGTAAACATATAATAATAGAACAGTTAAGCTTGTTATACACATACCTTAGACCTTATGCATTCTTTAAACTGATGGTTACATTAAAGCTAGAGGTATGTTAAATCTGGAAGGAAATATAATAAACTGTTAACCATAGGACAGGAATGCAATACTTGGGAATTTTGTAAAACCTTGAATAATGAAACTATCTAACTTTAAAATTTATTACATTTTATCAACTGAGAACACAGCAATAAACTGAAAAATCTGTCTTTCAGTGTTATAATTTCTATGAAAGGACATACAAAGCATTTCTGACATTGCAAATGTATTGGGTATGAGCCTAAAAAACAAAAATGTGCTCTAGACCTGTGTCTAGAAAAAAAAATTTATGGAAATGAGATCAGGAGCCAGAAAGCAATCGAATAAGAGTTACCATAAAAACTAACAGGGTTATCTATTTCCTTTTTTCTCAAAGTTGTATAATATTATTCTTTTATTTCATACCAGAAATCTTTAAGAATAGCAACAGTTTTTAACACCACATAGAAACAGAGTTGTTGGTAAAATGCAAATGAACTTTATGAATGTCTATACAGAGATACTGTAAAAGGATTTTAATCAATAAAAGGTGAGGCTATATAGAGAGTACCATTGTCAATTGCAAAGTTTGGCTAAAGTGAAGTAGAATATAGTTGTAAATAATCAAGTGTGAGTTTCAGAAAATTATCACAGACACAAGGGAAGAAAAGTTAGAAAGGAAGTGAAACACAAGATATCAAGGCTGGAATAATTTAAGGCTAAACTCAAGGCGTTAAGAGCAATAGATGGAAAGAGGCTATTAAAAACGGGGACCTGAAGGCAGAAACACCTGGAGTGACAGGCAAATTTGGCCTTGGAGTACAGAATAAACCAGGGCAAAGGCTTATAGAGTTCTGCCAAGAGAACGCACTGGTCATAGCAAACATCCTCTTCCAACAACACAAGAGAAGACTCTACACATGGACATCACCAGATGGTCGACACTGAAATCAGATTGATTATATTCTTTGCAGCCAAAGATGGAGAAGCTCTATACAGTCAGCAAAAACAAGACTGAGAGCTGACTGTGGCACAGATCATGAACTCCTTATTGCCAAATTCAGACTTAAAATGAAGAAAGTGGGGAAAACCACTAAACCATTCAAGTATCACCTTGATCAAATCCCTTATGATTATACAGTGGAAGTGAGCAATAGATTTAAGGGCCTATCTCTGATAGACAGACTGCCTGATGAATTATGAACGGAGGTTCATGACATTGTACAGGAGACAGGGATCAAGATAATCTCTATGGAAAAGAAATGCAAAAAAGCAAAATGGCTATCTGAGGAGGGGCCTTACAAAGAAGCTGTGAAAAGAAGAGAAGCGAAAAGCAAAGGAGAAAAGGAAAGATATCCGATCTGAATGTAAAGTTCCAAGGAATAGCAAGGAGAGATGAGAAAGCCTTCCTCAGCGTTCAATGCAAACAAATAGAGGAAAACAACAGAATGGGAATGCTAGAGATCTCTTCAAGAAAATTAGAGATACCAATGGAACATTTCATGCAAAGATGGGCTCAACAAACGACAGAAATGGGATGGACCTAACAGAAGCAAAAGATATTAAGAAGAGGTGGCAAGAATACACAGAACTGTACAAAAAAGATCTTCATGACCCAGATAAATCACGGTGGTTGTGATTACTCACCTAGAGCCAGACATCCTGGAATGTGAAGGCAAATGGGCCTTAGGAAGCATCACTACAAACAAAACTACTGGAGGTGATGGAATTCCAGTTGAGCTATTTCAAATCCTCAAAGATGATGCTGTGAAAGTGCTGCACTCAATATGCCAGCAAATTTGGAAAACTCAGCAATGGCCACAGGACTGGAAAAGGTCAGTTTTCATTCCAATCCTAAAGAAAAGCAATGCCAAAGAATGCTCAAACTACTGCACAATTGTACTCATCTCACACGCTAGTAAAGTAATGCTCAAAATTCTCCAAGCTGGGCTTCAGCAATATGTGAACCATGAACTTCCAGATGTTCAAGCTGGTTTTAGAAAAGGCAGAGCAACCAGAGATCAAATTGCCAACATCCGCTGGATCATGGAAAAAGAGATTTCCAGAAAAACGTGTATTTCTGCTTTATTGACTATGCCAAAGCCTTTGACTATGTGGATCAAAATAAACTGTGGAAAATTCTCAAAGAGATGGGAATACCAGACCACTTGACCTGTGTCTTGAGAAACCTGTATGCAGGTCAGGAAGCAACAGTTAGAACTGGACATGGAATAACAGACTGCTTCCAAATAGGAAAAGGAGTACATAAAGGCTGTATATTGTCACCCTGCTTATTTAACTTATATGCAGAATACATAATGAGAAACGCTGCGCTGGAGGAAGCACAGGCTGGAATCAAGATTGCTGGGAGAATTATCAATAACCTCAGACATGCAGATGACACCACCCTTATGGCATAAAGTGAAGAGGAACTAAAGAGCCTCTTGATAAAAGTGAAAGAGGAGAGTGAAAAAGTTGGCTTAAAGCTCAACATTCAGGCATCTGGTCCCATCACTTCATAGCAAACAGATGGGGAAACAGTGGAAACAGTGTCAGACTTTATTTTGGGGTGCTCCAAAATCACTGCAGATGGTGATTCCAGCCATGAAATTAAAAGACACTTACTCCTTGGAAGGAAAGTTATGACCAAACTATATAGCATATTTCAGAGAAGGCAATGGCACCCCACTCCAGTACTCTTGCCTGGAAAATCCCATGGATGGAGGAGCCTGGTAGGCTGCAATCCATGGTGTCGCACAGAGTCGAACATGACTGAAGCGACTTAACAGCAGCAGCAGATAGCATATTTAAAAGCAGAGACATTACTTTGCCAACAAAGGTCTGTCTAGTCAAGGCTATGGTTTTTCCAGTAGTCATGTATGGATGTTAGAGTTGGATGGTGAAGAAATCAGCGCCAAAGAATTGATGCTTTTGAACTGTGGTATTGGTGAAGACTCTTGAGAGTCCCTTGGACTGTTAGAAGATCCAACCAGTCCATCCTAAAGGACATCAGTCCTGGGTGTTCATCGGAAGGACTGATGTTGAAGCTGAAACTCCAATACTTTGGCCACCTCATGCAAAGAGCTGATTCATTGGAAAAGACCCTGATGAGCGAAGGATTGGGGGCAGGAGGAGAAAGAGACAACAAAGAATGAGATGGCTGGATGGCTTCACTGACTCGATGGACATGGGTTTGGGTAGACTCCGGGAGTTGGTAATAGACAGGGAGGCCTGGCGTTCTGTGATTCATGGGGTCGCAAAGAGTCAGACACGACTGAGCTGAACTGAACTGAAGGCAGAACCAAGGAAGTACTGCTGCTGCCACCAAGTCGCTTCCGTCGTGTCCGACTCTGTGCGACCCCATAGACGGCAGCCCACCAGGCTCCGCCGTCCCCGGGATTCTCCAGGCAAGAACGCTGGAGTGGGTTGCCATTTCCTTCTCCAATGCAGAAAGTGAAAAGTGAAAGTGAAGTCGCTCAGTCGTGTCCGAATCTTATCGACCCCGTGGACTGCAGCCCACCTGGCTCCTCTGTCCATGGGGTTTTCCAGGCAAGAGTACTGGAGTGGGGTGCCATTGCCTTCTCCACAAGGAAGTACCAGTAGTTAGTAAAGCATCTGGCCACTTTTCTATTTGATCTCAAGCAGAAAAACACAGCACCAAGATAGTAAATGTGCTTTTAGAAATTAGAAAGGGTATTAAAAATAATAATAATAACACAGTCAATAAGAGCAAAAATATACTTTTAGAGTCTTATTTAAGAAAGGCCCCTGATGAGCCGAGCATCAAACACCTAGCACCTGTCATCAGCTAGTTTCTGTGTTATGATTTTAACACCCTAAAAGTGAAACCCTACCAAGGGAAAGGATATATATACACACAAATGTAGACTCTAGGGTCTGCAGTGCTCCATGACATTGGATAAGAGAAACAAGGAATCATCAGTAACAAGGAACAAGTTTTGATATAAAATTCTCCTCTAGTTTAATCCTCCTTTCTATACCCATTTTGTAACATTTTATATGTGTGTACACATGGGTGTGATTAGTCACTCAATCATGTCTGACTCTTTTTGACCCTTTGGACTGTAGTCCCCTAGGCTCCTCTGTCCATGGGATTTTCCAGACAAGAATACTGGGGTAGATCGCCATTCCCTTCTCCAGGAGATTTTCCCAACCCATGGATCAGACTCATGTCCCCTGTGTCTCTTGCATATTCTTTGCCTGCTGAACCATCAGGGAAGCCTTTGTAACACTATAAACAAAAATATGTAATATTTAAGCCAAATGAATATTAAGCTATCGAATAGTCATTTCAGAAGAAGCCTATACATGTATACATTTAACTATTGAGACAAAATAATTAAGAATATTCAAGCACCATATATATAAATGTACACACACACCCTGCAAGAATAAACAAATCTTGCCAAAAAAGCTAATCAAAATCCAATAGTCAAAGACTCTAATCTTTTTAATAAGCTGGGAAGGTGACTTCTATTATGATATGTTAATAATTTATATAGATTTTCACATATATTATCTTCCATAAAAAGACTGGGAGGTAAATTATTGCCTTCATTTTACAAGACAAGGAAACAAGTGGCAGGTAAATTGGCAGAGCCAGACCTCAGTCCCATTTCCTTCCTCTCACTCTCTAGTAATCTGTGTTTAACACCTCCCTGTAATGATATGATTCATGGGACACTCCCCAGGCTTCAAAACTTATCAATCAGTGCTTTACCTCTCTTAAGCAAGAACACATAACATTCCAAACATATGTTAATTCTTTAGGAAGTACGCTGAAGAAAAGAGATGCAAAAAATATGAAAGCAAATTAACACCATATAATCCTAAATTTTCATTAGAAATATCAACATAAACTCAAGAGGAACACATGCTCTTTTTTGCCATTGGGGAAAAAAACCTAGATACAGTGACCAACCAAGTAATAATAATTGCTTCCAAATCATGGTTCTCATAGTACTATTTCCCACTAAAGGAAACCAGGGCTCCATGGAGAACAGTGGATCCTAGTTTGGGGAAATAAATGTACAAGCTGAACCTGGAAGATTTTGTCACAGCAGAAAGCAAGGAAGCCTTCAAAAACTGTCAGCCTGAAGTGGCTCCTACTGGCTAAAAGATAAGGAAACTGGAGCAAACAGAACAGTAGCTCTTAAACACACCAAGACCAGAAAGGTTTATACCCATGTGCTCATAACATGCATATGCAGTGAGAAGGTGCCTAGTCTCCTTCATGGATTCTAGAAGGAACCAATCCAATTTCCTGAAAACTAGTGGAAAAAGAAAATAATCAAGCATTAAATTTGCCTTACCTCTACAACCTGTCTTCTATCAGTCCCTAGGGGTATGCAAATAGTTGATGACAATCTCTTTAGTACTATCCCCATTAAGAAATGAAGAGTAACAGACTACTCCCATTTTGCAAACCCATAATGAAACAGCTCTAGGAGCCACTAACAAAGTGAAATAACTATATTATGTAATTCCCAGAGTGCACAAAACAGTTATGAAACAGTCCTTCCCTCCCCTACAAAAATTTGAGGTTCTAGATCTGAATATCAGTTTACATAAATAAAGAGACCAGAAAAATATGTTAAACATCACCACGGAATGAAATCAGCAAAACACAGACTATATAGAACAACAGAATAACCTTGTTTCTTCAACAAATAAACTGCTAGGACAAAGAGAAGTAAAGAGGACTCCCACAGGGAAGACTTAAGAGACATGAACCAGGCGCAGTGCATGGGCCTTATTTGAACCCTGATTCAGGAAAACTACAGAAATATATTTATGAGTAAAAAAATGAAAGTGTTACTCAGTAGTGTCTAACTCTTAGTGACCCCATGGACTGGAGCCCATCAGGCTCCTCTGTCCATGGGATTCTCCAGGCAAGAATACTGGAGTGGGTAGCATTCCCTTCACCAAGGGACCTTCCTGACCCAAGGATAGAACACTGAAGCTAGATTCATTACCATCTGAGCCACCAGGGAAGTCCACATTGACAACCAGTAAAATTTAAACTTTGACCTAGAAATTCATGCTATTAAACTGTTAATTACTTTTAGGATGATAATGACAGAGTGATATTTTTCAAAGAACCCTCAGAGATCCATGGAGAAATATTTAGAATGAAATCCAACATCTGGAATTTGCTTCAAAATAAGCCAAATGATGGACATGGTTTATATCCAAAGTAAGGAAGTGACTATGTAGGATGAGGCACTAGGGATTGTCCTCTCATCCACCTTCTTCATATGTTTGAAATGCAGTGAAATACACAATTAGACATAACAGAATTTAAACTATAGGATTAGAATGAGCTTGAATGAGATACTTCATGCAGAAAGTTTAGAAGGAAATCCAGCCCAGAATGATCCAAACAGGTATGGATTATTGCTGCTGCTGCTGCTACTATTTACGCTGCTACAGTTACTTTGAATGCAATATCATTGCTGGGAACACCAGTCATGAACAAGAATAAAGAGTATGTTAAAAGTTACAGAAACAACACAGAGGAGGTCGAGTGTGTCATCGACTGGTAGCTAATTCTGAAAGAATGCAAGGAGTAATCATGTGACTTGACTGTAGATGTGATGCCTGAATGAGGTTTTGGGAGATGACTGAATTCATGAGGGTGATCCCAACCAGAAGCAAAAACACGAAGGAGAAAGAGTAAGAGGTCACACAAACAGAAAAGCCAATCACTTTGCAAGAGCATGAGATATAGACATGGAAAAGAGAGTAGGCAGGGGGAAACTCTAATTCTCAGAAAGCTAATTTTGTTGCTGTTCCTATTCAAAGGACACCATCTCTCCACGTGAAGTTCTCTTTAGGATTTCAAAGTCATTATTCTGTTCTTTTTTCCTTGCTTCTCGCTGAGCAGCTATAAGTTTGACCATCTCTTTTGTTCTCTGAAAGCTTTGGAGGCTATCCAACTTCATGAGGTCTTTCTGAAACAAGTTCAAACAACGAGAAGCACATCCTATTGGAACTGTATACAGATATTTACCAATTATTATCACCCGTCTTCTAAGTATATGTACTGTGAGGCAAATACCTAACCACCCTATCATATATATTCTGTAACTGGTACACAACACAGGATGTATGTTTTTTCCTACGAAACAAACAAGGGGCTTCCCTGGTGGCTCAGCAGTAAAGAATCCCCTGCAATACAGGGGACCACCTGCAATGCAGAAGACACAGGTTCAATCCCTGGGTCAGGAAGATCCCCTAGAGAAAAAAATGGCAACCCACTCCAGTCCTCTTTCCTGGAGAATTCTATGGACAGAGGAGCCTGGCCGGCTACAGTCCATGGGTTCGCAAGAGTCACACACGACTTAGCAACTAAGCAAAAAAAAAGAAAAGTTTTTTTTAAAACAATCACAAAACAACTTCCTCCATATTAATCTGTCCAGTCAGTATGTTAATATATTCATTTTCCATCCACAGATAACATCACCAATGCACAAAGTTCTAAAGAACAGGGTTCCAAGACAATCTCCTGAGTAGTTAGATGATCGTGAAAGTGAAAGTTGCTCAGTCATGTCCAACTCTTTGCAACTCCATGGACTATACAGTCTACAGAATTCTCTAGGCCAGAATACTGGAGTGGTTAGCCTTCCCCTTCCCCAGGGGATCTTCCCAACACAGAGATCGAACGCAGGTCTTCTGCATTGCAGGTGGATTCTTTACCGTTTGAGCCACAAGGGAAGCCCATTAGATGATCTTAGTAGCCTTAAAATATACACTGGAAAGGCTTTAGTTATATAAAGATGAATCAAAACGATGATGGCATTACAATACAAATCAACTTTCCCTAACTTTGCAAGTCAGATGGTCAAAAATGAACTGTGATCAGTTTTGAATATAGCTGCTACATGCTTACGTGCATTTAACAAGAATGCTGATTGAATGGCTCTTCACAGACAAGCATCAGAAGACTTCAGAATCGTTTTTTAAAAAGCTGTTTTCCTGGCTTTCCTAAGGTTATACACATATGCATCATCCTTATGAATATATTAAATTTTTGTAAATATATTTGCTAATCCTACTCGTTCACCAACATTCCCAACAGAACCTGTTCCACAGGCTAAACAATGAACTACATTTTTTTTTTCTATAAAGTAAAAAAAAAAAAAAGACTGGAATTTAAGTCCACGTCTATTAGTACTATAGACCCTTAGCCAGGGCATTTCATAAGATGATCCTAAGGTGGGGGAAGTGGGGAGGTGGAGTGCATTGCAACATGCCTTGCACTTTAGAGGAAGGGTTGATTTTAAAGTCACAAAATTTTGTTCAAGGCAGACAAGTTAGACATATACATAAACATTGAAATTATAAAATTTATGAATAGCAAAGAGTTTCCAAAACTGCAGGCAAGAGATAACTGAGTAAGAAACACTATAGTTTTAAATGAAGTGCTGTTGCACAATCTTTAAAATTTCCTGGGGTTAAAAGCCTGGAATCTCAGGTATGCACAAAGAGAAGAATACATAAACGATAGTGTATTCATACAAGGAAGTAACACCTATCAATAAAAAGGAACTGGCTACGGATACATGTGACACGATGGATGAATTTCAGAAACCATGCCCAGCGAGTGAAGCCAGACACATGAGAGTATACAGTGTATAACCTTTTTCATATGAAATGCTAGAACTAACTAAGCTCTGGGAGATGGGTACTGATGGTCAAGGAGCATGAGCTAACTTCCTGTAGTGATAGAAATATTCTGCATCTTACTAAGTTTGAGTTAAAACGGTGTAAACTTTCATCATATCTCAGCTAATGTATGTTTAAGATTTGTGAATTCTATCACTAAACTTTACATAAATATATAAATATTGAAAACAAAACAAAGTATTGAACGCAGTGATTTGCATATTGAACATATGCAATTTACTTTGAAACACATCAATATATGATAGATTAATAGGCAGACTCTAGATGCTAAGTATATCAAAGTTTTTGTAAAATTCCTTTAATTTTGCTCTACCTTTGATAATTTCATCAGAAAATGTTGATAATTTCATAATCAGGGAAATCTGATTATCCTAAAATGGGAGTGAGAGAAAGTGAGTTAGCAAAATATGCACATAAATTTACTTCATTATTTCAGAAAAGTTTTTTTCCCCCAATTTATTTATTTATTTGGCTGCAACAGTTCTTAGTTGTGGCATATGGGTTCTGTTTCTTTTTCTTTTTTTTTTTTTTTAAGTTGTATCATGTGTCATCTAATTCTCTGACTAAGGGTCAAACCCAGGCTCCCTGCATTGGGTGCACAAAGTCTTAGCCACTGGCTCACCAGGGAAGTCCTTCATTTTTATAAAGTTTAACTGGATTTACTAAACTTTGAGAGAAGAGAATTACTTTTAAGAATTCAAAAATACAGAGAAGGAAAAGAGGATATTTATGCTAGAATTTTACATCTTCTTTTATAGCTTCATGTTGCTAACAGGTACGTTTTTCTTTTGAGTTTTTTTTTTCCCTAATACGTAAAGAAGAAATCTGTAAATCCAAATAACGTTACTTGTATCCTGTATCCAAATAACATTACCATGTCCACTTCACCAGTACTTCTAACAGCAATATCAAACACTGTTCCTGGAAACATCTGCCACAGCATTAGCAACTGAATGTGGAATCAAAGTTACACTGTTTCTAAGTAGACTCACAGTAAAAATAAGAGTAAAGAGAATAGCCGGGAAGGCACACCTACACTGGTTTGCCAAACATGCAATATGGTGCCAATTTCCCCTGGAGGCATAGGAAGGCTCCTCAAAACTCCGCTGCCCACTTATTTGAACTCACCAAAATTGTATACCTGTGGGCATTACTACTTCTAGTTGTTCACTTCCCAAATCAATTTTATAAAGGTAAAGTCAATTTTTTTCAAACTTTAATTTTTCCTGAGATGGACTATCAAGTCTTTATGCCAGAAATATTAAAGTTGCCATTTATCTCACATACAGAAAACTACCATTTTGCACTCCATGATAATTAAAAATAGCTTTCTCTAAATATCCAATTGAACCAATTTCAACAAAATTTTAAAACTGTAAGCATATTTATACTCTCAGCAACCAAAATGCATGGAAAACAAAATAAGCGCTATCAGTGAATTCTCATGTCCTCGTACAAAAGGCAAGTTTTCATATTATGCGACATGCAAAGAGGACTTATACAACGTGAGAGTTCAAATCTAACAAAAGCTAAAAATCTGTAAGATAACTCAAAAACAAAGGTTGGATAAGTCTATTGCATATGTCATTTTAAGGCACATGTTATAAACATGCTTAGAACTAATAGCAATGTATTGCTTTAGTTAGACAGAAGGACTTAATTACTTGGAAGGAACAAAGCTAAAGCAGGTGACAGATGTCTGAAATCAGCTGATATCCATGTCATCTCTTATCACCTTGTTTACCTATCTGTCAAGAGACTTCGTGTACTAAGAGTCAACAACAGCCCCTCAACCTGGCAAGGGCTGGTGGTGGCTTCTACTGCACAGTCTTAGTAACCTTCTCTGTATGAATGGTACGTGGTCCTCTCTAGCTTGACTCTGATGGAGCCCGTTCCTCACTCCTCCCCACACAGTCACTGTGCTGGAGAACTGGTCCCTGCACTTCAGTAGATGGCACGCTTTCCTCTGACACAGCTGTCCAGGAGTTTCTGACCGAGTAGAGGGCATGCAGGGCTTCCCAGGCAGTGCTGGCGGTAAAGAGCCCGCCTGCCAACGCAGGAGACAGAAGAGATGTGGGTTCAATCCCTGGATCAGGGAGATTCCCTGTGGAAAGGCATGGGAACCCACTCCAGTATTCTTGCCCGGGGAATCCCATGGACAGAGGAGTCCCAAGGGCAAACTATAGTTCATAGGGTTGCCAAGAGTCAGACACGTTAACCCACACATAGCCCTGGCATCATTCCGTATTTTTGAAACCACGATTATGGCCCTGGCAAAGGATTCAACTCTATCTTAAAAATGAGGAAAAAAACAAGTTCAGACAAGAAGAAAATATCTGCAAATTGTCTATTTAACAAAGGACTTATATCTAGGATATATAAAGAATTCTCAAAATGCAATGGTAAGAAAAAAGGAATCCTATTAGAGAATGGGTAAGGACATGAAGAAAAATTTTACTGAAGGCAAATCAGCATATGAAAAGACATAATATCACTAGTCATTAGGGAAATGCAAATTAAGTCCACAGGAGGTAGCACACGTACGCATACTTACACAACCTCTAAGACAAACAATACTGATGATACCAAATGCTGGTGAGGATGCAGAGGCACTGGAAGGAGAGTAAAACTACTCCAGAAAACAGCTCGACAGTTTAAAAACTGAACACATAGTTAACATACAGTTCAGCAATGACAATCCTGGACATTATTGCCATAGAAATGAAAACTTGGTCAGGTGTCCACACAAAACCTGTACATTACTGTCCATACCAGCTTTATTTGTAATAACCCAAACCTGAAAACAGCCAAAATAGCCCATAATAGGTGAATGGTTAAATGCATTAAAGTGTATTCCTCATACCATGAGATACCGCACAGTAGTAAGAAGGAATGAACAATTGATAACACACAACACTTTAACGTGATCTCAAAGTCATTGTGCAGAGGGAACAAAAGAGCCAGTCTCAAAAGGCTGCCCACTGTCTGAATCCATTTATACAAAATTCCTGAAATGACAAAACCACAGAAAGGGAAAAAAGATTACTGTTGCGTGGAAAAAGGTAAGGGCAGGTTAGGGGTGGCGGCATGGGGTATGAGTTACGACTGTAAAGGGATGCATAAGAGAGATTTTTGTGGTGATGGCATAGTTATTACAATCGAGAGCCATAGTTCTGTCTCTCGATTGTAATAACTACATATATGTACACATGTGATTAAACAGTAGACCTAAACACATACTTTATACCAATGCCACCTTCCTGGTTCTGATACTACACTACAGATAGTTAACATTCCACCAATGAAAGTAACTGGATAAGTGGTATACAAGACCTGTGTGCTTTCTTCAAAACATTCTATCAATCTATAACCTTTAAAAGTTTTCTGTTTCTATAAAACAAACTTAACATCTAACATATAGCTACAAACTATTAGTATATGACAATCAAAAACAATCAGAACTCAGGATGAAATTTATAGTCTACCATTTCTGAAAAGATTGTCAAAGCAAATGAAAAGTTATGGAGAATATCAAACTGAGGTCTACATATTGGCTTACTTCAAGAGAATTTACATTTCAAACTATAGACTTTCTATCCACTAGCTCATTATGCACTAAAGAAGTTCTAACACTAATACAAACATTGATTGATATTCTACTAAATGCAACAGTCTTTGTAGAACATAAGAATGAAGCCCAGTATAGTGTTTAAGGTTGAAGAGTTGGACAGTCTAAGTTCAAACACTGGACAGGCCACTGCCAAAACATCCTGGACAACTTACTTGGCCTCTGTGACTATTTTGCCATCTGTAAATTGATATAGAAGTGTTATAAATATATATTATAAATAACATGGTATATCACATAAGTAATGAGTTATATAGTTATCAAAATATCATTAAATTATAATCTAATCCTAAAATAAATAATCCATATGCAGAAAGGCTGAAAAATGTGAGCTATTTTTATCTCAAACTTCTCATTAACCAAGGGAATGAGTCATACGTAGTTGTCTGTGAAATTAAGGGGCTGTAAGTACTTAATAGAGAATGCCATACAAGGACTATGTAAGTATCCTGGAAATTTAGGGGAGGGAGATCATTTCAGACACAATGAAGTGATGCTGGCTTTGGGAAAGGAGTAGGGCTTGAGTGGCTTTTGAAGGACATACATAATTTAAATTGACAGATAAGCTGGGTCAGGTCTTTCAAGTTAGAAAGCATCACATGTACAGTACTGGGGAGATGGGAAAGTGACAGGTAGGCTCAAGTTGTCCTGTTTTACAAGTTACAAATTTAAGTCTAGGCTGAAGGCCTCCTGCTCAAAAGTCACAGGGTCCCAGTCTGGGCCATCACTAAACATTGTAGGTGTTCGATTTGTGGGTACTATAAGGTTCATATATATTTACCCATTTAAAACAAGTAAAAATAGATCATCATTTAAGTTCAAACACATTCTAAAAGATCTATAATTTTTGCTTCCCTTCCCCACATTTGTCCTTTTGATGTCATATTTCACATCTTGTTTATCACTTAACTGTTAATGTAGTTACAGTTGTTTTACAATTTTTTGTCTAAATCTTCATACTGAGATATTTAAGTGGTTGATACTCAGTCCTAAGTACTGCCCTTTTCTAATGGGATTTAACCTTTTCTACAGATTCTTTTCCAATTACAGAAGACCCTGCAACATTTCTTCTAGGGTAGGTTTAGAATCAATGAACTTTTGGCTTTTGTTTGTCTGCAAAGTTCTTTGTCTCTCCTTTGATCCTAAATGATCATCTGGCTGGGTAGAATAACCTTGGTTGCAAGTTTTTCCCGTCCAGCACTTAACAAATGTCAATGCTACTCCCTTCGGGCATGCAGAGTGTCTGCAGCAAAATCAGCTCCTGTTCACTATGGAGAGCAGTGTGGAGGTTCCTTAAAAAAATAAAAAGAGAGCTACCATACGACCCTGCCATCCCACTCCTGGATATACATCCAGAGAAAACCTTGATTCAAAAGGATACATACACCCCAGTATTTACTGCAGCATTGTTTACAATAGCCAAGACACAGAAACAAGGTAAATGTTCACTGACAGAAGGAAGGATAAAGACGATACATATGCACAATGAAATATTATTCAGCCATTGAAAAGAATGAATTAATGCCATTTGCAGCAACATGGATGAATCTAGAGATTGTCATACTGAGAGAAGATAGAAGGAGAAATATCACATGAATTCCCTAATGTGTAGAATCTAAAATGAAATTTACAAATGAACTTACTTATAAAACAGGCTCACAGGCTTAGAGAATGAACTTATGTTTGCTGGGGAGGAAGGAGGATACTGGGAAGGGATAGTTAAGGAATTTGGGATGGGCATGTACACACTGCTATATTTAAAATGGATAACCAACAAAGACCTACTGTATAGAACATGGAACTCTGCTCAATGTAATGTGGCAGCCTGGATGAGAGGAGAGTTTGAGGGAGAATAGATATATGCAAGGCTGAGTCCCTTCGCTGTTCACCTGAAACTATCACGACATTGTTAATCAGCTATACCCCAATACAAGATAAAAAGTTTAAAAGAAAAAAAAATCAGTTCCTATGGGGATTCTTTTGTATATGACTTTGTTTTTCTCTTGGCGCCTTTAGAATTCTCTGTCTTTAGCTTCTGTCATTTTAATCACATGTTGGTGTGAGCCTTTAGGTTCATCTTGTTTGGGACTCTCTGTGCTTCCTGTATCTTGTTATCTGTTTCCTTCTTCATATTTGGGAAGCTCTCAGCCTTAATTTCAAATACATATTCACTAAATATTATTAAACACCTACTATGTACTACTGGAGTTGGAATTATTTTCAAATCTTAAAAAAAACAAGAGATACATGTAAACTTGGTATTCCTCTCATTTTGATGTACAAATATCATCATTTCAACTCAGAGCAATATTCTTGGTGCTGAAATATCAGGAATAACTTTATCCAGATGAGGCTTTAAAGGAATTGGTTGGTTAGAGCTGCACCTCCAGGGTTGTTGAGAGCCCAAGAAAAACATTATCACATTCTACAAGAAACCTCCAAGGACAAGTACCAAAGCTAAGAGTGTGCTCTCTAATGATAGCCACCACTACTAATTATGAGGCATAGTCTATTGGAAGGAGATTGGAAGAGGTATCAGTATGGAAAAGGCTATGCTTACAACCCTTGTAAAAGAACTGAAAGGACAGTGTTAAATCTCACAAAGAGGTATTTCCTATTTCAACAGTGCCAGTGTGCGTGGTAAGGTCAGCAAGTGAACTTGCTCAGTCATGTCCAACTCTTTATGACCCCATGGACTATAGTCTACCAAGCTCCTCCATCCATGGGAGTCTCCAAGCAAGAGTACTGGAGTGGGTTGCTATTTCCTTCTCCAGGGGATCTTTCTGACCCACAGATCAAACTCAGGTCTCCCACATTGCAGGCAGATGCTTTACCCTCTGAGCACCAGGGAAGCCCAAGGTCAGCAAAGCTTCCCATTAATTCTTCAAACTGATACAGGGTTGGAGGGGATGGGAAGAGACCTGCTGAGAAGGGTTTTTGGAATCAGAACCTGCATCACATAGTAGCCTAACAATACTGAGGAATCTAGATCTGTCCTGGGTGCCTAGGGTGCCTTAATGCTAACTGCTGGATTTCTCACTGTAACCCCTGAAGCTCCTGAACTTTCTTTCTACCCTTTGCTTATCTGTTGAGGAGAAAAGCAATCCAAGATCTTCTTCCTTACCCTGCTACTAGGTAAGACTATTTGCAGGGAATCCTTTATGATTACTTGTAAGCAATAATTGGGATAAAAACAGAAGAGTTCTAAAAGCAATCACTCCTGAGTGACATTTCACAATACAGCCATTAAAATTTTTAAAAGACGACTGACAGCATCAAATGTCAGAGAGCATGTGGAACATTCACAATTCTCACCGCTGTTGGGTGTGTAAAAAGGTACCAACCCCTGGAAAACTGCTTGGTAGTTACTTGAAAAGTTCAAGATAGAATTACCCAATGACCCTACAAATCTACTTATAGGCATTAACAAAGAGAAATAAAAAATATATCTCCAAAAAGTCTTGTACAGTAATGTTCATAGGGAACTGAATCATTATAGCTGAAAACTAGAAACAGCCCAGATATTGGGCAGGAGAATATATGAGCACACTACTATACTGTGGTATAATCATATAGTGGAATACTACCTAAAATAAGAAATGTCCTACTAATACACAGAATAAGAATAAATCTCAAAAATACGCTTAGAGAAAGACTATAATAAGCAAAAACATGTATGAACACTGCTATATATAAAGTAGATAACAAGGAGACCTATTGTATAGCACAAGGAACCATACTCAGGATGTTGTAATAATCTACAATGGAAAAGAAAGTAAAAATGGAGTATTTATTTATATATTGGTTTGGTCAAAGAGTTGGGGTTTTTCCAAAACATCTTATAGAAAAATCCAAATGAACTCTTTGGGCAACCCAATATATAAGTGAATAACTTTGCTGTATACCTGAAACTAACAACATTGTAAATCAACTATTAATTTTAAAAGAAAAAACATATGATTCTATTTACATAAAATTTAAAAATTTTATGGGGCATGAGAGAATTTTGTGAGTAATAGAAGTGTTCTTGATAACTCACATTAGCTGACAGCATTTTTTCTCTCAATGTTATAGTTTCAACTAAGAGCTGGTTCCTTGTCAAAGGGAAACCCAGAGCAATTGTCCAGCCATTCTTTTGTTGTTATTTAGTTGCTAAATCATGTCCAACTCTTTTGTGACCCCATGGATTGTAGGCCACAAGGGTCCTCTGATAATGGGATTTCCCAGGCAAGAATACTAGAGTGGATTGCCATTTCCTTCTCCAGGGGATCTTCCTGACCCGGGGATGAAGCCTAAGTCTTCTGCATTGGAAGGCAGGTTCTCTACCACTGAGCCACCAGGGAAGCCCAAATATCTAGAATACCAAGAAATAAAATATGGCTGAAATAAAAGTAACTTGGACTATCATAATATAACATTATTCTTTCTGAACAGTTACCCACTGTTTAGAGTCTTTTCTGCCCAAGATTTTACACTTCTTTGCCTCCTGCCCTGCTCAGATTTTATATTTTAAAAAGTTTATTTTTTAATCAAAATTACTAACCACTTAGGGGAACTTCGTCTTATCCACATACTTGACACAGTCAATGGATACAACTGGTACAACTTGAAGCCAAAATATTACAGCTGGCTGATCTTAAGCTATTTATTCAAAATCTGAACAATAAAGAGAGAAATGGAGGTGAACAGGTGGGAGACATGAAAAAAGTACATCTGTTTAAAGGTTCAAAGAGATTACAGAAACTAAGAGGTTTCTAGAAGCCTTCAGCATGATAGTAATCATTCTTCCACAGTAAATTAGTAAGTATTAGAGGACTTCAAAAGTGAAAATAAAGTTCAGTCAACCATACAGACTCTTGCAGGTATGCCCAGGGGCTTAAAGCACAGCTGGTGCTAGGCTATATGATATCAGAGCACACTGCTTCCTTCTGGTACTCTCTCTTTCACTCACCAGAATCAATTTGTAGGGAGTTACCAAACATATCTGCTTCCAGAAATGCTTCATCTGTTAGCTAGTACTGGGGGGAAATGAGTACAAGTGGAGACTGTCATGAAAGGGCAGAGGTAATGATATCAAGTAAGGGGAGGATTTATACAAGACTGGTCATTTAAGTATTAAAAATAAAGAGATTCTACTTATAGTTTGGAGTTAAACAAGCATGTAAGGCATATTTACCAAAAATGAGATCTGAAAATTGGGAAAAATGGCAGCACATAACAGAACAAAGGAAACTGGAATATGATTATATACAGAATCTTTCAAAAACCTCATCTCTTGGATATAAAATGTTGTCAAGTCATTCATACATTAAGTATAACAAATGACAAAAATACAAAATTTGGAGATAGACAGATTGCTTTTGTAGGGCATGCTTGATGGGGTCCTAAGATTGGCTCACATGGCCGAGAAATGAATGCCCACGGGCATTCTGGTGGTCATTCTAAGCTTGCACTTAACAAGGAAATAAAACAACACTACTACAATCAGGAATGCTGCCTTACTCCTCCCCACCAATGAGTCAACTCAGAATACATTGGTTCCTACATGAAACGCCGCTTCACTCTTGTTTTTGTCAGGTCACTCATCCTGAGATGAGAAGTGCTGTAAATATAACAGTTTGATGCTAGTGACAACTGCTATACTTGAGATACACTCCAGACATGTTGTACTTTCACAAAAGATGAAATAGGTGAATTTGAAAAGGGTAGTCCTATATTCAGCCACCAAGAGCCAATGATGAAATGCCTGCCAATTAATTCTGCTGTGACCATTTCTCAGCTCTCACGGAGAACTTGGAGACATGAGCTCAGCAGTGGTCAAGCAGTGAGGGTACTGGATGGCACTCATTGAGAATGCTGAGTCATGTCCAAAGGGTGACCTCCTCCACTCTCAGCCTGCAACTCTGCTAAACAGCTGCAAAAACCGATAGTCAGCTCTCTGTTCAAATCAAATACGAGGAGGTGACGGAGAAGAGGGCATGGAGACAGGTGAAACCCTGACAATGGATTCAGGGCAGGAAACCTCTCAGCAAGAAAGTACTGAGCAAGAAAAACCAACCAGCTAATACAGAGGTGATCAGAAGAAGAGATGAGGAAAAGAGAATCATTTATTCGGGAAAATATTTATTGCCTAACTACTAGATGAACACATTTTTTTTAGAAGTACAATCAAGAAAGAAAAATATATACCCCCAACAGCATTAAGCAGCAGGTTAGGAGTTAAACACATATGAATCTAAAGACTGCAGCACTAGACACTCCCAGATAAAAGTAAAGGGGTTTAAGTCTCTCCATCCCTTTCCCTTTCTGTTATTCATTTCCTAAGTACAGTCTCACGTCAAAACAGTCTAGCATCTATGACTCCCTTAAATGTAAGGGATCCTTTGAAAAGTCACAGTAGGAATTTAATAGCTTGATAACTTACTCCTAAGCACCAGCATTCTAAAAGAAGTTGATTAGAAAGGACTCCCTAAACCAAAGGAATTTTCCTAGGATACCTTCCTGACCAAAAGTTTCAAGCACTCTCATCATCTTCATCACAACTGCGATCACAGTCACTAAAGGTAGCTCAAAGCAGTTTCAACAACATGTTATTCACATTAATTCAATGACTTTAATCTTCACAATCCAATAAAGTATCATTTTATAGCTGTGGAAACAGACTCCAAATTACTTATCAGAAGACCCTCCAGTAGCAGGGAGGTTTGGGGGAGAATGGATACATGTATACATATGACTGAGTTCCTTCACTGTTCACCTGGAACTATCACAACATTGTTCATGGGCTATACCCCAATACAAAAAAAAAAAAGTTTAGGAAGAGAAAAAAAAAAAAAAAAGAAGTCACTATAGTATCAAGTGCAGATCTGGGTTTCCCATCTAAGCTCCTGTGATCCCAGAGTCCATGTTCTTGTCACCACACACATCCTATCAAGACATTAGGCTAATTTGCAACACAAGGCAAAAATTCAGGGACATGGATATGGACCAGTAAGAGCAGCTATAGTTCAGCCAAACAGTTTAAAGAAGAGAAAATGGATAAGAAATTTCTATCCATGGACACTGGAAAAAATAACTTTGGGGAACGTAGGGTTATGTGGTTTAAAGTTTTGGAAAGAAACCAGAAGAATATTTATTCATACAGTTGCCACCTCCTTGCTTCATATTAGTACGCACACTGGATCTCATTCATCTCCTGCCCAGAAGACCTAGTCTACGCCCTCCAGGAGGGTGTGACCAATTTCTTGCCTGGAAGGCATCAGAAAACAGGTGGCATTTGAACTGTGTCTTCAAGAGAAAAAAAGAGTTGCCCGTCAGAGGGAAAGTTCATCATAGCTTCTGTAACTACAGTCTGCTATCATGATAGTCTAAAGGTGGTTTGAAAGAATCACAGTAAGGTCAGAGCACTGGCAAGGGAAACCAACTGGTGTCTACAGGAGGCTCCAGGTGGTATTGTTCATCTACGAATTTACCCCAGCCTTAGTGTAACCCCTAATCTTGCAAGATTTCCAAAAGGAATCACAAGACAGCACTGCAACTTTCCAAAAGAGGAATCTTGGAAAGGAGGAGGAAATATTTGAGAAATCTGAAAGACTACAGAGAGGAAAATAGGTCAGATGACTTTTTTTAAGGGAGAAATATGAAGTTTGGAAAAAATGATATAAAGGTTAAAAAAAAAGTTCAGAGATGACAAAGTCTAAGAAAGAACTTAGCACACATTAGATACTGATGTACTGGCCAAATAGAAAGTGAACACAATGCTGAAATGGTGTGGTGCTGTCAACTTCAGTGGAGGCCCCACATCTCTAGATAACACAGCCCACGGTGAGGAGCAGATTGCATGAGCTCCCAGAAAACCCAGTTTTATGGCTCTTAACAACTTCACACCAAGAAGGGAAAAAATAGTCTAGTGATTGGAGACCTCTGCAGAGCAGCATTAATATACCAAGTGAGTGAGACTTTACTGTTGGACTCTCAACAGCCGAGGAAGGGGCTATGCTCAACCAACAAGAGAAGCACAGGCCACTCTTAGCAACAGGAGTCAAGGGGAGATGTCCACAAAGAACTCAATACCACAAGAGTTGGAATAAACATCAGCCAACCTGGGAAAGCAAATATATAAGAGTATTCAGTGGTATTAGTGAAGGTTACTGTTGTGTTAATAGACTAATGATCCTTCCCACAAAAGAGTTCCAAACCCCTAGAAACCGAATTATCATTTCTATGTCAAAGGTGAATCAAGGTTGCAGATACAAATAAGATGGCTCATCAGCTGATGCCAAAATGAGAAGTTATCCTGAATTACCTAGGTGGGTTCAATAAAATTACAAAAGTTCTTAAAAGGAAGAAATTAGAGAACAGAATCAGGGAGATGATGATGTGATATGAGAAGGACTTTGAAAACAGCAGATGGTGCCATGAGCCAGGGTATGCAGACATTCTTTAAAATCTGGAGAAGGTAAGGAACCAGATCCTACCTGAGAACTTCAAGGAAAAGAAGGCAACACTGGTGACAGCTGGACTTTAGGCCTGTGCAACCACAGTTGTGTTCCAACCTCCAGCACTGTCAGATACTAGATTTGTGTACATTTGTGACAGTCCCAGAAGGAAACAATACACTGCCCAACTTTCCAGCCCCACTTGCCACTCTCCAGCAGTGAGAGTGTGAGAATCTGAAGTTAACAGCTCAGGAATGAGTAATAGGACTATGAGGTTAGAGAACAGAGGCCAGCTTTTCCACTTGTTAGTGATGTCTCAGGCATACTTGAACTAGGTTAAGGGCATAACCAGTAACACTGAATGAAGTTTGATACTGTGATTCTTACACTAATCTAATCACTGACAGTCATGTCTGACTCTTGCAATCCCACCCCATGGACTATATAATCCATGGAATTCTCCAGGCCAGAATACTGGAGTGGGTAGCCTTTCCCTTATCTAGGGGATCTTCCCAACCCAGGGATCGAAACCAGATCACCTGCATTGCAGGTGGATTCTTTACCAGCTGAGCCACAAGCAAAGCCCAAGAATATAGGAGTGGGTAGTCTATCACTTCTCCAGTGGATTTTCCTGACCCAGGAATCGAACCGAGGTCTCCTGCATTGCAGGAAGATTCTTTACCAACTGAGCTTCCATGGAAGCCATCCTAAAACATGCTGCTGTGAAAGTGCTATACACAATATGCCAGCAAATTTGGAAAACTCAGCAGTGGCCACAGGATTGGAAAAAGTCAGTTTTCATTCCAATCCCAAAGAAAGGCAACGCCACAGAGTGCTCAAACTATGGCACAATTGCACTCATCTCACATGCTAGCAAAGTAATGCTCAAAATTCTCCAAGCCAACCAAGACACTGAACCATGAACTTCCAGATGTTCAAGCTGGATTTAGCAAGGACAGCTGAAACTCCAATACTTTGGCCACCTGATGAGAAGGAGTGATTCATTTGAAAAGATCCTGATGCTGGGAAAGATTGAAAGCAGGAGGAGAAGGGGATGACAGAAGATGAGATGGTTGAATGGCATCACCGACTCAATGGACATGAGGTTGAGTAAAGTCCGAAAGTGGTGATGGACAGGGAGGCCCAGCGTGCTGCAGTCCATGGAGTTGCAAAGAGTCAGACATGACTGAGTGACTGAACTGAACTGAGGAACCAGAGATCAAACTGCCAACATCCATTGGGTCATCAAAAAAGCACAAGAGTTTGAGAAAAGCATCTACTTCTGAATTATTGACTACACCAAAGCCTTTGACTGTGTGGATCAATTCTGAAAGAGATGGGAATACCACACCCCCAACCTGCCTCCTGAGAAATCTGTATGCAGGTCAAGAAGCAACAATTAGAACTGGAAACAGAACAACAGACTGGTTCCACATCAGGAAAGGAGTACATCAAGGCTATATATTATCACCCTGCTTATTTAACTTATATGCAGAGTACATCATGCAAAATGCCAAGCTGGATGATGCACAAGCTGGAATCAAGATTGCCGGGAGAAATATCAATAACCTCAGATATGCAGATGACACCACCCTTACAGTAGAAAGCAAAGAACTAAAGAGCCTCTTGATGAAGGTACAAGAGGAAAGTGAAAAAGTTGGCTTAAAACTCAACATTCAGAAAACTAAGATCATGGCATCAGGTCCCATCACTTCAGGGCAAATATTGGGGAAATAATGGAAACAGTGAGAGACTTTATATTTTGGGGCTCCAAGATAACTGCTGCAAAAAAATTAAGACATTTGCTCCTTGGAAGAAAAGCTATGACCAACCTAGACAGCATATTAAAAAGAAGAGACGATACTTTGCCAACAAAGGTCCATCTGCTCAAAGCTAAGGTTTTTCCACTAGTCATTCATGGATGTGAGAGTTGAACTATAAAGAAAACTGAGCGCCAAAGAATTGATGCTTTTGAACTGCGGTGTTGGAGAAGATTCTTGAGAGTCCCTTGGACAGCAAGGAGATCCAACCAGTCCATCCTAAACGAAATCAGTCCTGAATATTCACAGGAAGAACTGATGCTGATGCTGAAACTCCAATATTTTGGCCACCTGATGCGAAGACTCTTTTGAAAAGACTTTGATGCTGGGAAAAATTGAAGGTGGGAGGAGTAGGGGATGACAGAGGATGAGATGGTTGGATGGCATCACTGACTTGATGGACCTGAGTTTGAGTAAGCTCAGGAGCTGGTGATGGACAGGGAAGCCTGACGAGCTGCAGTCCATGGGGTTGCAAAAAGTTGGACATGACTGAGCAACTAAACTGAATTACTGAAAAGAGGGCATTTTATTACTTCAAGTTGACCATAATAGTTTTGGGATTTGGTGCACATTTCATCCAGAAACAAAGGAAGAACTATCCACAAGGAATAAATTCAAAGGGACAGAGGGAAACAAGAGGAATGTTGTTTGCTGATTATGCTCCATGAGTTTTGCTTATTCAACATGACAACTACATACAACAGACAAAGAATGGCAAACAGTGAACTCAAAGAAGGGTGTAGGATGACAAATCAGAAGACTGCCTATGGTACTACTGAGAGATTTGTATATGTGAGAAACAATAATGATGAAAATGCTTAAAGCTATGTAAAAATGTAAGATAAAGGAAATGTCAAGAACAATAAAACAGAGTGCTAGAGATTAGGGATATACACACTCATGGGAAAGTAGGGATTTGTAATCATATAAAATCAAAGATGAGTCAAACATTTTTTCTTCAGTTAACTCTGCTCCTGAATAAATGTTTGTACCTCACCCCCACCAAAAATTCATACGTTGAAATCTAAAAACCCAAAGTGATGGTACAAAGAGTGGGGTCTTTGGGAGGTACTGGGGTCATGGGGGTACAGTCTTCATGAGTGTGATTAGTGCTCTTAAAGAAAGGCCTCACAGTGCACCCCCTGCCGCCACAAGAGATTACAGTGAAAAGACAACCACCGGTGAGCAAGCAGTTCCTCACCAGACACTGATTCTGTCAACACCATGATTGCAAAAAAATAAGTGTTGCTTATAATCCATCCAAACTAAAACAAACTCCAAAAAAGGAGTGATTTCGAGCTAATCCTGATGAGTTCAACATAGGCCTTTCTCTGGTAACCTCCCCATGTCTCCTCTCCGGTGACAAGGGGGAAATAAAAGGGAATTTAAAATATAAAGTCACACAAAGAATAGACATGGTAAACACCTAGAGGAGAGATGGCAATGCAGTTTGGAAGGCTGAAAGCAGGTAGATAGGTGACACACAGCCAATTAACAAAACTGAGACCGCAGATAAAGGAGCCAGTATAGAAAGAGCCAATAAGAAGCAGATCCATGACTTAGGAACTGGAAGCACCAAGAAATGTGAAGGTGGAATCAACAGTGAAAAGAGAAAACTAGCTGACACTGCACTAGCAATCATTTACCCCCAATCTAAGTGGGAATTTAGAGGTTCACTTTATGGAGAGAGAAAGCCAAGGAGACTATGTACTGGGATATGAAATGTACAGACAATTGAGCACATCTGAGAACACATAAACACTGGAAAGTTAGATGAAAGTATGCACTGAAAATGAGTAAGACTTCTCCCAGCTCATTGCTTACTCTAAGCATCCTGAACAATGGTTGCCTAGGCTTATACCCCGAGGCATAAGATCAGAGGATTCCTTTAAAACAGTGGCTCTCAAGTGTGGTCCAAGGATGGAGGATATAGTGAAAAGTCTCTGTGAAACAAAGAGAAGTTTCATAATTACACTGACATGATTTGGTGGATAAATAATTCTCATTATAAGTTTGACAACTTTCCATCCTTAAAGATTTTCCTGATGAGAATGATGGTGATAAAGCCAATTGTGATATTTTGATATTATATAATGAGATGCATCAATATTTGAAAGACTGGAATAACAGTCAACTAGTGTTTTCCGGATGACTCATGTACGTTACAAAATGTTACAAACTCTTGCATAATTTCAATTAAAAAAGGCAAAACTGACAGATTTTCAGAGTTATTTAATAGAAATTCAGATTCCACACTGCAACTAACCTTTAAGAATTTAACCACTTGTCAGTTTTTGTTGTTGAATATATATACATTTGAAATATATATATGTTTGAATATATACATTTGAATACACTGTTAAAATATTCCACCTTGTGCTAACTGCCTATTTGTGGGACCAGATTTTCTTCCAATACTTAAAGCAAGTTTGCAAGACTGATAGAAAAGGCAGATATGAGAATACAATTGTCTATTAAGCCAAACATCAAGATTTGGAAAAAAAAAAAAGTCAGGTATCTGTCAAAAACTCTTACTAAATTTTTTTGTTGAAACTGTTATTTTACATAAAAATAAGTTGTGTAAACATGTAATGGGTAAGTAGTTTATAATTTATAATTTCAGTTTTAGTTTCCAATATATAAGCATTGGTAGACATAACCCAGGGCTTCCCCTCTTAGCTCAGCTGGTACCCACTCCAGTATTCCTGGACTTCCCTTGTGGCTCAGCTGGTAAAGAATCTGCCAGCAATGTGGGAGACCTGGGTTCGATCTCTGGGTTGGGAAGACTCCCTCAAGAAGAGAAAGGCTACCCACTCCACTATTCTGGCCTGGAGAATTTCATGGACTGTATAGTCCACAGGATCACAAAGAGTCAGACACAACTGAGTGACTTTGACTTTCAGACATAACTCACATTAAAAAGCTCTAAGTTGCAATGTCCAATACAGTGGCAATGAATAACATGTGGCTACTAAACTCTTGATATGTGACCAGTCTGAATTGAGTTATGCTCCAAGTGTAAAACACTGAATTTCAAAGACTTCACATTAAAAGAATATTAAATCTCTGAATATTTTATATTGATTACATGTTAAAATATTTTAGATTTATCGGATCAAATAAGATTAGTTTCACCCTTTGACTCTTAATGTGGCTACTAAATATTTAAAATGTCATGTATCTTGTATTTTTATTTGCATTATATTTCTAGTGAACAGCACTGGTCTATAAGATCCTCAATCATTTTTAATTGTGTGAAAGTCAGGAGACCAAAGTTTGAGAACTGCTGCTCTATAGGGAAATGGATCTGTTAAAAAAGCAATCAAACTGATAGATACTGATGTGTAGGGGTCCCAACAGGACATAATAGGACCCCTGAGGGAAAACCACCACCAGTCATTAAGACCAGAGCTCAAATTCACTCAAATATAAGCAGGTAGTAAGGCTCACCAGACATTTGTGGAAATCCTCTAACACGAACCTCAGAGTCCAAAACAACTAAAAATGAAAGATAGGTAACCCCTGTGAAAAAACAAATAGGGTAAATAGCTGAAATAACTTCAAAAATCTAAATATCCTCAGAGAGATGAGAAAATAACTGCATTCATGGAGCAACACTTACACATAAAAATGAGCATTCATAAAGCAACTTAATTAATATTTTGATAGAAGAAATTTAATTCAATAAAGATAAAACTCAAAAACTTCAGTTTAAAAAAAAGAGGGAGAATAGATTTTAGTAACAAATTTAGAAGTGCACTCCAAAGCCCAAAATGCAAAACAGAAAAGCCAGAAACAACAAAAATTGTGTGTGTTGTGGGTGGTTATTTTTGTTTAGTCACTCAGTCATGTCTGACTTTCAATCCCATGGACTGCAGCACATCAGGCATCTGTCCTTCACCATCTCCCGGAGCTCACTCAAACTCCTATCCATTGAGTCATTGATAGCATTCAACCATCTCATCATCTGTTGTCCCTTTCTCTTCCCACCTTCAACCTTTCCCAGCATCAGGGTCTTTTCCAATGAGTTGGCTCTTTGCATGAGATGGCCAAAGTACTGAAGCTTCATCTTCAGCATCAGTCCTTCCAATGAATATTCAGGGTAGATTTTTTTTTTTAATTTTCTTTACTTTATTGTGTTGGTTTTGCCATACATTGACATGAAACCGCCATGGGTTTACATATGCTCCCCCCTCCAGAAACCCCCTTCCTCCTCCCTCCCGATTCCCTCCCCCTGGGACATCTCGGTGCACCAGCCCCGAACATCAATCCTGGGCTGGCGATTGATTTCACATATGGTAATTAACATGTTTCAATGCCATTCTCCCATATCATCCCACCCTTGCCCTCTTCCACAGAGTCCACGAGTGTGTTCTATACATCTGCGTTCCTTTTGCTGTCTCGCATGCAGGGTTCTCGTTACCATCTTTCTAAATTCTATATATGCGTTAGTATACTGTATTGTTGTTTTTCCTTCTGGCTTACTTCTACATAGAAAACCCTTAAGACTCTACAAGAAAATTACTAGAGCTAATCAGTGAATATAGTAAAGTTTCAGGATACAAAATCAACACACAGAAATCCCTGGCATTCCTATACACTAACAATGAGAAAACAGAAAGAGAAATTAAGGAAACAATTCCATTCACCATCAAAACAAAAAGAATAAAATACTTAGGAGTATTTCTACCTAAAGAAACAAAAGACTTGTATATAGAAAACTATAAAACACTGATGAAAGAAATCAAAGAGGACACAAATAGATGGAGAAATATATCGTGTTCGTGGATTGGAAGAATCAATATAGTGAAAATGAGTATACTACCCAAAGCAATCTATAGATTCAATGCAATTCCTATCAGGGTAGATTTTCTTTAGGATTGACTAGTTTGATCTCCTTACTATCCAAGGGACTCTTCAAGAGTCTTCTCCAGCACCACAGTTTGAAGGCATCAATTCTTTGGTACTCAGCCTTTTTTCTGTTACAGCTCTCACATCTGTACATGACTACTGGAAAAACCATAGCTTTGACTATATAGATCTTTGTAGGCAAAGTAATGCCCCTGCTTTTTTTTTTTTTTTT
>ML660197.1:37298854-37498997 GCA_007570785.1 Antilocapra americana
GGTGCACCAGCCCCGAGCATCAGCCCTGGGCTGGCGATTGATTTCACATATGATAATTAACATGTTTCAATGCCATTCTCCCATAAACTGTTTAAGTTTGTCCTTGCTTTTCTTCCAAGAAGCAAGCATCTTTTAATTTCATGGCTGCAGTCACTGTCCACAGTAATTTCAGAGCCCAAGAAAATAAATTCCATCACCGTTTCCAACTTTTCCCACCTATTTGCCATGAAGTAATGGGACCAGATGCCACAATCTTTGTTTTTTGAATGTTGAGTTTTAAGCCAGTTTTTTCATTCTCCTCTTCCACCTGTATCAAGAGGCTCCTTAATTCCTCTTCACTTTCTGCCATTGTGGGGTGGGGAGAAGGCTAAATAATGTTTTCCCAAACTGAAAGGTAAGTTTACAGACTTAAAACATTAGCAAATGAACAAAACATCCAGCACAATAAATGAATTTTTAAAACCACATACATCACGAACTTGCCGATAATGGGGGATGGGGGATGGGGGATTTCAAGAAGGTTTCAAGATGCAAGGCAGTTTTTATTAGCCAATAACACTAAAAACTGAAAATAAAACACAACCTTCCAAATTCTAAAGGAGAATTACTTCAACCTAGAATTTCTCATCTTGATAATCACGTATGAGAAAGAAATAAAGATATTTACAGACACGAACGTCGGAAAAACAAAAAAGAATCCTCTCCCAAGAATCCTCTCAGAAATCTACTAGAGGTATTTGAAATATAGTTAAAGGAGTATCAACAAACAAAAACTAAACCATTTAAACCAGGAAAATATCTGCATAAACAAAAAATTGATTATAGTATACTATATGCCCCAGCTTTGAGCTATTTTCCAGTCCTAGGAATATAAGAACTGAATACTAATTGCCCCCGAATTTTTTTAACTAATGAAACACAAGATGCAGAGAGGGACTAAAGGATGTGAACTAAGAGAAAGGAATAAAAAAGTCAATCATTTTATCAAGCAAAAACATCTTAATTTTAAAATCAAAAAATATTCACTCAGGCATACATATTGCTAAGAAATGAGAAGACACATTTAAAGTTGAAATCGGTTGTCACTAAGGAGTAGGAAGGTATGGAACACAAAATTGCTGATAAACGTGAAAAACTTTGTACTACATATACAGTGCAAAATGCCTTACTTCAATTAGTTCAGAATAAAATTTAAAATATCTGAAATATCAAGTAACAGATAGGGAATACACATTTAACTTTATAAACACATGTATCCAAAAATGGACACCTGCAAAGAAATTTGGAGCTTGTAAATTTGCTGACAAAGCAAATCAGCCTAGGAAAAAGCTAAGAAAAATCAAGTAAATGTATCTGTAATTAGTGTATATTCTGCCAGTTTTTTAATTGGGTCATAGCTGCTTAACAACGTTGTATTAGTTTTCTGCTGTACAACAAAGTGAATCCGCTATATGTACACCTATAGTCCATCCCTCTTGGATCACCTCCCACCCCTTCCCCCATCCCACCCCTCAAGGTTATCACAGGGCACCGAGATGAGCTCCCTGTGCTACACAGCAGGTCCCACTAGCTATCAAATATTCTACACATGCCATTGTATATGTCAATCCCATTCTCCCAATTCATCCCATCCCCCCTCCCCATGTCCACATGTCCATTCTCTATGTCTGTATCTCTTATCATTCAGAGTGAAGCAAGTCATAAAAAAGAAAAACAAATATATTAACACACATATGCAGAGCCTAGAGAAAAGGTACAGATGAATCTATTTGAAGGCCAGGAATAGGGATGCCAGTTTTATTTTAAACTAGACACTGACTCAGTGGACATGAGCTTGAGCAAACTCTGGGAGACAGTGAAGGACAGGGAAGCATGGCATGCTGCAGTCCATGGGGTCGCAAAGAGTAGGACACGACTTAGTGACTCAACAACAACAATAGGACATAAACATAAAGAAAAGGTAAAGACAGCCATCTGTCTAATGATTCACCAAGGACCTTCAACTAGGGATCCACATGCTGACCCAATCTGCAAATCTATGCTGTTTGGGCTGAAAGACACCACAGTAGAATTCCAAAGTAACCTAGATGGTTATCTTCCCTGGTAAAAGCAAAAATCTGGCCACAGACAACCCATGTTCCATCTTGGCAACAACCAACCACAACTGAGCAAGGGCAGCCCGGCAGCTTCCCCACTGAGCACCACTCACGTCACTACCAGATAGCATAGATACCTCTATGCTATCTGTTTCTCTTTTGGGGCACCCGCTCCTATAAGACAACAGAAAATAGGCCAAGAAGATTGTAAGAGCATATCTTACAATCAGAAACAATGCATGTGTGTCTGCAAAAATGAAGAAAATTCCCATCATTTAAATGAAACAGCAGATAATTATTTTTCCAGTTGCTTGTCCAGCCCCAGCAGTGATTTGAATCTAAGATTCCTGGTTTAAAATTTGCTAGGCCTGAAGGAAACAAACATTCAAGTCATTTTTGCTGCATCCCTCAAGCTTGCATTTATATATTTTTCATATGTATTGCAAAGCTTTATTCATAATATGTTCAGATAAAATTAAGATAGGCACATGAGCATATTTTAAAATAACTGTAGACTTTTTTGCAATTTAACCTGTAACTCATTATGTTAAGAATATTTTAAAAATGAGACCACATCAATATTTTCTTCATTTTACTTTTGATTTTGATACATATTACAATCCTATTCATGCCAAAAATCTACAAATTGTCAGTCTCAGAATGAGGGTCAAGGAAGAAGGGGAGAAGCAGTGTAACTTAAAAAACAAAGCTTATTAGTTTTATTTACATGCCACAACACCATCTCCAAATGGCCTCTGCCTTTCTAAGTAACATTTTTTTTTTAAACTGAAGTGACAGAGAATGGAACGTCACATTAGAATTGGAAGCAAGATAAAAAGGTAGAAGTCCTAATCTACAGCTCTACATAGCATTATTCATGACAAGGGTTTCCCACTTTCTCAGACAGGGTTCAAAATGTCAGCCTGAACTATGTAGCAAATTTTAATGGGCTGTTTCTAAATGAGTGCCCTAAGAGGGTGACAAGGATTTCTTCATCTGTAGCACATTCAAAAGGACACTAGTTACTTCTCACCATGCCGGAGGAGTAAAGAAAGTCTCCCCACCCCATTACCTTTCATCCCTGATCCATTTGGGCTCCAGCTGAGCGAACCACTCCCTTGGCAGATATAGGAGCCAGAATACAAATTTTGTTTTGGGTTTATAAAGCAAAGCAGGGGCAAGAAAGCCCTCTGTGAAGGCCACTCTGCTCTGGTTTCAATACTCTGCTAGTGGGGTGCCACTATATTCTGTGTTGAAAGATGGCATCAGAAGTGGTTCGGGAAAGCAGAAAACCAAGGCATCTGGTTACAGAAAACTATTTCCAGTGTCAACTGTAAAGTACCACTGAGGTCTTAAAATCTTAGGGCAATTTTTCAAACATGTACTGAGTTTTGCAGGATTAACAATAAAGCTATGCAAATAACACAGACTGGACCAACCAGCCAGGTATTGTTCTCGGAATGGTCAAATGGGAGAGGGTATCTCTCCCCCAGAGAGCACAGCCTGTTAAGAAGTACACCACTATATCAGAATGATTCTATAAAGGTATAGGAACAAGCAGTCAGAACTCCACTGATAAATTCCATAAATACTTCGTAATATGTGCAACATTAAACTTAAAAAAAAGACCACAGTCATCCTGTTGCAGAAATTAAGAGGTGGCAAGAATACACAGAACTATACAAAAACGGTCTTAATGACCCAGAAAACTCACCTAGAGCCAGACATCTTAGAGTGTGAAGTCAAGTGGACCTTCAGAAGAATCACTACAAACAAAGCTAGCGGAGGTGATGGAATTCCAACTGAGCTATTTCAAATCCGAAAAGATGCTGCTGCTAAAGTGCTGCACTCAATATGCCAGCAAATTTGGAAAACTCAGCAATGGCCACAGGACTGGAAAAGGTCAGTTTAATTTCAGTCCCAAGGAAGGGCAATGTCAAAGAATGTTCATATTACCATGCAAATGTGCTCACTTCACATGCTAGCAAGGCAATGCTCAAAATCCTTTGAGCTAGGCTTCAACAATATGTTGAGGATGCTCCAGATGTAAAAATATGAAACTTTTATTCTTCCTAAATATCACTTTTTAATTGCAAAGCACCTGGCAAAATATTTGTGGGTTACTAAAAAAAATGTTAAGTACATCATACATTACACCTTGACACTCTCAAAAAATTTATAAAATCAAAGCTTTCTAAATAGATTCAAAACCTTACTGGGGAAAATACCTTAAACACATCAAATTTTACTTTAAAAACAGAAGTATAACTTAACCAGGATATATTGTAAAAGTAGTGTAACTCCAGAGCAGTATAGCAAGATATTATCAGAACTCTATTTCCATCAGAATTGGAACTATAACACATGGAGACAAAGATTATTGAAGTACACAGTCTTATATCTTTATTTTAAATGAGTTTCAAGTTTATTTCACCCACAACATTGTAATCATTCTCCTATTAATCTGAGAAATACAAAGATTGAAATCCTTTCACCTTC
This sequence comes from Antilocapra americana, assembly GCA_007570785.1. NCBI lineage: Eukaryota > Metazoa > Chordata > Mammalia > Artiodactyla > Antilocapridae > Antilocapra > Antilocapra americana. The sequence continues at coordinate 37,303,450 of ML660197.1, forward strand.
CCCAATATTACCACAATCATACAAATATACGTGGGTTGTATATGTATGTAGCTAGGGTCAGAGGGAGGATGGTAAGATTATGCCAAGGTCAGGATATCATCTGAATACTTTCCAGGTAATTGACATGCAATGAACTATGGATGTTACCAGCACTCCCCAAGTTACTGAGCCAACCAGTTGATTTATTTGCGCTAATAAAGAGTTTAATGTTTCCAGGATACATTACACTCTAATCCCATCTCCTTCCAGGCATAACCCTGAGAAAGCAGGACACAGCCAATTCAGAACAGCTCCATTTGGCTTGAGCTTCTGGGAGCAAAGGAGCATTGAGTGCAGCTTTCCTCCCAGTGCCCTCCCTCTAGAGATGCATAGCCACCCACACACACTAAAGGGAGAAGAATGGGAAAGGGCAGATTATTTCTTTCCTGGGAAAAAAGCCAGAGTGAAAGTTTTGGAGGATATAAACATATAACAGCTAGTAGAGAGCCATGGAAACCTTCTCCCTGAGCAAATGTGCTTTGCTGTAAACTTTCCTTGCCCCTCACAATATTTAGTGTTGTGTTAAAGCAAATATTTTAAAAATCCACACGCATGTGCTGTTTTAAAATTCCTAAAATTAAAAACAAATTCTCCCTCACTGCCTATCTAAAACCAGCAAGACATCCATTCTTTATCACCACAAGATATTTATCAAGTAGCTGACTGCAGGGAAGACAACTATATTGCAAATTATTTTTAATAATTAAAAAAAATTTTTTTCTTTACAATATCGTATTGGTTTTGCCATACATTGACATGAATCTGCCATGGGTGTACATGTGTTCCACTATCCTGAACCACCCCCCACCTCCCTCCCCATCTTCTTGTCCCTTCTGCCAGGATTCTAAATTGAGGGTCCCATTACATCCCTGAAATTAAGCACATGGCACACCCAGCGCATCTTTCTGGACAGAGGCTAGCCCAAAGTCCCAGTTATCAGAGCGGTTCAAATCTTGGCTTATGTCCATGTCAATCCAAAGCTCATTAACTATCCCTCCCGCCATTCTCTAAATGTGTGAGTCTGTTTCTATTTTGTAAATAAGTTCATTTATATCATTTCTATTTCAATTCTGTATATAAGGAATATCATACAAGATCATATGATATTTATCATGCTATTTCTCTCCACACCACTATCCACTTAAAATGGATAACCAATAATGACCTACTGTGTAGCACAGAAACCTCTCCTCAATGCTTACGGCAGCCTGGATAGGAGGGGAGAATGGGTACATGGATATGTATGGCTGAGTCTCTTTGCTGTTTACCTGAAACTATCACAGCTTTGTTCATTAACTGGGTACACTCTGATTTAAAATAAAAAGTTAAAAAAAAAATTCACAGATTACAATCTACGTTAATAGATCCTTCCAGTCGTCTAGTTTGGCTGCCATAAAATTCCTAAGGAATAGAACTTGAAACAACCATTCAGAGTTAATCCCCCCCTCAGGAAATCCTTTAATACAGGTCTCGGATAGGAATGTGAGCCTACACCCTGTAAGTCAGTTCTCTGGGGACTTAAAACAGCCGATCACTTCACAGGTGGAGTCACTCCCACCCCCTTCATTTCCTTGGTTCCCAAATCCTTTGCTTCCACTGTGCTATTTTACTTTTTATAATTACTGCACTTTCTTAATCTCTATATACTTTTTCCACACCATTCACAAAATGACATGTATAAACACAAGCACTGCTTTTAGTCCTTACAAGACTGAGTTAAACTGCTGCCAACTTAACATGTTTGGCAGAAGTCCTACCCTTCTGATACAGTCAGCTAGTCAGTGATGACACTGGGTCCTTTATTTGCCCTTCTTACTTCTCACAAGTTATTCCCTAACTCTATTGGGCTTCCTGCTAAGTTTACTACTTAGAACTTCTTAAAGCCAAGTTCTGTGTTGAGCCTTCACAAGGCTTACACTTTAAAACAAACTTCCCAACTGCTGTAATAGTTTTCACCTTTCATACATATGGTAGCCTGCTTCTATAATAATATCTTTTTGATTACTCTAACGGTAGTTCTGGGCCCCCCCAGGCAGCTCAGCAGTACAGAATCTGCCTGCCAATGCAAGAGATGTGAGTTTGATTCTTCTTAGAGGAGGACATGGCAACCCACTCCAGTATTCTTGCCTGGGAAATCCCATGGACAGAGGAGCCTGGTGGGCTGTACAATCCATGGGGTTGCGAAACGCCAGGTGCCTGAGCACACACTGGTAGTTCTGGAATGCTAGAGCATTATATCTCACATCTTGCTGAGTAGCTTCTTACTTTAAAGCAAGAATCAAAGTGGCGAGTAGGGGGAAGAAAGGTCTTTAAGGGAAATATATGAAAAAGATCAAACTGTTTGAGGCTTTAATATTTCTAAGAAAAATCCATAAGTGCAGCAGTAGGTAACATGCCTGCTACTCCATGATTTTTTGCTGTTGTTTTCCTTAGGTAAGACAGCATCCCAGTGAGATCTAAAGGGGTCTCTAGTCATCTGAATTGAATACTACAACTTAATGAGCTGCACACAGGTGAAGCTTTTGTAGCAGTTTGGTCCTATTTACCCAGCAGCATCTTAAGGGAACAGATATTGAGACCAGGGAGTCGTGTGTGGTAGCCACTGTGGTGTGTTCAAAAACTGCTGATTCTTATTCTAAGAACACGGTAGGATCACACTTCACCACTCACTTGGAATTAGGTTTGGCCATTAGCTGGCCAAAGAAGTGTGAGTGTAACATGGGCCTCTGCACAGACCCTTTAAAAGCCAGTGCATGGATTCCCACCTCATTTTCCCTGGCTTTCTGTAATTACAAACATGTCTTAAGCTGGAACCTCCAACAGCCAGAACCCTGAATGATATAGTGAGCACTTCTTGTTATGATCCACGAGGGGCTCATAGCATGATGGTGAATTTTACTTTAAGCCACAGAGGTTTGCAGATTTTTTGTTGTTGCAGCATAACCTAAACTTTTCTGAACCACAGCTAGCTTTAGAAACAAGAGACAGTGCTATGCTACTCCTATGGGAAAATCAAAAGATTAGTCAGAGAGAAGGTACAATTGTCCTCAAGAAGAAGAGATTACAAGAGAGACCAAATAGAACCGTGTTTTGGTCTTGAAGTATGGAATGCAATTCCAACTTCTATCTATGGAAAGCCCTCTAAAGCCTGTGGTCAAACCTCTTTCTAAAGGAGAGGGGAGGAGATCTCAGCTTTCCACAGCAGAGTAAAGGTCAAGACAGAAAACATGGCGAATCATGAAGGCAGTAGATAGGTGAGTGAGGCTGCACCTTGAACCCCAACGGGCATAGGCAATAAGGTTGGAAATCTAAGATGCAATACACCATGTCAGGCCTCAAATCATCAAAATATTAATAACAATAAAAACCACCATTATGTCCCAACATATCTTAAGGCTTACATAACAGTTTTCGTAACAACTCACTGAGGTAGATACTGTAATAATTTTTTTTTTGAAAGACAAAAAGCATAGTGCAGGGGGAGTACATTGTCAAGGTCATAAAGTAGTAGTAGAACCAGGACTTCAATCCATTCAATCTTACTCCAGGATCTGTGACATTAACCGCTGCTACAGCAGAGTTCCTCTCAGACTTCAGATCACCTTCTATGCAAGCAATGAGACCCATCTACACTTTTAGGAAAGAGTCAACATCAGCTTCATGCTTCAAGAACATCACTTATACCATATACAAAATGAGCCAAAGAAAGGGGAATGATGTGTAGGTAGAGATGGCATTAAAAAAAAAAATCACTGAAAGGAAGCAGGTAAAAAATAAGCCCTGTATTAAGATAATAACTAGTGATGTGAATCAATCAATCCTTCAGAAACCTGTGATAGGGTCACAGCGATAAGCCTGTTGCCTCTCAGTATGCGGCAGCTTAAAGGGGGCTGAAGCTCTTCACTGTTCCTCTCACTGGGCAGAAGTGGGTTTCATTCCACTCTGGCTTTCTCGCACACCTACTTGACAGATTATGGCAGAAATGATGCTCTGAGGCTTCTGACAGCAGTCTTAAGAGGCCCTGAAGCACCTGCCGGGCTTTCTTGAAGCATCTAGAACCCAGGGCAAAACACTAGGGGTCCTGAGTCACCTTGCAATGGCTTTTAAAGGGAAAACTTAATTTTAAAAAAACTTAGCTTATGCATGAGGCCACTTACCACGTCATAGGTTGTATTCTCTTACTGAGCTAATATTAAAATATTTTTTCCTCACGTGAAGAATTCCAGAATGGAATCTAAAACATATTAGTAAATATGAGTCTATACAAAAAAGTCAAAACACCTTGCTTAGATTACCTTACTAACAGGCTTTGTTTAAAAACCCCAAAGGTTTATGGGGAGGGCCCGGCTGAGCCCAGCGGCCTTCCAGGGACCCAAACCTAGGGTGGGGCATGTGAGTGATGCCAGCATGGACCTTCCATACCAGCCAACAGCAGAGTACCACCTAATGTCCCTCACCTGACACCCTGTGGAACAGAAGCAGCCCCCAGCCCAACCAGGCCATATTCGTAACATTCAGCCTATGAGATAGAATGAAGTAATTACGTCACGATGACAAGTTTCTGAATGCTTAGACTGGAACAGACAACAGTAACACATTACTTTCAGAAAGGAACCCTGAAATTCAACCAACTTTATCAAAATCACTGGACGCTCTCAACGCCTCACTTCACTCCAAACAAGTTAGAATGTGTGCACATGGGCCTGAGGACTACCGTAGGCAGCCTCCTACCTACATTCCACCACCCCTGGCGCTTCTTACACTGAAATCTGAGAAGACTAGAATCAAGACCATCTACACAATAAAAATGAAACCAAAGGCCAGGTTCACCCCAACACAAGTGGTATGAAAACTTACATGGTTATCCATCTCCTGCCCCTGCTGGCTCCACAGTCCCTCTACTCTGAGGGAATCAGCGCCTTGGAGGCTTTACCATCTCCCAATTCTAAGCCCCACCCCAAACCAATCAAGGGAAGAGCCTCCAGGTGATTCTAATAGGCAGCTAGGATTGCAAGAGGGTGGTTCACAGTTAACCAATAGTATTTCACTGCTTTATGAGCAAAAAAGAGGGAAAGTGGGATTTTTTAGAAAAAAAGCTTTCCTCGGGAAAGAATCACTTTTCCCCAAAAAAGAAAAGAAAGATTTGGTTTGATTCCCTAAAACTGCAGAGTGATCTCCAGGTACCACTTGTGTAAAACAGATCAGAAAGAATTTCCCCCCTTCCAAAACATCTAAAATTACTTGCATATGTATATCATTGTGGTCAAATATTTTAAATATATAAAGTACATCTTAAATCTCTGAGCATGTTTCAGGGAGCAGTTTTAAGCATGTGACTTTCAGAAGCAAGTTTATATATCTGCTTTTAAACTATCTTCTGGAAAGACTGGATTGCAAACAACACTTAGAAGGAAAAATTAAAAAAAAAACTTAGCTTCTGCACTAGGCCACTCCACCTGATAAGCTGCATTCTCTTACTGAGCTCTATTAAAACATTTTTCCTCACACAAAGCATTCCAGAATGGAATCTAAAGAATATTAGGAGTGTATATAAAAAAGTCAAAATAACCTCCACCCCTTTGGTAACAAAGCATGGCCACTGTCTAACTCTCGGTGGTGAGAAAAAGCACTCGGGATGTCGAAGGCATAAGACTTTAGGCCATTTCCTATAAAAGAAATATTCTCTCTGAACACTGTTAATATTCAGAGACTAGAAATTGAGGTCATTAATGATAAATGTAATTCTTTTCAGACTCATCAAATTCTATTCAAATATGAATGGAAATGACCCAGTATTCTTGAATAAATATTTATTACTCACCCAGCAGATAGTACTGCCTACCAGTCAGGTAGTAGTAAGTCAGGTGAAAGGAAACCACCCAAAGTTCCACCAAAGAGGAAGCTGGATGGACCAGCTGGAATCACTTCAGTGTGAGCCCAGGTGGACCTAGCCTAGAAAGGGATGAGGCTGTCTCCTACAGTGAAAACTAAGCCTCAACATGAACAAAGACCTTTCACACCAATGTGAAGCCTTACTCAAACTTGGAAGTGTTTTTCCAAACTCCTGTTGGGTTTGCACCGCATGCTTCACATTCTTTCTGTGCAGAGATCCTTCTGGAATGCACTTGTGGCAGGAGTGAATCAAGTGTAGTACGTACAGCAAAGTTTTTATCAGGAAGGAGTTAACAGGCATTAAGGCTCTACATTTCTGTAACACATGATTAACAGAGCGGTGAAAAATGTCCTGAGGTACAGAAAAATAATACTGAAGTTGGGAGGGTAAGTTTTCCATGTTTTCACTGTCTGTCCCTGATGGTCTTCAGGGATCCAAGCAGTTCACACAGACTTTGTGGATTACTTTACTTCTCAGCACTTAATTTGCCCCAGCAGAGAAATTAACAAACAATAACCAATGAGACACTTTATGAGGATTCCTAAAGTAATGCTGGTGAATTAATCAAGACCTACAAATTATTTCAGCGAGAGCTAAAGCACCTTTTTTTTTAATACAAAACGTGCTATTAGAAAGTGACATACAGAAAAATTAAGAAAATTCTCAAAGAAGTTGAGAGACGGCAAATTTAATAAAATAGGAGTTATAAAGGAATAGAAGAAAATTAACTTGAATGCCTCGGGTTATATGATAAGAATCAGTATTTTCAACTTTTCTGACTTGAAAGACTATTCCATTTATACTTCCTCATTCCAGTGCTGAGCAAGAAGACTCTCTTATTGACCACTTTGAAAGATAAATAGGTGAGCATGCAGCTATATAATTTAGAGAAATCTGAATTTCCTTAGAGTTTCAAAGGATGCTGTTAACCTAGTATCAGTCATACGTATGCACAAACTGTTTTTCTAAAACTAGAAGTGATTTATAATTATCCTGGTTCTACATCTTGATTCAAAACAATTAATCTCAAAAATATACAAACAACTCCTGCAGCTCCATTCTAGAAAAATAAACAACCCAATTAAAAAGTGGGCCAAAGAACTTAACAGACATTTCTCCAAAGAAGACATAAAAATGGCTAACAAACACATGAAAAGATGCTCAACATCACTCATCAGAGAAATGATAATGTTGGTGGGAATGCAAACTAGTACAGCCACTATGGAAAACAGTGTGGAGGTTCCTTAAAAAGCTGCAAATAGACCTGCCATATGACCCAGCAATCCCACTGCTGGGCATATACACCGAGGAAACCAGAATTGAAAGAGCCACGTGTACCCCAATGTTCATCGCTGCATTGTTTACAATAGCCAAGACATGGAAGCAACCTAGATGCCCATTAACTGACGAATGGATAAGAAAGCTGTGGTACATATACACAATGGAATATTACTCAGCATTAAAAAAAAAAAATTCATTTGAAGCAATTCTACTCAGATGGACGAAACTGGAGCCCATTATCCAGAGTGAAGTAAGCCAGAAGCAAAAACAACAATACAGTATATTAACGCATATATATGGAATTTAGAAAGACGGTAACGAGGACCCAACATACGAGACAGCAAAAGGAACGCAGATGTATAGAATAGACTCGTGGACTTTGTGGATGAGGGTAAGGGTGGGATGATATGGGAGAAGGGCATTGAAGCATGTTAATTTTCATATGTCTAATCAACCGCCAGCCCAGGATTGATGCTCGGGGCTGGTGCAGGGAGATTTCCTGGGGGGGGGGGGGGGGGGGGGGGGGGGGGGGGCCGGAGGGGAAGCATATGTAAACCCATGGTGATATCATGACAATGTATGGCAAAAACAATTAAAAAATAAAAAATAAATAAATAAAATAATAAAATAAAAACAAAAAAAAGAAAGGAGACAAACAAAAAGAAGAAAAAAAATATTTATTGAGCATCTGCTAAGAGGAAACACCTGTGTTGGTCAATACAGCAGTACAAAGTGGTAAAGACAGCTCCTTGCATCCTCAGTAGAGCTGGGGAAACAGAGAACATTCTATAAAATCCAAATGACCCAATAAGTGGTTGAGAGACACTTAATATCAACTTCTGGCTTTTATGTAATATGCTATCTTCTAACCAGACTAAGAAGTTTTCGAGTTTCATGTGGTTTTTTATCAATCTCACCCACCCACACCAATGATCATCATAGAGCTGCTCACACAAAGAATCCAAACGGACTTGTTTTGATTTGATTTGGTCTCCTTTTCTCTAGAAAGGAGAAATGTTGTTGATGAGAGTTGGCCATACAGTCTGTGACAATAAAAAAACAAACGGGCTACAATGCATATTAAAACCCAACCCTCTGACCTAAATGGATATTTTAGTAATCAGAGATTAGACATGGCATTAATAGAATTAATGATAACATTCTAAATTCCCATGAACTTAATACCACTCAGATTCTCACTGTCTGTTGCTTTGTGCTACTATTAAAGAAAATTAATGGGCAAGAGTTGTAGCAAAAGAGAATTATTGATTGAAAACTAAGTTGCATGAAAGGAGAACATTTAGCTGGGAGAAGACATACTTAAGAGTGACAGGAAAACCATCACCGAGAAAGCAAACAATGAAGCACCTGAATTACTTAGCAGACGTACAAAGTGTTTCACAAGCAATATCTCATTTATCTTCCCCATGTGATGAAATTTGTGACCCAGTTGTACAAAATAGAATACTGGGGCTGAAGGCAAGTGCAGGGTTGAAATACAAACCCAGATTTTGTATCATTCTCCAAAAGAGTGCTACTTACCTTAGATCAGAAATAACTCCCCTCAACAAGGGGCACAACATCAATATCTCTGGTTGCCTCTTCCAGGTCTAAACTTGTCATGATTATAAAGGAAAAGATGGGGTTTCCCAGGTGGTTCAGAGGTTAAGAATCTGCCTGCCAGTGCAGTAGGCAAGGATACATGGGTTCAATCCCTGGGTAAGGAAGATCCCCTGGAGGAGGAAATGACAACCCACTCCAGTATTCTTGCCTGAAAAATCCCATGGACAAAGGAGCCTGGTGTGCTACAGTCCATGGGATCGCAAAGAGTTGGACACAACTGAGCACATGCACACACAATAAAAGAAAACATAGCAACCAATTACATACCACTTTCAGTGGGGCCAGAAAAACATATAGGTTACATCAACTTTATTGTAATTAGCTAAACAAAGAAAACATTTTCATAAATTTCTACAATTCTATAAGAAGATAAATGTCATCTGTTTGAATAATATAGAAGATGAAGTCTTGCCTTCAGGATTACTTTCAGAACTTGTCTTTTAACTCTACACTGACCGCTGGAATAGAAAAACTTTCATCTCAATTTTAACAAGCGCATTTATAGTATTTTCACCAGGTTTCTTAGACATAAATTAAGCAGTTCATGAACCGCTTAAGTTTTACATTATGAGGTTTTTTTTTCTTGAAACAGGAGATCTGCATATTTAAGCACTAGTTTCTGATTCATGAGGGAATTCATTTGGGGGAGGCTATTTTCTAAAAAAAAAAATTAATTTACATATAAGAATTCCAAATTCATATCACATCTCACAGTCATTCTTCAATTAATCAAATTGATGAGGAATTCTAATAAGGTTTCACAATTAAGTTTTTATGTATTAAAAAACAATATAGCAATCACCATTTAATGTGTAAGACCTAACCACTGCACAGATGATGTTCTAAATTTGAACTTGAAAGGAAAACCCATCAGTGTGCCTGCTTGATTTCTTTAATCTATTCATGTAGGTTAATTACCTGACACTCATTAAGATGACTCTGGGCTTCTTTAAATTTCTGACCATATTAACCTCTCCAACTAATCCTTATTAGAAAAATATTAAAGAGTGTTCATTTCTATTACAAATTGAATTTGAAATGATGAAACAATTATCAAATAAATGGAGTAGAAAACGAGGTTATATGCATGAGAAGATTCAATGCATCAAATATTTTACTTCCATTATTATAAAATAAAGGTCTTAAGGTCTATATTCAAGAAATGTGCTTAAAGATCAATCCTTGAAAGAAATCACTCCATTCTTATCACAGTGGGGTGACAAACAAAAACCTTAAGTTCATCATTAACAGATTTATTCAGGAAAAAAAAATCTTAAACAACTGGACAAAAAGATTCAACCACCTAGCTCAGTAAGTCTACATATAATCACCTAATATTGTGAGTCACACACTCCATATTACTCATTTTGCAAAGAAAATGGTAGAGAGAGGCCAATAAAGTACTGGTCAAGATCACAAAAGCATGAAATATGAATGTTACCTTTAAAAACTGAAAGCATATCTCTTCAGTTCTAGGATGAAAAATAAATTCAAAGACATTTCTTCCCTAGACAAATTTCATTAAAAAATTGTCCTATTCCCTTCAACAACTGATATTTCATCTCTGCAGACTCCTTTTTTAAAGATACTATGAAGAAAGGATAACTAGCGGTATTTTATAAATGATCACTTAAGTTATACTAGAGGTTAGATGAGAGGAAAAAAGCACAGAAGTCCGGATTTAGGCAGTGAATGAAGAAATGGGAGATTTAAGAAAGGAGATTAAGAGAAGAAGGGGAAAGGATGTAATGAAGTGAAGTGAAAGTCGCTCAGTCAAGTCTCACTCTTTGCGACTCCATGAACTATACAGTCCCCGAAATTCTCCAGGCCAGAATACTCGGAGTGGGTAGCCTTTCCATTCTCCAGGGGACCTTCCCAACCCAGGGATTGAACCCAGGTCTCCTGCACTGCAGGCAGATTCTTCACCAGCTGAGCCACGAGAGAAGCCCTCATGTGGATATGTTCAATAGGATGTATGTTCACTGACTAACAGTGATAATTTATGTAACTGATGGTCACAGATAGTCAGCATGCCTGGTAGCTCAGGAAACAGCATGACAACATGAAATTAAAAATGTCTGGTATCAGGGTATCAGATCCTTTTCTTATACAGGCAACAAATTTAAGGGGCCAAAGGTGAAATAACGTAAGAATTCCATGATTCTGTGTTTCTGGACAGAAGTTCTTTCTACTGAGTGTAAATCCACAAATCTTTAAAACTTGAAGGACTAACTCACTCCATTGAATTCATTAAATATTTATAAATAGTGCATCTGGAAGTTCATGGTTCACATACTGTTGAAGCCTGACTTGGAGAATTGTGAGCATTACTTTGCTAGTGTGTGAGATGAGTACAATTGTACAGTAGTTTGAATATTCCTTGGCATTGCCTCTCTTGGGATTGAAATGAAAACTGACCTTTTCTACTCCTGTGGCCATTGCTGAGTTTTCCAAGTTTGCTGGCATATTGAGTGCAGCACTTTCACAGCATCTTCTTTGAGGATTTAAAATAGCTAAACTGGAATTCCATCACCTCCACTAGCTTTGTTCATAGTGATGCTTCCTAAGGCCCACTTCACATTCCAGGATGTCTGGCTCTAGATAAGTGATCACACCAACCTGGTTATATGGGTCATGTAGATTTTTTTTTGTATAGTTCTCTGTATTCTTGCCACCTCTTCTTAATATCTTCTGCTCCATATCATTTCTGTCCTTTATTGTGCCCATCTTTGCATGAAATGTTCCCTTGCTTTCACTAATTTGCTTGAAGAGACCTGTAGTTTTTCCCATTCTGTTGTTTTCCTCTATTTCATTGCATTGGTCACTGAGGAAGGCTTTCTTATCTTTCCTTGCTATTCTCAGGAATTCTCCATTCAGATGGGTATACCTTTCCTTTTCTTCTTTGCCTTTCACTTCTCTTCTTTTCTCAGCTATTTGTAATGCCTCCTCAGACAACCATTTGCCTTTTTGCACTTTTTCTTGGGGATGATCTTGATCACTGCCTCCTGTACAGTGTCACAAACCTCCATCCATAGTTCTTAAGGCACTCTATCAAATTCTTGTTAGATAGATTCAAATCCCTTGAATCTATTTCTCACTTCCACTCTATAGTCATAAGGGGTTTGATTTAGGTCATACCTGAATGATCTAGTGGTGTTTCCTACTTTCTTCAATTTAAGTCTGAATTTGGCAATAAGGAGTTCATGATCTGAGCCACAATTAGCTCCCATTCTTATTTTTGCTGACTGTATAGAGCTTCTCCATCTTTGGCTGCAAAGAATATAATCAGTCTGATTTCAGTATTGACCATCTGGTGATGTCCATGTGTAGAGTCTTCTCTTGTGTTGTTGGAAGAGGGTGTTTGCTATGACCAGTGCATTCTCTTGGCAAAACTCTGTTAGCCTTTGCCCTGCTTCATTTTGTACTCCAAGGCCAAACTGGGATATTTATAACAAACGACAAGGTAGCAAAACTCTTAATATAAAAAAAGTTCTCCACCATAAAAAAAAAAAAAACCTATCTTTTGTCCATAATTTTTTCTTTCAAACTATTGATAGCCACAACCACAGGGAAACAAAAATGGCAATCCATATGACAGAAACTAACTTCATTAGTACAGTTTCTTTTTTAATGCTTTATCCTCTGTATTAACAAAAATGAAAAAAGCAGTCTCAAGCACAGCTGTGAACAGCACGGGTGTGGTCTCTTACCAAATTCTGTAGGAACACTGAACCAAAGTTTTAAAAACATACACATCCATTGACTCAGTAGTTCTAATTTAAGAAATTAACTTAAGGGAACAATGAAGAATACTCCAAAAATTTGAGGGACAGATGGTCATAACAGAGCTATTCATCATTGTGAAAATATCCATCATGTACTGCATAAATAATCTGTGACATGCGCATACAGTGTACTATTGAATATGCACACATATATGCACATATATAATACATAAACATAGTTCTTTAATTTAGCTCTTATATAAAGTCTATGTGCCAGGTACTGTTCTAAGAACTTTACAAATATTAATTCATTTAATCCTCATAACTCTGTTACATGGATCCTATGACTATCATCTTATTAGAGATGAGGAACCTGAGGCAGAAGGCTAAATAACTTACCCAAATCACACAGCCAGTAAGTGGAAGAACTGAAATTTGAACCCAGGCAATCGACCTCTATAGTCAGAGCTCTAAAGGATATTTATAACAACATGTAAATGAGTTATAATTATCTCTGGTGATGGAGATAATCATAATCTTTTAAGTAAGATTATGTTTTACCTATCTAAATTTCTTAATTTTCCAACTTAAGCTTGTATTATTCTTATAAGAAAACATTTGATTTAACATACAAGTACAAGAATATCCCAGGAAATAACTAGGGAGAGAAAATGTAAAGTGCAAATCAGAAAGACAGAGAGGACAGTTTAGGTTTCAACATGGGAACTAAAGGAATGAATATAAGAAAAAAGGAGAAGGCCAAGATCAGAGCTTTCTTTTAAATTAGGTGCTCTAAACTGATACATGTCAGATACTCTAGAAAACTATTCATTTGGAACTAAATGTCCACAGTCTCGTACACACAACAGTAATTCTGTGGAATATTAATAGGCATGGTATGATAGGAAGGCAACATAATCATATGGTTTTATACACTGAATTAAACAAAAGGAAAATGATTTCATTGTCAAAAGGCAAACCCTCAGTGGTGCTACCAGAGGTTAATGTTTCCCAACTTATTTGTCCATGAAATACTCTTACAGCAATTTCCTCCTAACTGTTGCTCAGTCACTCAGTCATATTCAGTTCTTTGCAACATCATGGACTTCAGCACGCCAGGCTCCCCTGTCCATCACCAACTCCTAGAGCTTGCTCAACTCATGTCCACTGAGTTGGTGATGACATCCAACCATCTCATCCTCTGTTGTCCCCTTATTCTCCTGCCTTCAATCTTTCCCAGCATCAGGGTCTTTTCCAATGCTCTTAACATCAGGTGGCCAAAGTATTGGAGCTTCAGCATCAGTCTTCCAATAAATATTCAGGATTGATTTCCTTTATGATTGACTGGTTTGATCTCCTTGCAGTCCAAGACTCGAAAGTCTTCTCCAACACCACAATGCAAAAACATCAATTCTTTGGTGCTCAGCTTTATGGTTCAACTTTCACATCCACACATGACTACTGCAAAAACCATAGCTTTGACTAGATAGACCTTTGTCAGCAAACTAATGTCTCTGCTTTTTAATACACTGTCTAGGCTCATCATAACTTTTCTTGCAAGGAGCAAGCATTTTTAAATTTCATGGCTGCTGTCATCATCTGTAGTGATTTTGGAGCCCAGGAAAAAAGTCTATCACTGTTTCCATTGTTACCCCATCTACTTGCCATGAAATGATAGGACCAAATGCCATGATCTTGGTTTATTAAATGTTGAATTTTATGCCAGATTTTTCACTCTCTCTTTCACCTTCATCAAGAGGCTCCTTGGTTCCTCTTTGCTTCCTGCCATTAGGGTGGTGTCATCTGCATATCTGAGGTTATTGATATTTCTCCTGGTAGCCTTGATCCCAGCTTGTGCTTCATCCAGCCCAGCATTTCACATGGACTCTACATAGACGTTAAATAAGCAGGGTGAAATAGAGAGCCTGATGTACTTTTTTTCCAACTAGAAACCAGTCCATTGTTCCACACCCAGTTCTAATTGTTGCTTCTTGACCTGCATACAGATTTCTAAGGAGGCAGACAAGGTTGTCTAGTATTCCCATCTCTTTAAGAATTTTCCACTGCTTGTTGTGATCCACACAGTCAAAGGCTTAGTGTAGTCAATGAAGCAAAAATAGATGTTCTTCTGTAATTCTCTTCCTTTTTTGATAATCCAACCAATGTTGGATATTTGATCTCTGGTTCCTCTCCCTTTTCCACATCCAGGTTGAACATCTGGAAGTGCTCGGTTCACGTATTGCTGAAGCCTGGCTTGGAGAATTTTGAGCATTACTTTGCTAGTGTGTGAAATAAATTCAATTGTCTGGTAGTTTGAACATTCTTTGGCATTGATCTTCTTTGGGACTGAAATGAAAACTGACCTTTTCCAGTCCTGTGGCCACTGCTGAGTTTTCTAAGTTTGCTGGCATACTGAGTGAAGTATTTTCATAGCATCATCTTTTAAGATTTGAAATAGCTCCACTGGAATTTCATCAGCTCCACTAGCTTTGTTCATAGTAATGCTTCCTAAGACTCACTTGACTTTGCACTCCAAGATATCTGGCTCTAGGTGAGTGATCACAATATTGTGGTTATCTGGGTCATTAAGATCTTTTTTGTATAGTTTTTCTGTGTATTTTTGCCACTTCTTCTTAGTGTCTTCTGCTTCTGTTAGGTCCATGCCATTTCTGTCCTTTATTGTGCCATCTTTCCATGAAATATTCCCTTAGTATCTCTAATTTTCTTGAAGAGGTCTCTAGTCTTTCCCATTCTATTGTTTCCCTGTACTTCTTTGCATTGTTCACTAAGGAAGGCTTTCTTATCTCTCCTTGCTATTCTTTGGGACTCTGCATACAGATGGGTATATCTTTCCTTTTATCCTTTGCTTTTCACTCCTCTTCTTTGCTCAGCTATTTGTAAGGCCTCCTCAGACAACCATTTTGCCTTTTTGCATTTCTTTTTCTTGGGGATGTTTTTGATCCCCGCCTCCTGTATAGTGTTGCAAACCTCCATCCAAAGTTCTTCAGGCATTCTATCAGGTCTAATTCTTTGAATCTATTTGTCACTTCCACTGTATCCTTCCACTGTACAGGATTTGATTTAGATCATACCTGGATGGCCTAGGGGTTTTCCCTACTTTCTTCAATTTAAATCTGAATTTTGCATTAAGGAGTTCATGATCTGAGCCACCGTCACCTCCCAGTCTTGTTTTCGCTGACTGAATAGAGCTTCTCCATCTTCACCTGCAAAGAATATAATCAGTCTGATTTCTGATACTAAAGCTCTATAAAGCACAATCAGGGGGAGAAATGATTTAGAATACTCCCCTCATCCCTCATTCATCCAAACAAGTACCATGTGTCAAATGCCTTGGGACAGACAGCCAGGCATGTGAACAACAGAGAAGACAGGTTCTGGTCCCAGCTCAATACTCACTGGCCCAACTAAGCCTGTTTACTCAAGAGTAGAAAACGGTCAATATCACCTGCTCCCCAGTGTCTCTAACGGAGATGTTTAAGAACTGAAATGAGTTTGCAAAGCACATTCGCACATGTTAGCAGTATAATCCTATGCAAACAACTGCCTTCTCTCCACATTCTAGGGCTAAATTGACATTACTTGTTCTGGTTGCTCACAGTTTCCATTACTTTGCCTGGAGAGATGAGTTTAAAAAAAAAAAGAAGTGTTTTCAGGGGAACTCAGCAGCAAATAAATAGCATCCACAAAGGGACCATATTTATTAGTGAAGCTTGCTCAATGGTTAAGATCTCTACTAGGGAAAAAATCTGCCTCATCCCCTTCCATATGAGAAAAATTATTCCATTCTCAGAAATGAGTTGTGAACGTGGTACCCAGTGCTAGAGTTGTGTTCCCACCACAGACTGTGAGTGCTGTGAAAACCCAGCCATTGAATCAGGCAGGGTAATTTCCCATACCCAATTCTCCAGCCAGCTTGAAATCACTATCTTTATACAAATATAAATATAAGCCACATATATAAATGTTCTCTGCAATTATTTTTCTTGCTAAGCTTATTGTTGTCATTTACTCACTCAGCCATGTCTGACTCTGTGTGACCCCATGGACTGCAGCACGCCAGGTTTCCCTGTCCTTGACCATCTCCTGGAGCTTGCTGAAACTTGTTAAGCTTAGTTTAGTTGAAAGATTATTCAGAGGGTGTTCTATGTTTTAGTATCTGCTAAAGGTTTTTTGCAAGTAACATTCCACATACTTTCCTACCAGACAAACAGACCTCTAAACTTCTAAAGTCAGCAAAAAGAGCTCCTTTATGAGCAGCAGGATGCATCTTTGAACCTGGAAGTCAACTAGGCAAGCATTTTATGATCATTGTGCCAAGCAACTTAGAAAATAGTCATGTGCCATGCATTCTGTTTCAGTACTGACAAAAGAAAATGATACAAGAAGTGACTTGGAAGATCATACTGAATTAGGCAATCAGATAGGAATCCCTGATTCAAGATTCTCAGCATCTCTAGAAAGGAAAAACAATTGGAAACAAAATAGATAGAAAACAAAGAAAAGATAGGGCTGAACTGGTCAGTGGTTGCTGATTTTAGGAGCTAGGTGATGGACACATGGGGGTGAGAGGCTCATAATATATTCTACATATATGCTAGAAATTTCACAATAAAGCTTTTTTAAAATAAAAAAGGAAGCAATAGTTGTTAGACAATAAAAAATTGAGGACTTTATGTTCTTATAGCTCATGATTCCATAATACTAAATGAAATTATTTACGAAATTCACTCTATCACATAAGCCATCACAGGACTCATTGTGGTGCTGTATTGTTTTCATTTCACTGTCTTTACACCCAGTAGTCAGAGAGCTCCTGAGAGCAGAGCACATATCCTGCTCACAGCATCTAGCAAAACATCTGCAAATAATCAGTTGCTCAAAAAGAAAAAGTTTGCTGAATGAATGAATAAAATCCTGTTTCTTTGTTTCACTGAAGAATTCAAATTGAGCCCAGTAGCACAGCATTCTCTCAATTCCCTTAAAACTAAATTCTGAGTCTCAATTTTGACCAGGGCTCTGATTATTACAAAACAGTAGACAAAGCAAGAATACATGAAACTTGTAAAATATGTCCTTATTATATCTATGTGGCTTTACACAAAGATACTCGAGTCTCTGAAACAGCTTCATCAGTACCACTGTAATAAAAAAAGACCTTACAAAATGACTATTGTCAAGTGGATAAAATATATAAATATCCCACCTCTTAATAAGCACCAATATTTTTCATTTTTCTGGAAATTGTTTCTTTTTTCTCCCCCAACTTCTTCCTGCCATGCTTCCCTCATTTCCCCACGGCCAATATTCCACAGACACAGGCAGTAATCTCATCAGCACTGGGGGTGTGGGGGTAGGAGCTACAACATTAACCACTATCTTAAACACACTAAGCCCGGCGGTACCCGTCCTTGCCAAAACCCTCAGACTGCATTACAGTTTTTCATCTGTTCACTGCTTGGCTTCACCATGGGCTCCACATCAAAGATTTAGAAAGAGCAGTTTCCACTGTCAGTAGGGAAGGGGGCGCAAGATAAGGTGGGGCAAACAAGTCTTTGCAGCCCTTTGGAGATTGTAGAGAGAGGTGATGTCTTTCCTCTTGGCATCTCAAGCAGACCTTCTGAGTGCGTTTTCCTATAGAAATAAAGAAACTTCCACGTTACTAAGGTATAATTCTGATACACCGAGGGTCAACAGGATTTTCTGAACTGATGCAGCATCTGAGCACCTATGAAATGAAGAGCACACTTTCAAACAACTCCAGAAAATTCTCAGAGCAAGCCCTGTTTATAAGGTAGATGCATGACCCTAAGGAACAGACATTTCTCTAGCCAGGTCACAGCAGGCGACATTCAGACTTATGCACTTAAAGACAGTGATAGTGAAAGAAAATCCATGAAGGCACACAAACCACCTCACAGACAACATCATAGCTGAAGTCTTCCTCTTTCTTTAATTCTGTGCTGTTTACATTGCAGGGTTTCAAGTATTTATTTTTTCTTTATAAACTATTATATTTTCCTCCAATAAGTATGCATTAAGTACGTGTATAGGTCAGGGAATAAAATAACCACCAACAGAGCTATCTAAAAGACAGAAAAATGGTACTGTCATTTTGAAAGCACATTCACAGAACTCAGTGGTGATGGGAAATGGGTGATTAGGAATTCAAGTGCCACAGAGAGCAGTTCAGCACTGGATCCAAAGTACATACCCTGGAGTTCCATGGCCAGGGTACAGTCTGGGTCCACCACTGGTTAGACTGAATGTTGGGCAAATAACTTACTTCTTGCTTGTTTACCTGTTAAGATGGAGATAAGACTACCTACCCAAAGAATAGTCGTAAGGATTAAATTTGGCTAAGGCCTCAGCCCATCCCTGAACACAGCAAACTCTCCACACATTGTCACCTTCTCTGAATTCCTTTCACATCCTTAGAGTGATGACCACCTTAATGTTGTCATTGTTCAGTCGCTAAGTCATGTTCACTCTTTGCGGCCGTACACAAGGCTCTTCTGTTCTTCACCGTCTCTTAGAGTTTGCTCAGATTCATGCCCCATCTCATCCTCTGCTGCCTCCTCCTTTTACTTTCAGTCTTTCCCAACATCAAGGTCTTTTCCAATGAGTTGGCTCTTCACATCAGGTGGCCAATGTATTGGAGCTTCAGCATTAGTCTTTCCAATGAATATTCAGGGTTTATTTCCTGGTTTGATTGACTGGTTTGATATTCTTGCAATTCAAGAGACTCTCAAGAATCCTCTCCAGCACAACTGGAAAGCATCAATTCTTCAGCGCTCAGCCTTCTTTATGGTCCAACTTTCACATCCATACATGATATAGGTACATTACTACTGAGCAAACCATAGCTTTGACTATACAGACTTTTGTTGGCAAAGTGATATCTCTGCTTTTTAATATGCTATCTAGGTTTGTCATAGCTTTTCTTCCAAGGAACAAGCGTCTCTTAATTTCATGGCTGCAGTCACCATCCACAGTGATTTTGGAGCCCAAGAAAATAAAATTTGTCACTGCTTCCACTTTTTCTCTTTCTATTAGTATTTGCCAAAAAGTGATGGGGCTGGATACCACAATGTTAGTTTTTTAAATGTTGAGTTTTAAGTCAGCTTTTTCACTCTCCTATTTCACCCTCATCAAGAGGCTCTTTAGTTCCTCTTCATTTTCTGCCATTAGAACGGTATCACCTGCGTATCTGAAGATGTCGATACTTCTGCCAGCCATCTTGATTCCAACTTGTGATTCATCCAGTCCAACATTTCATATGATGTACTCTGCATGTAAGTCAAATAAGCAGGGTGACAATATATAGCCCTGGCATACTCCTTTCCCAATTTGAACCAGTCCACTGTTCCATGTATGGTTCTAATTGTTGTTTGTTGACCTGCATACAGGTTTCTCAGGAGACAAATGTCTGGTACTCTCATCCCATTAAGAATTTTCCAGTTTGTTGTTCAGTCTTTATTCCAATGCCAAAGGGCAATGCCAAAGAATGTTCAAACTACCGTATAAATGTGCTCATTTCACATACTAGCAAGGTTATGCTCAAAAATACTTCAAGCTAGGCTTAAGCAGTACATGAACCAAGAACTTCCATATGTACAAGCTGGACTTTGAAGAAACAAGAAGAACCAGATATCAAATTGCCAATATTCATTGGATGATGGATAAAGCAAGGGAGTTCCAGAAAAATATCTACTTCTGCTTCACTGACTACACTAAGCCTTTGACTTTGTGGACCATTTATTCCATTGTTATTACTGTGAGAAAATGTGTTGGCAAATGCTACAGAGAGGATGGTTGGTTGGTTGGTTTAGTCGCTAAGTTGTGTCCAACTCTTGAAACCCCATGGACTGTAACCTGCCAGGCTCTTCTGCCCATGGGATCTTCCAGGCAAGAATACTGGAATGGGTTACCATTTCCTTCTCCAGGGGATCTTCCCAACTCAGGAATCAAACCCAGGTGTCCTGCATTGCAGGCAAATTCTTTACTGACTAAGCTATGAGGGAAGCTAGGAATTGTCTATTTCTCATCATGTTAGACAGATGCTATTATAAATCTATTATAAATAGACACCATCTTTACTGAAATGCACAGGAAGACATGATAATGGGTGAAAATAATGTCTTAGTGAGTAAGGTGTACAGAGTGCTGAGTTTTCTGGCCTTAGTATTTGATCTCATCCCATCAAATACTATCTCATCCCATCTCATTTGATCTCTCATTTGTTGCTTTCTTTTTCATTTTTAATTGGAGAATAATTGTTTAACTATGCAGTATTGGTTTCCACCATACAACAATGAATCAGCCATAAGTATACCAATGTCCCCTCCCTCTTGAGCCTCCCTTCTGCACACCCCATCCCCCCATCACACTCCTTTAGGTCATCACAGAGCACTGAGCTGAGCTCCCTGCATTAAACAGCAACTTTCCACTAGCTAGCTGTTTTACACATGGTAGCGTATATATTTCAATGCTACTTTCTCAATTCGTCCCACCATGTTTTAATGAAGACAAGCTCACAAAATCCGTTTTACTCAATACCTGTTTTACTTAAATCCTCAATCTCAAGCTCATTTTCACATGTGCAGTTCCTGGACTTTTGTTCAGGGGACAAGTCTAAAGGGACCACTCAGTGATACCCAGAGTGCCAGAATCACTATGAATACTGAACCTTAAGAGAGAGCACAGTTAAAACACTATTGTTGAGTTTCCCAGTGAAAGTTTTCAGTAAGCTCATTTCAGACTAAAACACAGACACTACCACTAATATTGTAGAGTGTGCTGGTCCTGGTTAGCAAAGGGAGATAAAAGAGATAAAGGCAGAAGGCAGAGTTGTGTAGACACAAGGATATCTGCGGACAAACACAAGTTCTGTATTTGTAAGACCTGGGGTCAAGCTTGACCTTGCTGGCTAGCAGAAATGAATCCATGTCATTTACAATTCCTCAGTTTTCTGACAAATGAAATGACTCCCTGTTCTACTCAGTATTTGCCTAGAAAATTTAAATGAAGTCAAATAAAATTATTGCTAAACTACTGAGTATACTAGGGTGATCATCACCCCAGTCTTAGATTAGTACCCTCCCTCCAACTTAAATATCTTGGGAGAACTGGGAGCCAGCAGACTATTAGAAAATTTGCTGTTTCGAAGGCAGTACCTTGGTCAGGGGTTGGACATAAGTATCAACACAAGCACTGACTGACTGATGCCAATGGCATGCCAGATACGATATGGCACTGTGGAGGGCGGTACAAGACACTGCAGTGCTCCACCACCATCATCTGCTCGTACACACACTCCTCTGATAACCCTAAGTTTTTTTCCCAGGCTGGGGAGCCTCAAGCTACATTGAGAGTTCTTAGAGTCTCACTGTGGCATTTTGTTGGGTTTTGTACACCTGATAGAGCAGTCCATGACTTCACAGATTTTAATAATCACAATCTTACTTATAACATCCAAAGCTTTTCAACCTATTAAAATCCAATAGGAGCCACACCGTGTACAAGATAAATAGTCACAGAGAAACAACACCACCAAAAACCTATATAAATTACCAAAAATACAAACATAGTGGAAGCAACCCAAATGCAACTCAATAAATAATCAGATAAATGCATGGTAGTATATCAATCTAACAGAGTATTACTCAGCCATAAAAATGAATGCCTATCAATACATTCTGTAGCATGGATGAACCTCAAAAACATTATACAAAATGAAATAAACTAATCACAAAAGACCGCATATTGGCTGTATGATTTCATTCACATGAAATATCCAGAATAGGCAAACATACAGAGATCAAAAGTTGTCAGTGGTTGAGGAGATATGAGGATGACAGCTAAAGTGAATGGGTTTTTTTTGGGAAGTAATTAAAATATTCTAAAATTGATTGTGGCAACAGATTACAACTTTGAATATACTAAACATCACTGAATTATACAGTTTAAATGAGTGAATTGTGTAATATATAAACTATTTCTCAACAAAGCTGTTCTAAAAGATAAACGAGGCATAAATCATTAAAAAAAGTTGTATAAAAACATTAAAAATATTCTGTGAAGGAAGACAAGTTAACAAAAGTGGAATAGTGGATTCTTTTATTTAAGATTATTTTCATCATTAGGTGTTTTGGAAAACACAACTGTCATCCAAAACAACATATTTTCATGGCAGGCTTTCCCATGAACAAAAACAACAACAAAAACACACCTTTTATTAAAAAATAATCATTTTAAATAACAGCTGAATAAAGGGATCAGGCATTCTCTTTTTATTTGGCTAGGTCATACAAATATTGTACTTACCTCATTTCACAGATTTCCAGGGAAAATGAGAGTCACCTTTCTATTCATAGCTGAGTGCAAGACAGGTAAGCATTTTTCAAAGTGGCGTACCTTCCTAAAGGGATGTAGCTGCTTCCCTCAGACCCTTGGCCCCCAGCCACCTCCTGTATGGCCTCTACCATAGAGGGCACTGAAGGATCATCAGATACACCCTTGCCCTCCAGACTAGTCTGCATTAGATACAGTCTGCAATTCAGACCATTTAGATATAGTCATCTAAATGATGACTGTCCACCTTTACTCAGTTATCCGATCACAAAATTTCTAGTTTTAATAGAAAAAATGATATTCAAATTATACATTATGGGCATCTTATCAAATACATATATACATACACACATGTATGTATTTTTAAAACATAACTTTAGCACAGTAAAAGGTAGGGAAACATTATACAGTAACTTTGCATTATGCCTTCATGATAAAACATCATTACATATGGACAAATCTTTCATAGTACTACTCCAAGAAATTAATGATGATCAACTAAAAACTGTATAGGATCAACTATATAGGAGTTTTTGGAAATTTTATCTAAATCTTGCTTGCTTCTGAAGGATACTACTACTTTCATTCAGAAGCAGTTGTAAAATTAAAATTCAGAAGAATTATTTTCATAACTCGCCCATCTTCCCAAGCCTGACACTTGGATGCACTTGCTTGTGAACCTTAGCCCCGAAACCCCAAAGGACATTCTTTTGCTGTACCATTGAGCTGGCAGCTATTGTTCTAATTTCCCTACTGATGAGCCAAACAGTTAATCTGTTTTAACACACAATGCATAAAAGGTTTCATTTCAGTCCAGAAAAGAGAAAGAGACACTTATAATCACTGGGCATTCATATTTGAATGACAGCTAAACATAAAGGAACATCAGGCATGCAGCCATCTGGAAAAGAGCTGGTATTCTTCCATATTATCTGTTCTCAAACCTTTAAGACAAAAGGGTCAGAGGTTGGCCCAAGACTTCCATTTAGTAAGATGCTCATTTCAAATCCATCGCCATTAATAAACATTCTGTCAGCTCCACAATAAAAGACAATCAGCTCCCTCTCTTTCCGTTTGGTTCACTCTGAAAGATGGAAAGATGGCTTCATAATAAACCTATACATGCACACTTAGAATTATTTTATTTACCCAGATAAATTGTGTGTGCCTGCTTAGAAGCAACATTTTTTTTTTTTTTGCCAAAGGAAAAGGAGCACAGTTTTACTGGATATTAATATAGTAATTGTAACATTCATTTTAATACAAAAGACAAAGTAGGCAACCAACCTGTGCTTATTATTAAAATTGCAATTTTTCCCCATTTAAGTTACTGACCCCCAACTGGAGATAATAAAGTTATTACAAAATGCTGAAGAAAACCACAATATACACAAGAAGCTTACTGCCTATCTTTTAAACAAAACCTTATTTTATGTTGTATACATAATTTCAAAATACAGTTTAATCCTTGTTATTGTCACTCATACTCAGTTTCAGGGGGGAAAGAATGGCTTTTTTCAGTCCTTCCTAAGAACTAAAGGGCAGATAATTTGACCTATTCTACTTTAACGAGCGGTATTTCAACATACACAAATGATCACAGACTTGGACAGTTTATTAAAAAGGCTGAGTCACAGTCCTTCTTAAGGGAGTTCTGGTCACTATCAGCTACATTTTACTAGAGACAGTCCCCAGTCATCTTCTGGCCACAAGCAATGCCTTCTCTCTTCCTACCATAAGACAGGGAGGCCCTCAAGGCATGTCCCCAGCTCCTTTCTCCCTGCCCCAACCATAAAAGTCTGAATCTCACCATCCACACACCCAGGAGTGAGGCAAGGACTCTGGGTGGATGGATCAGTAGCACCAGCACTGATGTCAACAAGAATGAACAAAAGCATCCATAAATAAAAGCATCCATCTGACCAGCATTCTCAAATGCTTTTTCACACGCTCTTCACGGTCACAATGAGACAGGAAGGGGAAGAGACTGCCCAGGATAGCAGTTGATCTACTGCAGCCTAGAAACCAAGGCTCAGATTCTCAAGAAGCAAGTCCCTGCCACTCATCCTCAGTTAATTCATGGGCCCCAATCTTCACTGTTGAAACTAGGGACCCTGTTGGGTTTGCTGCCCACCAGGCTTCCCATACCACCACTCACCAGCCAGAACACGGCTGCCACTCCTGAGCAGGGGAGGGTACTCATCTCAGCCCCACACCCAGTCCACAATCCTCACTGCTCTCACTAAGGAGGTTGTTCTGCAGAACTAGATCTTGGGCTCAGCCCAAGGAGCAGTCCTACAGGGAGAGGGTGCAGAGACAGCTCACAAGTCAACTTAAAGCCAGGAACAGCCTTGCAGCAGTGATGATATGATCACAGCAGAAGAAAGTTCTCTAACAGGAACAACCAAACATCCTGACACACTTAGTGAAAATGTTAATCTCTCAGTGGTGCCCGACTCTTTGCGATCCCATGGACTATAGACCTCCAGGCTCTTCTGTCCATGGAATTCTCCAGGCAAGAATACTGGAGTGAGTAGCCATTCCCTTCTCCAGTGGAATCTTCCTGACCCAGGGATTGAACCCAGATTTCCTGCATGGCAGATGGATTCTTTACCTCTGAGCCACCAGGGAAGCCCCTGGTTGACATGTGGTCCAGAGATAATTATTAACAGCACCTCTTTCACTTTCCACAGTACCTTTGTCTGAATCCTAAGTGATATGATTGTTGTATATATACCTGTGTGGAGGAGTCCTGGGCTTGGTCCTCCCTTTCTTTCCATGGTCCAGGACCATTCTCCAATCCTAACTTTCTTTTCCCCCATGTTTGAGAAATGACCAAGAGTAACTAAGCATTGCTAAAAGATTTATGTGAAACAGTAAGTGGATGATGGGATTCAACCGAGATTAAACACACTCTCTGAAGCACCCTCCTCCACCCACACACCCCTCATTTCTTCCCCTGGCTGACGCCTACTCTTACGCAAAAAGTCAGTTCAGGTGCCCCCTCCAGGAAGCCCTCCATGATACTGACCTCCATTCTATCCCCAGAAAGGATATCTGCATTAAGTGTAACTGCTTCGTTTTCTGCAGCGCACCCCACCCCCCCATGTACCTATTACTTCCCACGAGCCAGTCCTGGTAGTAGAGACAGTGCCTCCTCACCTCTGTTATCTCAGGAATTCAGCTCAGTGCCTGCCATATGGTGGGTCTTTAAATAATGTCCAGCATATGTTTTTTTTAAAGTATTTTCGGGCCAGAATGTGAAGAGCCTTTAGGCCTTGCTCAGGAAATTTCAGTTGCATGCTGTAGCAAAGAGAAACTAGAGTAGGAAACATTTTGGGGTAGGATGACCAGATTAGTGTTTAGAAGGATGATTTGGGCCAAAGAGCAGCAGATGGATCTGGAGGCCCCTACCCCATCCTCGCAACCAAATCATCAGATAGCTGATAATCACACCTTCATCTCACATTTCTTATCAGGCCCATTTCCCTATTTCTTACCACTCCATTTCCTTTAAAAGTACTATGATCTTGCTCTTGTAAAAAACTTTCAGTTCTGCCTTTTTGTTTTGACTATTGTATTCCTTTTGCTCACACTCCATTTGGTCCTCACCATAATCTTAAGGCTAGATGGATCACATGCTTATTTTATCCATGAAGAATCTAGTATAATCAAGCTGACTGACCCAAGAGCACACAGCTGATAAATTACCATTATTTCAGCTCTAAAATATGAAACAAAATAATTCCCTTCCTAATACTCTCACTTTGTCAATGGCATTTCCCTTGCCACCTACCTAAAAAAATCATGATCATCTGAAGTCCAAATTCTCTGACACAAACTATTGCCAACCATCCTTTACATTCTTCCTACCCTAATGTTTTACTTTCTGATCCATCCAGTCTGAGCTGGACCTCTCTGGTTCAATCAAACATATGCTTAGGGCTAAGCACCCTGTTCAGTTGCTCAGTGCTGTCCAACTCTTTGCAACCCCATGGACAAAGAGGTCTGGACACGCCAGACCTCCCGGTTCTTCACTATCTCCCAGAGTTTGCTCAAACTTGTGTCCTTTGAGTCAGTGATGCCATCCAACCATCTCATCCTCTGCTGTCTTCTTTCCTCCTGCCTTCAATCTTTCCTTGCATCAGGATCTTCCCCAATGAGTCAGCTCTTCACATCAGGTGGCCAAAGTATTGGCGCTTCAGCTTCAACATCAGTCCTTCCAATGATGATTCAGGGTTGATTTCCTTTAGGACTGACCCTGAAAAAAACTTTATCTTGTCTTCTATTCTCTTCCTACCGCAGGGTATTCTCTTTCCACTGTATTCTAAAACATCCATACAAACGAATTCTGATAAGAACACTGCCTTCATTCAGTCACACCAGTGCTAGAAAGCCTACATTAGCTCACAACAACTAAGTTCAAATGTCAGTACAGTGCCATTTGAGGCCTCTTGGCTCTTTGTCCTATTTTCTCTATTCCATCTAATTAGTGCTACCTTCCAGCATGAATATAGTTCAATCAGATCAGTTTCCTCGAAAATCTGCTTCAATATCTACCCCCACCTCTAGTATCTACCCCTTTTCTCCCTATCTATGTGTCAAAGTTGAGCTCTGCCCTCTCCTTTCCTATGGACATTTCCCAATCACTCTGCTTCTTGCATTTATATTTTAACATAGGTTTTGCCACCAAAGGAACTAATGACAGGACCTCTTCTCTTCTGCCCTAATTATGCCACATGAACATCTGCTTTGGCCCAACTATATGCAACGCTTTTAGGGCAGAGACTCGTGTCCAAAGCACTCAGAGTATGGCTTCATAAAGATGTATCTGGTCTTACAATATTAAATTTTTAATTATATCTGCTAAGGGTTTTTTTTTTTTTAATTGTCAGGCAAAAGAGCTTGAGAGAAAAAACCAAGACTAGAGCCATCTGGAAACCATCCCACATTTTAGGAGGGATGTCAGAGGAACAGGAGATTTTTTGAATGAATTAGATGTGCCCCAGCTCTGTGTCCTCTGGAAACCAGAGGTTAAAGTCCTCTGCATTGAAGGGGGACTGATGATAATTTCTAGTTTTAGATGTCATGGTTCTAGTTAAAATAAAACTTTCTCCACAGACTGTTCTTTATTTGCAGAAACAGGAGAATAGAATTTTTATTTAAATTTATTTAAAGTAAACTCAGGATTTTAAGTGATGTAGTCCCAATATAAAAAGAAAAGCACCTCTCTGAAGTATTCTACAATAAGATTTAATCTAAAAATAAAGATTAGGAACAATTATGCAAAGTAAATGATATTACCAAATATAATGATGCTGTACCTTTGAAAACCATAAAAGGAACCAAAAGCCCAGTGGAGATATTTGCATTTCAAACACTGGGAGATGAAAGTTTCTACAGAAACCAAAGTAAAAAATCTAGCACTAAATAATGCTGAGGGCCTTCCCTAAAAGGAGTTCTTATGATTCAGTCCTTGAGTTAAATACACAGGTTACCTGATTACTCCAGAAGGTTTAGCATCCTCAATACTAAAAAAAAAAAAAAAAGTGTTAATACAGGCCAGCTTGCTCTCATTACGTGTATGATAAATGGATTCCTGTCACTCTCGCATACTGTTTAGCTTGTTCTGCATGAAAGAATTCTAAATCTGATGTGACCAAAAGAACCTAGGGCCAATTCACTGAAGTCTACCCAGCAACATGAGAAGCAGTTGGTTTGAGGTCTGAAGTCAGATACCATGACTTGTTATAGTGCGTTTTTCCTACTTCAATCAAAACCACAATAATTCTAATGTATCCCCTCCTTCGGAGTATTATGAAAGGCATATGAGCAAATAAAAAACCAACTGAGATGACCCACAGTCTGCTCTTCTCCCTCAGAGCCTAACAAAAAACGATTGACTATGTTTGAGCTGAATGAACTCAATTTTAGTAATTCGAGGCTATACAAAATGAATTTAGAATCAGTGAAATAGTTTTCTTTGCTTTCAATTCAAAACATAAAAAGCTACTTCTTGTATTTAAATGCCCTCATAAAGCCATCCAAATATCTTCACATTTCGATTATAGGAGAGCTGCAAAGTGAAAGTATCTATCAACAATTCCATTTATCTGTGGACAATTCATTGCCTACAATGAATAAAAGCCCCCTAATAGTAATTAAAGTAGATAGAAAGTAGAAATTTCAATTTTTTTAAGATTCTTTCCGTTTTAAATAATGCAGTTATCTGAGCAGAATTAACCATCATAAAGTAGCTTTTTATCTTCCTTATATCCTATAAAAGATAAGATTTATACCATAAACATTGCTCTTATAATGAGCTTTCTGGCTTTTCCATATAAGTTATGTCTCCTCTATCTTACTGGCAGATCCTCTACAAAACCATTGGCATACCTCCCAGTGTTTAGAAAAATTACACACACACAGAATTTTACAGTACATGAAAAGTCAGTAGCTTCCTAAAACTAAATGCTTCTATTCCAATTTTATCTTGCACTTATACAATACAGTCTGAGCCACTACCCAGTACCACTGTATACCTTGGAAAGAAACTATTATACACTCTATATTCCAATTTCTGTTAGGAATAAACAACAGAGGTACAATAATCACAAGATTAATAACGCCATATTCACCAGCATTGGTCACATGTATTTTTTAAATTAGGTAAAACGGTACAAAATATTTAAAGTTTGAGATGATTATATTTAATTATTATATTAATAATTCATAGACTACATTAACAAATAAAATCTCCCAAACACTGAGAACAGTCCAATTAACTAAAGAATAATAGACAAGCCATGAGCTTCCTCCCTCACAAAACCTCCTTGTGAATCTGTTGGAAAGAAGGCAATGAATGGAAGTCAAAAATTTCAGGCCTGTGTGCTTTTTTTGATCGTGAAAGCTTTCGTTGACCACAGATTAATTCTGAGGAAAAATAAAGTCAGGACGCCGCTACTAGGATCCATAGTTGACAATCGAAGCAAAATGCCAGAAATTAGGAGCCAATTCTAACCCTGACTCTTGCAGCATCCATGCTGGTAGCCTTGGGGAAGCATTTAATTTCTACTGTTTAAGTACCTTCATCCTCCAAACAGGGGCAAGTCTAAGTAATTACTCTCACAGCAGTTCAGAGAGATAGGTTAAAACCGACACAGGGCTTTAGATGATGACCTACAGAAATACCAAGCTCTGACACTGATGTCAGGGCACAAACACGCTACTGAAAACCCCCTCGTTGCCTGCGGTGCCACCAGCCCCCTCGGCTACCTCTATTGATTATAAGACTGCCAGGTATGCATTTACGACAGAATTAATCAGCGTGCTATTAGCAAGGAAATATGGTATTGTATTTATTTTAATAAATCTCCCTTTATGACATCAGACTCATTATCCAAGTCTAAAGAATGCTGGGCTCTATGGGGGAGCGCCTGTTAGAACAGCAGGACAGCATGGCTGAGCTCCATTGGGTGCAAAGTACTTGGCCCGTCAGGCAGAACAAATAAAATAAAGTGTACTATTAATATAACGCCATTTTTCTTTAAAAATGCCTTTAAATGGTATAGTAAAGCAAAATCTGTCATCTCATATATATACATGGAATCATCAGGTTTTCGTGATATATCTAGAAAGTAACTAGCTCCCAAAGGAACAAGTGGTTAAGATTTAGTGCAGATATGATTGCCAGTGGGTCTTTTTAAACTGATGTATATTTTAAATATAAAGACTGCAAAAACGTAAACACATTGAATAGGAAAGAGACATGGGCCTAAATTGAAAAGGAGAACAGTAAGGTAAAAGTGTACATCTATGTTGAGCCTTTCGATCACATCACTTATGAAAATGTATATAAAGAATTATCTCTTTTTATCTACAATTTACTGAGAAACTACTTCAAGGCCCTACTTTATGAGACCATCATCCAGAGATCTGCTTAAACACAAGGCCTCAGCACTTTAGAAAGACCACAGTCCAAGTCACCTGTTAGTTTGTTCTCGGGGTCATTCATTCTTCTGCTCTGGAGGGATCCACATTTTCTAACAGGTTTGGCCAATAGGAAATGCTGGTGCAAGATTAAAGAGCATGGTCAAACAGCAGAGAAGGGGGGATGTTTCTCCTTCTCCCCCTCTGCTTCCAGTGCATCTCCAGCTCCCTCTACTAGTCTCGGCTCCTGCTGGGCAGCCCTTGGTCCCCACCATGGATCTAGCTCCCAGTAAGATTGTTCTGGCATCTGGGATCCAGAAACACCACCCGCTTCCATTATCTCTCCAGCCTCAGGGGTGACGTAGCCACTGCCAACTGTGGCTGGTCCCTGAGTTGTCTCACTGTCACCAGTTTGCCTCCTTGACTCTTGCATCGTCTATGTGCACAGTGCCCTGTTTTAAATTCCCTCTGTTTGTAAGGCCTGGAGTGGTTTCTGGATCCTGAGCTAAGAGTCAGGAGACTTTCGTATATTTCATCCTGTCTCTGCTCTTAAAACCATGTGAACTTGGAAAAAATCACTCTCTAGACCTGAATTTCATCATCTAAAAATGAGGGACTGAAAAGACTTAAAATCACAGTGTCCAGATCATACCTCACACCAACTCAATCAGAATGTCTGGGGGTGGGAACCAGGCAACAACATTTTTTAAAACACTCCAACGTACAGCAAAGTTTGGGAACAACCACACTAGTAAGCTAGAATGTGTGCTCATATCTTCATTTTCTAGACTATTCTAAGATAACAAGATTACAGTAAGAATGGCACATTTTCAAAAATTAACTCAGGGTGTTCTTAGTACTTTTACTATGCTCTTAACTAGCTATCTTAAATTTTACTCTTTGCTTGTAAGCAATACAGATGCTTGATCCGTGTAATGCATTTTACTCAATGTCTAATTATTCAATTATCAAACAAATCCCCAGGAGCTGGACTGGCAAGTCATCATAAACACCTTGAGGAAAAGACCTGAGCTTAATTAGTTCCAAAGGTCCCTTGGCCAAGGTCCAGCCCCAAATCCCCACCTCCAGGCTTTTCCCTTAGGAGTCTCCTGTCACTTCTGCCTCCTGCCTGTGTGAACCTCATTTCCCTCCTCTGCTCCCCAAGGTAGCCAGATTCTACTCCCACCTCTGCCTAGAATCTAACCCCTGAAACATGAGCTCTTGCCCTGCTTCTCTCCACAGCCCTCCCCTCCCCCACCTTCTCGTCACCCTGGCTCCCTCTCCAACCACTCCCAGCTCTGCGCACCAGTGAGCTCACTGGAACACTGGCAAACAGGCCCTCACTGGTAGTGACAAGCTACCAGTGAAAGAAAATCAGCCCTGAAAATGCATATGCCAAGACCGAAACCTGGCTGAATGATATGTCTGCCCTGCTGCTTTTCCTCAAAGAGAAACGTGATCAACCCATTAAAAGCATATTTTTAAGACCACAAGTAATGACACTGGGATTCTGACACAGGGGCTCTGGGGTGGGCCAGAAGTCTCTTTCTTGAATAAAGACTCTATGGGATTCTCGTGCAGGTGGTCTTTGGACCACACGTTAGAAATCACGTCACAGGGACTTCTTCTGTTGTCCTTAAGGAAGCAAATGGCATGTATATGGGTATATAGAGGCTCCTGTTACATGCTCTTTCCAGCTGTATAAAAGCCTTCCTCCTACAACCAAGTACACATAGGGACAAGGCTAGTGAGGGATCGGGAAAGCAGAGTAGGAAGGATGGGGGGGGTGGGGGGAAGAACTTTCCCAAAGTCCAAACTTGGCTCATGCTCTCAAATTCATATGTTAATCTCCATATACTACCCATCCTGCAGAAGAGAAACCTTGAGGTTGGGTATTACCTCTTACTCTTAGGACCCTTGGAGGAAATAAGAATTTAAGCAAAAAATCAAGATAGACTACAATCTATTTTCACTCAAGCTGGTAAAGGAGCTCTGAGCATACCACCCCAAAATATGTGGCTCTGGCATATTCATTATTTTGAGTTAAAGGCACTAGAGAAACAGCAGGTGTACGAAGGGCACTCTGACCCTCGTTTTTATTTCTGAAAACAGGAGACAAAACTCCATGTAAAGGTGCTCTCCCTGTACCGAGATTAAAGAAGACATTCTATTACCAGAGATGACGAATCGGGGCCAAGAGAAATTGGGCAAACACACCTTGTGGAACTAACCCATATATCTCTGGTCACCTTCACATTTACTGCCCCTAGCCCAAACCCCTTGATCTTACAATTCTTCACAAATTGATTGTTTCTCTGTCTAGAAGGTATAAAGATTTCTGCTCTGGTTATTCTTTGGGTCTTCATTCTTTTGGGGAAGCTCACATGTACATGTAAAAAAATTTTTTTAACTTATTTTTTATTAATTTTTATTAATTAATTTTTTTCCCCTGTTAGTTTGTCTTACATCAGTTGAATACTCAGGCCCAGCCAAAGGCCCTAAGGTGGTAGAAGAGAATTTTTCTCCCCTACATTTGTTTCTCCTCTTAGTTAAGAGTTAAGGGGGGGAAAGAGAGTTAAGGAAAAACTAGCCCAAAGAAAGAAATCAAAGATAAAAACAAGTAAGCATGTGTCTTCCCTTAAGGAAAACAAAAGTCAAGGGTGCCAGTGAGGATTCCTTCATTCTCCCAGGAAAGCACACCAGCTCTGTTCACATGGAAGCAGACAGACCACTGCAAGGGCCGTCTTCTACTTGGCAAAGTAACTAAGCAGAAATGTCACATGACATCCCTTACATGTGGAATCTAAAAGGATATGACACAAATGAACTAACTTATAAAACAGACTAACACAACTAAACTTATGGCTGCAGGGGGGTAAGGGATACTGACGGAGTTTGGGATGGGCTTGTACACTCTGCTATATTTAAAATGGATAATCAACAAGGACCCACTGGATAGCACATGGAACTCTGCTCAGTGTTATGTGGCAGCCTGGACGGGAGCGGGGGTGAGGGGAGAATGGATACATGCATATGTATGACTGAGTCCCTTCACTGTTCACCTAAAACTATCACAACATTGTTAATTGGCTATACCCCAGTACAAAATAAAAAGTTCAAAGTATAACTAGGGGGACATGAATTTATGGAAGTAAAAGTTTCCTTTGGAATGACCAAGCAATGGAGAAGAGGGAACTGTAGAAAGTTTTTAGTTGTGTTTAAGCACTCTGTGAAGAGCTCTAAGGGTTCTGGGAGGTTCCTCAGACCTCCAAAACATTCAGGGTAAGCCAACGTTGTAAGCAAGCCACCATTTCCACTTCCCCAGGATACGAAATCCAAAGGAGAGAAGTTTAGTGAGCTCCTTCCACAGCCCAAACCATTCACATGAACTACACCTCATTTAAAACTCAAAAGTGCTATACTGTAAGTATTACAACCCCCTACTAAAAAATCTCAGAACAGTCCCAAATGGGTTAGATAGCTTTACACATGATCTCAGACTTGAGAAGCAGCAAGTAGGATTGGAACTTGGGTGGATGCAATTCCAAGGTACTGCTCCCATCAATACCTCTGCAGGCTGCTATCAGATTGCCGAGATTCAATCTCAACTTAGCAGCTTGGACAAACCTCGGTTTTTGCATCCTTAAAATAGGAATAAAATAATGTCAGTCTCAGAGTTATGAATCTACATAAAGCCCGAAGATAGTAAATACTCAAGACATGAGCTGTAGACCTAGAATCCCCTATTCTTACCATCATATCAAGTTCCTGCTTTCCACACTTTCCTGCCAGAGTTTTCATTTTTCCCTACCCCTTTGCCTTTCTTTAGTAAGAAGGTTTTTCTTTTTTTTTAATAAAAATCCATATAACCATCCAAGTTCAACATCTTAATTGTATAGTAATTACAAAGCATTTATCAACATATAACAAGAACAAAGCAAGGCTTTAATGACTGTGGAATAAAACCTAAAGAAGGTAGAAAAATAGGACATAACTTGCTTATAAATACAACTCAATACTGAAAACCCCTTTTAGGAGATTAGATGACCTTGGCAAAGCAGACATGCATGAGAGCAGAGTACAGCAGCCTATAACCACAGAACTCAGAGAACTAACAGCAGGGAATTTCCAGTTCCTCCAAACCTGTCTCCTAATTAAGTTAATTGGTTTAAAATAGGTTATACTTCATTTATAAAGTCCTTAATGATTCATGGTTTGACAAAACATACCAGCATACATCCATTGACTTGTATTTTATTAGAATTAGGGACTGATAACTATAATATACAATCTGATAGTTAGCAAAGGAAATAGGCTTTTCAAAGCAGAATAACTAGCCTGGTTAAATTTGAAATTCTTCTGATAGAAATGTCATCTATTTTCCACAAGAGTGTTACAATTTAAAAATATACTTTAACAAAAGATATTTTTTGCCTTCAAGTTTATGATTTCTATTCTTTCAATTCCTCTCCATGGAAGGGATTCATTTTACATGTCACAGAAATTATTATTACAGGTTTCACAAAATTGCAGCTCTCTTACAGAGCCCCATTCACTCCCCTAGGGACCACAAGTCTGTTACAGTCTCTAAATTAACAAGTTCAGGTGTGAACAATATTTAGAGAGCATATTTTAAAGGAAACAGGTATTCCAAGACAACATCTAGAAAGCAGAAATGTATACAGTAACCTGCCCTTCAAGTGTCAGGTGATGCCCAGCATGATAAGATGTTCCCTTGCCCAGTGGAGTTATTTGTATATGTTTGCTATGTATTTTCCAATACAGTGCTTTCGATATCTCATACACTTCTGACTACCTCTGTGACAAGCAACAGTACTGGCTAGGGTCAGATGACAGAGAAAAGGAAAGATGCAAGGCTACAGAAGCTCACCAATCTCAGAGGAAGGCAGTGAGCCCTGGATATGATCTGGGTGGGAGTCATGGGGAAGAACAGAGAGAGGAGTCTTCAGGGAGAATGAAGGAGGACAGTCATCTTGCTGGGTTACCCAGGAGACTCACCCTGGGGAAATAATGAGGAGAAAAAACACAGATGTGAAGGGCAGAGTGTCCCTCTACAACAGAGGATGAAACAAAATAAAGAAAACATTCCCTAGAACTAAGGACTGCCTCCCATTCCTTCCTCATCCCTCTAGCAGGACCCCCTCCTCCTTCCGGGACTTATGGCATTTTGCTTCACCTTCTTTCCCTTCACTCTTCACACTCACCAGTGCCCTTATTGATACCCACGTCTGTTGTTTCTTCCAGAGTCTAGACTATGAACCTCTCCAGGTCAAGGACTGGCTTTCTATAAACGCTTGATGAATGAATGAACAAGGAAGGACTGGAACTGAATTCTCTTTGCGCCTGTAGGTCAAGTTAGATACCTCTCTGATAATAAAGTAACTTCAGAGAAGATTCACTCAAGGAAACACAAATAAATACCAAGAACTTTTGATACACTATCAATATTAACTTGTTACTTTTCTAACCAAAGCCTAGACTTCAGTTCATTGTCATAAGGGTGGAGACGGGTGTGTGGGGAGGGTGAGTATATAAAATCCAGGAGAGAGATGAGTACACAGTAATCTTAGCTTTTACCTTCAAGCAAAGAAAGATACTTCTTCCCCCTCCTCTCCCTCAGCCCCATACTGAAGCTACTAAGGTGGAGAGAAGGATGCACAGCTAACCCAGAGCCACAGAGTCCAGACTGGCTTGCCCCAACTCTACTGGAGGAAAGCTTTGTGATAATAATTACCATTTGTTTAGTCTGCACGTACGCTTTCAAATGGAGTAGGAAATGGTAACCCACTCAGGTACTCTTGCCGGGATAATCCCACGGACAGAGGAGCCTGGTTACACTCCATGGGGTCACAAAGGCAGGCACGGCTGAGCATGCATGCATGCATTCATGCTTTCATCATTAATGCCCAAATCAATCCCTCTGACTAGTTCACCTCAAATCATACTTGTCCAATTGTCCAGGTCAAAAAATTTTCAAGAATTCCTACGAGACCAAGTATAACAGAGCCAGTTTCCTTAAACGAAGTCTAAAGTTACCCTAATGGAGCTGAAAGGGGTGTCACAGGCACTTCTTCCAGAGGCATGTTCATCTCGCCGCCGCACAGCTCTGCTTACATCGCCCCCGAGACACAGGAAACTGCTATACCTCAAAATCAGCCCGGACTCTGCCCCGGGCCTGCTTGGGGCCTACAAGTGCCCTGTACCCGTGGACAGGACACTGGGCCTTGCTGGGCCTCGATTTTCCTGTCTCTAAAGTACAATACCAACCCTAAGAGATGGCTGTGAGGATTCAATGGGTTCATCAAAAAGCCTCTATACCAGGGCCTTCACAGAGTTAGTACTCAGGAAATGGCAGCCATTCTGATCACTGTCGTGATAAAGACTTCCTTTCATCCCCCTTCCCCAGCCAGCCCTAAAAAGGCCATATTTTTGCCTAGGCTGGTACTACTAGACCTGGATTACTCTTTTTTTTTTTTTTTTAAATTTTTTTTCTTTACATTATTGTTTTGGTTTTGCCATACATTGACATGAATCCGCCATGGGTATACATGTGTTCCCCTTCCAGAACCCCCCTCCCACCACCCTCCCGATTACTCTTAAGTTTCTCTTAAAACAAGATCTAGTTCAAAGGCCACTTCCTCGCTCACAACCCCTCCTACCCTGGGTCCCCACTGCTCAGCACACAAATGACCACTCATCTCTGTGGTGTTACCACATTCCTGAGTCTACAGCTTTATTACGATACTTTTCTGCCTTGTTATCTGAGAGAATCACATCTTCCCAGATTATGACCTCTCTCATGGAATAAACATCGAAAGCTTCCCAGACTTTCCCCCAACGGGGACATGTGTTGAGTTCTTAACCACGAGCTGTGGAAACATCCACAAACAGAAAACTGTCAGAACAAAAGTGACACTTTAATTGCTTAGAGGAAAAGGCCAGACTTCAAAGACACACATTGAATTTTTATAACCTGTTTGGTCCTTAAAGGTTTTGCATCACTGGAAATGGGGATGATAAATCAAGCACCCAAATATTACATCATTATAATAAACTAGTTTATAGCTTTCTCATGAGACAAGAATTACTCATACTCTTACCTCTTCGATACGTACATTACCTTCTGTGTTCTGAATTCTGGCAGAAGTGATAGTTTATGAAGTCACTCATATACCCACCCCCCCCACACACATACACATAAATTATGTACAAAAGAAGCATTCTCCACACAGATGCTCAGAGATATACACTCTAGACAACATCTCAGAGCTTCCCATATGTATAGACTTAAAGATGTCATCCTCCTACATTCTGGAAGGTGAGAGGTCCTTAAACCTGTAATTTGTGATCCTATGAATCCATTCAAGCACAGCTTTTAAAATACGAATGAACACAGATCACAGCTAAGCAGTCTCCAAGCCAAGACCCTCCCAGCTCCACCACCTTTTACTGTTTACTCTCCAGCCTAAAACTATGTTCTACATAACTTTTAACAAAAGGAATTGATTCTTCTGTACTACTCAAAACACTCTAAACCAGGGTTCTCAATCCCAGCACGGCTTGACGTTTTGGGCTGACATTCCTTGTTGTGGAGGAGCTGTCGTCTGTGCTGTAAGACAGTTACCATGGCATTCGTGGCCTTTACCTAGTGACTACAACCAAAAATTCCTCCAGACATTGCACAGTGACCCTGGGGAACAAAACCACCCCCAACTGAGCCACTGATCTAAACAAATGGTCACTCTTTGCTAAGCATCGTTTTTAAAAATCCGTCATTTTAAAGATGACCATTTAAAAAAAACTGGAGATATGTAGTTCTGAGAAAAGGAGATGCTGAGACAGAGGAGCTAGGGTCAAAGCTCCTTTCTACTTCAGGGTCGCTGTGCAATGTAGTCAGGTAGCCTAGGCTTGGAACCTAGTTCTGCCGCCCAGGTGACCATGGACTAGATACCTAACCTATAGGTTTTGTTTTCTTGCCTATAAACTAGTGAAGATAATGGTAATCCTTCATGTAGCTGTCATGAGGGTTAAGTAGGTTAACAACGCAAAGCATTTAGAACATGTCTGTATAATCACTCATAAAACACAAGTTAGTATTATCATTGCATCTCTAAATCCTAAATGCCTCAGTTTCCACATCTGTAAATTATAGGTGAAATTGGAAGTACAGTTGAATGACTCTAGAAAAGCAAAGGGTTAAGGTCACTGGCCCTCCACATAGTTGAAAATCCATATGTAACTTATACTCTGCCCTCCATATCCGTGGTTCCTCCATATCCACAGATTCAAACAAAGTTGGATCATGCAGCACTGTGGCATTTACTACTGAAAAAAAATCTGTATATAAATTGACCCACACAGTTCAAATCTGTGCTTTTCAAGAGCCATTTGTACTATGTTCCTGCAAGAATTAAATGTTATGAAAGCATCTGGCATGGAATCTGGCAGAAAGTAAGTATTAATAAATATTTGTTAGCTCCAGCTTGAATTTTAAGAATATTAAATGTAGGATTTCTGTAGTAGAACTAAAAACAACAAATACTGATCAATTTACAAAGCCCTTTTACCCCATCCTAAGAATATATATATATATATATGTATATATATGTATGTATTTCATGGCTGGAAATATATAGATAATAAATATACATTATATAATAAATATATAATATATATAAAATATATAACTGCTGCTCAGTCATTCAGTTGTGTCCGACTCTTTGCAACCCCATGGACTGCAGCACACCAGGCTTCCCTGTCCTTCACTATCTCCTAGAGTTTGCTCAAACTCACGTCCATTGAATCAGTAATGCCATCCAACAATCTTATTTTCTGTCACTCCCTTCTTTTCCTGCCCTCAATCTTTGCCAGCATCGGGGCTTCTTCTAGTGAGTTGGCTCTTTGTATCAGGTGGCCAAAGTTCTGGAACTTCCCCTTCAGCATCAGTCCTTCCAATAAATATTCAGGGTTCATTTCCTTTAGAATTGACTGGTTTAATCTCCTTGCTGTCCAAGAGACTCTCAAGAGTCTTCCTTCTCCAACACCACAGTTCAAAAGCATCAGTTCTTCAGTACTTAGCTTTCTTTATGGTCCAACTCTCACATCCATACATGTGGTTAAGAAAACCACAATGAGGTACCACTTTACACCAGTCAGAATGGCTGCAATCCAAAAATCTACAAGCAATAAATGCTGGAGAGGATGTGGAGAAAAGGGAACCCTCTTACACTGTTGGTGGGAATGCAAACTAGTACAGCCACTATGGAAAACAGTGTGGAGATTCCTTAAAAAACTGCAAATAGACCTGCCATATGACCCAGCAATCCCACTGCTGGGCATACACACCGAGGAAACCAGAATTGAAAGAGCCACGTGTACCCCAATGTTCATCACTGCTTTGTTTACAATAGCCAGGACATGGAACCAACCTAGATGCCCATCAACTGACGAATGCATAAGAAAGCTGTGGTAC
Organism: Antilocapra americana; assembly: GCA_007570785.1. Lineage (NCBI taxonomy): Eukaryota > Metazoa > Chordata > Mammalia > Artiodactyla > Antilocapridae > Antilocapra > Antilocapra americana. The sequence goes on from ML660197.1 coordinate 37,343,804, forward strand.
ATATACACAATGGAATATTACTCAGCATTAAAAAAAATTCATTTGAATCAGTTCTACTCAGGTGGACAGAACTGGAGCCTATTATCCAGAGTGAAGTAAACCAGAAGGAAAAACAACAATACAGTATACTAATGCATATATACGGAATTTAGAAAGATGGTAACGAGAATCCTGCATGCGAGACAGCAAAAGGAACGCAGATGTATAGAACAGATTTGTGGACTCTGTGGAAGAGGGCAAGGGTGGGATGATATGGGAGAATGGCATTGAAACATGTTAATTATCATATGTGAAATCAATCGCCAGCCCAGGGTTGATGCTCGGGGCTGGTGCACCGAGATGTCCCAGGGGGAGGGAATCGGGAGGGAGGAGGGAGAGGGGTTCTGGAGGGGGAGCATATGTAAACCCATGGCAGTTTCATGTCATTGTATGGCAAAACCAACACAATAAAAAAATAAAATTAAATTAAAAAAAGAAGAGGTAGTAAGTATACATGGAAGAACTTTACAAAAAGGTCTTAATGACCCAGACAAGCATGATGGTGTGATCACTCACTTCCAACCAGACATTTTGGAGTGTAAAGTCAAGTGGGCCTTAGGAAGCATTACAGCAAACAAAGCTAGTGGAGGTGATCGAATTCCAGCTGAGCTGTTTCAAATCTTAAAAGATTATGCTGTTAAAGTGCTGCACTCAATATGCCAACAAATTTGGAAAATTCAGCAGTGGCCACAGACTGGAAAAGGTTAGTTCTCATTCCAATCCCAAAGAAGGGCAACATCAAGGATTACTCAAACCACCACATAATTGCACTCATTTCTCACGCTAGAAAAGTAATGCTCAAAATCCTTCAAGCTAGGCTTCAATAACACATGAACCAAGAACTTCCAGATATACAAGCTGGATTTAGAAAAGGAAGAAGAATCAGAGATGAAATTGCCAACATCTGTTGGATCATAGAAAAAGCAAATGAAACCCAGAAAAACATCTACATCTGCTTCATTGACTATGCTAAAGCCTATGACTGTGTGGATCACAACAAGCTATGGAAAATTCTTAAACCAGACCACCTTACTTGTCTCCTGAGAAACCTGTGTGCAGGTCAAGAAGCAACAGTTAGAACTGGACATGGAACAACAGACTGGTTCCAAACCAGGAAAGGAGTGCATCATGGCTGTATATTGTCACCCTGCTTCTTTAATTTACATGCAGAGTACATCAAGCAAAATGCCGGGCTGGAAGAAGTTCAAGCTGGAATCAAGATTGCCGGGAGAAATATCAATAATCTCAGATATGCAGACGATACTACCGTAATAGCAGAAAGCAAAGAGGAACCAAAGAGCTTCTTGATGAAAGTGAAAGAGGAGAGTGAAAAAACTACTTCAACATTCAATAAACTAAGATAATGGCATCTGGTCCCATTACTTCATGGCAAATAGATGGGGAAAAATATAATAAATATATATACATAAAATAAGTATATAATATATATATAAACTTATATTTGGATATATAAACATATACAGTCAAGTTATTTTTCAAATTATAATATTATCATGCTAGACTGCTTTTGTTTGAGCAAATGTCTTAATCAGCACAAAAGAAAAATACTTTATAAAAACGTTCCTGGCAGAGAATAATTACTCAACATATATTAGTTATAGTTCCTATTGTTATTATGATCCACTGCCAATAACTATGACCCACCATGAGTATAGTCCAAATACACCATAATGGAAAGCACAAGAGAATTTGCAGATGACTCAAACATCTGCCACTACCCCAAACCAAATCGGTGAGCAGGGGTAGAAAGTATACATGTTTATTCTGGAAAAGCATCATTAGTGATTTCATTATATAATACACCCTCCCACACTGACACATGCACACCCACACACACACACATACTTGCTGATGTCATATTAAGTACCACTTGCCTATAGCTTCAGCTTCAGATATGCAGAATTAACACTTCACTTTTAATTAAAAAAAAGAAGTGTGCTGCACAATGCAGAGTATTCCTGGACTTACAAAACAAACATCAGTATATGAAAAGTAAGTAAGCTCAGACACTGATTCCCAGCCCCGTCACCTCCCCTCTTTTACCTGAGATCACATAGCAGCACATTCAATCATACATCGTGTCCCAAGGGACCTGTGCAGAGCTTTTGCTGTAGCACAGACTAAGGGAGTCCTGTCTTCAAAGTTAGCAGCTTTGTGGGAGCTGCTCCCAGCTTTGTGGAAGACCCAGCTGCTGGCAGGAGGCAAGTCCCTACCAACCATTCTCTGTAGGGGGCTTCAAGCTATTGCGTGACTTTAAAGAGTCAAATATTCAAAATCAGACCAAAGTCTAGACAGTGTCAGGACAAGAGTTATTAACTATGATTCCAGTTGCTACTTTGGCGACCCTAAAGAGGCTGGGAATAAAGGGGAGCCCAGAAGTAAGAGATAAGGGGCCATGAGCTATAAAAATAAATATATTAAAAGATAAATAAACAAATCCATGAGGGGTGGGGGTGGAGAGGCTATGGCCTAAACTATAAAATGAGGGACACAATACTGGGAAAACAGAGGAGCTTCAGGTCAGGTATCAAGGGTCCCCATAACAAGGGCCAGGACTGCCAGAGAAATCATGGGGTAAGATCAAAAGTCCTGGATTTCCATGGGGCCTGGTATCTACGGGGCCAGCAAAGATGGATTCTGTTAAATGGCAGGTCTTGTCCAAGACCATGAGCTGAACTAACCAGATTAACAGAGTGTTCAACCAAATGAGCATAGCTATTCTCAGCCCTCAGACACTGTGCTGAAATCAGCCCTGGCTCCCAGAAGCACTGGTGAGCATCACACCCAAAGAGAGTGGGGAGAAGCGCATGCGTGGCCCTGTATCTCCAATGGTGATGACACTAGACTCAAGCACCATGCCATTCAAGAGCATTTCCAACTTAAGTCCATCCTGCACAAAAGAGAGGGGACTATCTATATCACCAAACGTCCAATGCGAGATTCCAATTTGAACTGCTTTCTTAGCACCAGTGGATTTCAGAGGATTGATAATCCACATTTTCCCTTGAAATAAAAAAGAAGCTTACATGCCATATTTGAATAGTTTATATCTTTGAAGTCCTTTACGGTATAACTTAAGTTTTAATGAAAGTATTTTTATGTCTAGAATTTAAAAAGCAAAATGCAATAAATATTTTAAGGGCTTGCTACAACTCTTTCTATAAACTAAGAATAAATTCACTTGACATAAAGCATTAGCAGACTGTAATGAATGACCATTTTCATAATCTCAGAAACTATGCATGACAAACAACATATAGATTTCAATAAAACAACATAAGTTTTTGTCTTAAGTTATATTGGATAGACAACTGAGAGCCAAAGCCAGTACTTAGGAAATTGCTAAATGAATCTTCTTGTGGCTAATGACTGCCCCTAGCACAGCCAGAAAGAATATCAACAAATGAATCTTAATCAAATCAATGAAATTCCAAAAGCTTAAAGCAGTAGAAAAGTCACTTGGAAGTAGAAAACAAGCTGAGAAGAACAATTTATTCAATAAAAATAATGTAAAAAACTAATGAGATTTAGCAAAAGATTTGCTATGTTTTTTATACATTCTTTTACCTAGTCAGCAAACTTCTCAAGGCTTATACTAGGTCCTGAGACTAAATCTCATTGCAGGACATGCTCAGAGTTCAGTTGAGAAACACATACATTACACTGAAGACATTTTCAGGCAGCACTCTCTACGTATTTTGAAATGTAAATACATATAGTCCTTCATATCAATGTGATAACTCCATCTTAGAGATGAGGAAACTGAGGCACAGTGGTTGTAAGTTGCCCAAGGTCATGCAACTAACACACAGTAGAGCTTATAGTTGTAACTAGCTAATCTCACTTGAGTCCACGTAAGTGAAAACTATGTCACACTTCTTCCTCTCTATATAGATGTGTCCCCACATTAGGGGCTGAAAATCAAACCACTGTGTAAAAACAAGGAATCTTTATCCTCTTGCTAGTGTTAAGTATCCATATAATAGAGTCAAAATGTCCATTGGAAGGAAGGGTAATTTGGTCAATATCAGAGTTAAAATACAAAATCCACATATTCAAGCAAGATTTATTAAGAATAAAGTATGAAGTAGCTGCTAGCTGGATTTCATAGAGAACTTTGTCATAAGTTCTTTCAGAAAGACAGCACAGAAATGGAAATAAAGTTTTAAGTGACTGATAACTTGTTCTAGTCCTAACAACAGCTATGAACACAGTTGAGCATCATCTCTGGTAGTGTGGTTCTTAAACAACTCCAACTTGGGAGCTGTACATAACAACCAAACAAGCAACCACATCTGAGGACCAGGTAATATTCCTGCACCCACACAGCCACCCAGGGATTAAGCTCAGAAGAAAGGCCAAGAATAGGACTCTCTAACACAAAATGTCTGGTCAGTTCATAAGCAAAACAAATGCCCAGTTTGCCAGCCTCTTGAAGGGAATGCTGAAACATACTGAAAACTCTATGAGAGAGAGAAGAGAGTCAACGAGGAGTAAAAGGAGCAGTCAACATGGGCTCAGCTGGAGTCCACAGTGGCAGAATGTGGCTGGGGATCAGACACAGTGACAGAATAGGCATGGAAGCGGTGCTACTCAAGAGCAGAAGCCAAGGGAGAGTGCTAAGCTACAGACTCAAAAAGAGAAGAAAAGAGCCAGTGATGGCAAAACAAAAGGCAGAAGAGCAGGCTGAAGGACAAATAGTAACTCGCATTTCAATGCCTTAGCACCCAAGAGCATATGGGGACCACTCTGACAGCATGCCAACCAGAACAATGAGAGAGCAGTGAGCATAATCTCCCTACAGAGCAAGATCTGTCACTTATCGTGTACTTACCACAAACAAAAACATGTTGTAGCTGAGCAAGTGGCAGGGAGGAAGGATGTAAATTATATGCATAGATTCACACACACACAAAAAAAAACACTAGATAGACAAGTGACCACCTATTCCACTGTGATGATGACTGATATAAAAGAGAGTCATCTAACCTCTCTTAAGTCTCAATGACATCTTTGGGAAGATAGGAAAAAATTACACCCCCCTTCTCAGAGGCTGTAGGCATCAGATGAGATAATGCATTCACACTGTCTGGTGTTGAGTAATGCTCAAAGGATGTTAAAAATTATCATCAGCACCTCTGACATCAATGTCACGATCATTATCATGACCACAAAGGAGCTTACAATCTAGTGGGAAAGATACTGTGAGTGAAAGCCAGTGTAGATAAAGTAAGGATGGAGATTGCAGAGTGGGGAGGCCTAGGTCCATTTCAGAGTGTCTCTTATATGTCACTTTAGTACTATACTTGAGGCAGTAATGACCCAGCACTGAGGATGGAAGAGCAGACAGTAGGGAACGGTACAGCATCCAGCCAAGTTAGGCTGTCCTGGTCATCTGTGTCAACACGTGGTCACTGTGGTTTCATCCAAAAATCATTTTTGAGTCAATTATTTAAAGTAGAGAGAAGTCTCAAGTTTCATCTCTTTCAGGAGGGCTTCTAAAACCCCAGCTCCCCCAAGCAGAGCCATCCTCTCTGATGCTTCCTAGGTGATGTGTGCCATCATACAGAATCATACTTGCCTACCAGAGGGCAGGAACCAGGTAATATCTTTATTATATCTCCACTTACTGGCAAAGTTTCTGATACATGTTTGCCAGCCAGTGAACACTGGCTCCATGAATGAACAGCTGACTTTATGATTTTTATGGACAAAATTTAAACAGCTCTCTGGAGCATCCACCTATTTAGCTCAGTCCTCAGGAGCAAATAACCAAGGCACTGACAGGAAAAGAACAGATACACTTATTGTGTTTATAGAAGCGTTTATGTTAAAGAAATTAAATATTTAATTATCTGTTTTAACTGATTTCTGATATAATCTTTTAAAACATAGGTCAAATATCCCTATTCCCACTAATCACAGGTCAGATAGGACATCAGTGACTGTCCTGGGTTAGGAATAGAGAAGGTCCAGGGACTACAGTTGTGCACAGAGGGCAGTTTCCTCCCACAGTGAGGAGCCTCTCCAGCTGGGCTATTTCCTCTCCCACCTTCCCCTAACAATATCTGCTACCTTCCCTCTGTCATCACTGCAGGCATCCTCCTCTTCATCCTTCTCTTTTGGTCATCTTGTCTATGACTCCCATAGAAACTAAATGAAGATGCCAGGCAACCTATGTCTTAGAAAGATTTCATCTGAAAAATCATCTCTAGCCAGGAAGTGTTCTTGTGGCCAGAAAACTGACAAAGTTTTGTTCTCTCTATAACTGACCTCTGTCACTTCTATAAATTCCACTTTGCTTCTCCCTCCCCAAATGCACTAGATCCATGAGAGGACTCAAAGACTGATCTCTGGAAAATGATATTTCCCTTCTGCATAGAGAATAAAAATTATACAATTATGAACTAACTCCTATCAACCCATCCTAGAGCTGTCCACTGTGGAGACCTTTCCTGGCTTCAGCCTGACCACTTAGCCACACCTACATGGAACTACAGCAGTGATAATTACAAACACATTATTTAATTCAGGGAAGTAATGAAATATCACAGGCCTAAACCTTTATTAACTCATGTTTCAATATTTCAAGAGTTTACAATAATTTGATTTGAATGGAAACTCATGCTCCAGTTACTCATTCACTCATGTGCTTTATTAAGTGCTTTCTGTATGCTTAGTGCTCTTTAAGGCATTATGATGGATTAAAACAAACAAGCAATCAGAACAGAACGAAGCATTTTGCTTTCAAGGAGGTTACAATCTAATTAGGGAAGATGAGTTATGTATCTCTCAGAAAAATTCATTTTTCAAATAAATTAAGGACGAGAACAGAATTTCAAGGGCTTAACTCTACTTAAAGGAGTGAAAACTATTATGAGAGAGTTATAGCTCAAAAATTGTTTGTATGGAAATATACACTGTTAATTGTTCATGAATCATTTATTCATCATACTTCATCATAAGAGGCCCCTCAAAGACCACTCCTTGGCAGCATGTAGAAGTGAGTATTTAGAAAGGTATACTTGCAAGTAATAAATGAGACGCTTAAAAAAATTAGCTAGGGAGGAACCTTAGAAATAAGCTCCTCTACACCCAAAGTCTGGAGAGTTCAAGGGCCTTGCCCATGGTTTCAGAGGTAGTTCATATTCACAGAAGTGCTGGGCTACACCCCGGGCCCCAGACACCAAGCACAATGCTTCTCCCAAAAGCCCACACTGGATCTACTTAACTTTCCCGGCCAGCCAGTCTAAATTAGTAGATTTTCTACTCCAAATACTGCCTAAAGGAGTAGAAACAAATCATACAGAAATCAGAGCTCATACCAACAGGATTTCAGTGTTTCAGTTACAAGAGTTAACTCTCTGACTGTCAGTTTTCCTCCTCTAACACATTCTGTACACTGGGCCCTGGTCAATCCACCTGAAAAGACTGTCTTTACCACGTTGTGATCACGGCTTTCTCTTGCCTTTGACAGAAGCTTCCATTCAGGCAATCAAGACTCAGTATTCTCAAGGTTCTAAAGCGCCATTGGTCTCAACTACCTGTCCTTGGAAATGGGACCCCCCCCCCCCCAGTTCCAGTCAGATGGAGATAATCCTGATCAGGAGGACAAAGAAACTGTCAGACATCACTCTACCCACCATTCTTTGCCAAGCAAACCATAAAAGGAGGCACAAAGCCATATATTTGTCTTCTGAATAGCAATCCTAATGGTAGACTACGTCGGGCCCTACCTAACAAACACAGCCAAAATGTTTCCACCTCCCACCTACATCACCTCATGGCAGAAATGAATTCATGAAGTTTGCCATTATAAACTTTACTACACATTTAACTTCTACTGACAATTGCACTGTTTATTTTGGCTGTGCTCTCTAGTTGTGGTACGTAGGCTTCTTCTCACTGCAGGGGCTTCTCTCGTCGTGGAGCATGGGCTCGAGGGCATGCAGGCTCCGTAGTCTCAGCTCCTGGGCTCAGAAGTTGTGGCACACAAATTTAGTTGCTCCGCAGCATGTGGAATCTTCCCAGGCGAGGGATTGAATCCATGACCCCTGCATTAGCAGGCAAATTCTTAATCACTGGACCCCCAGCGAAGTCCGCCACACATTTTAAAATCTCATGCTTTAAAATCTCAGCTCAACATCACAGGTCCAACAATGGAAAATCATGGCAAACACACAGGAAAAAGGTTTTGTTTTTTTATGTCACAATAATGACGCTTAGTTTCCTGATCTTCAAGGCTGCAGCAGCAAGGGGCCCAAGGTTCACAGAAGCACTCCACAATAAGCATCACGTCATCCAAATGTGTAGTTTTCTTAGTGTTCTTACTTGCTCCCCCTTCCCAATTCATTTTCATCATCACAGAACAATCTAAAGTTACATCCAAAACTATATTCCTCATCATGTTAAAGCTAAAGGGAAAAAACTACAATTTCTCTCATGTTACAAAGACATATACTAAATATCTTATCATGCAACCGTCCACCTAAACAACATAATCATAACCAAGAATGCCAGGCATCCCTCCCAGGACTGTGTGCTACCTGAATGCAGGATGTTCAGTTTGTACTAAGGTCCATGGTGCACATTCTCCAGTTAATAATCACATGGGTGTCTATCGTCTGATGGTCACAGCTCTACTCCACATCTCATCTTGTCCTCTCAACTGATATGTTATTATTTACATAAAATATTACTTAAATATAACAAATCTACTCTCCACGAATCAGAGTTTAAAGAAGGGCATTGTGATTTTTAAACAGTGTTTAAATCATAGCAAAGAGATCTCCTACCATAAAGTAAAGATGAATGACCACCCCCTTGGGCTTTTTTTAAAAAAATAAAACCTGACTTTAGGCTATACTACAAATCCACAGTCATTAAGACAGTATGGTACTGGCACAAAGACAGAAATAGAGATCAATGGAACAAAATAGAAAGCCCAGAGATAAATCCACGCATCTATGGACACCTTATCTTTGACAAAGGAGGCAAGAATATACAATGGAGAAAAGACAATCTCTTTAACAACTGGTGCTGGGAAAACTGGACAGCCACTTGTAAAAGAATGAAACTAGAACACTTTCTAACACCATACACAAAGATAAAATGGATCAAAGATCTAAGCCTAAGACCAGAAACTATAAAACTCCTAGAGGATAACATAGGCAAAACACTCTCCGACATAAACCAAAGCGGGATCCTCTATGACCCACCTCCCACAATATTGGAAATAAAAGCATGAATAAACAAATGGGACCTAATTAAAATTAAAAGCTTCTGCACAACAAAGGAAACTATAAGCAAGGCAAAAAGACAGCCTCCAGAATGGGAGAAAATAATAGCAAATGAAGCAACAGACAAACAATTAATCTCAAAAACATACAAACAACTCCTGCAGCTCCATTCTAGAAAAATAAATGACCCAATCAAAAAGTGGGCCAAAGAACTCAACAGACATTTCTCCAAAGAAGACATAAAAATGGCTAACAAACACATGAAAAGATGCTCAACATCACTCATTATCAGAGAAATGCAAATCAAAACCACAATGAGGTACCACTTTACACCAGTCAGAATGGCTGCAATCCAAAAATCTACAAGCAATAAATGCTGGAGAGGATGTGGAGAAAAGGGAACCCTCTTACACTGTTGGTGGGAATGCAAACTAGTACAGCCACTATGGAAAACAGTGTGGAGATTCCTTAAAAAACTGCAAACAGACCTGCCATTTTACCCAGCAATCCCACTACTGGGCATATACACCGAGGAAACCAGAATTGAAAGAGACACGTGTACCCCAATGTTCATCGCTGCTTTGTTTACAATAGCCAGGACATGGAACCAACCTAGATGCCCATCAACTGACGAATGGATAAGAAAGCTGTGGTACATATACACAATGGAATATTACTCAGCATTAAAAAAAAATTCATTTGAAGCAGTTCTACTCAGGTGGACGGAACTGGAGCCTATTATCCAGAGTGAAGTAAGCCAAAAGGAAAAACAACAATACAGTATACTAACGCATATATATGGAATTTAGAAAGATGGTAAGGAGAACCCAGCATGTGAGACAGCAAAAGTGAACGCAGATGTGTAGAACAGACTCGTGGACTCTGTGGATGAGGGCAGGGGTGGGATGATTTGGGAGAATGGCATTGAAACATGTTAATTATCATCATATGTGAAATCAATCACCAGCCCAGGATTGTTGCTCGGGGCTGCTGCACCGAGATTTCCCGGGGGGGTAGGGAGTCGGGAGGGAGGAGGGAGGGGGGTTCTGGAGGGGGAGCATATGTAAACCCATGGAGATATCATGTCATTGTATGGCAAAACCAATAAAAAAAATAAAAATAAATAAAAGACACGAACTACATAATGGAGATAATTAGTGATGTTTGAAGAATCTCCCTTTAAGAGAGTCTAAACATATAAACCGTGCAATGAAAACAAAAAAGGTGAGGCTGCACTGAACTCAGCTGAAGCTCCAATTAAGCAGCACCACTCCCAATGGATGGCTGATGAAAACAATACTATTTCAATATTGATATTTTGGGAATGTCATTCTAAATAGTGACATGTTCAAGTTATAGAACACAAAATAATGTCCCATACTTTTGTTATACTTTTTTTTTGTTAATCAAACTTCAATCATTTCTTAAAATCATATAATCCAGGAAGACATTCCTGTTTCCTATTATAAGCATACCAGTAGTTGTTTTCTGTTGTCGTTTAGTGGCTAAGTCCTGTCTGATGCTTTAGCGACCCCATGGGCTCCTCTGTCCATGGGATTTCCCAGGCAAGAAACTAGACGGAGTTGCCATTTCCTTCTCAAGGGGATGTTCCTGACCCAGGGGTCAAACCTGCATCTCTTACATCGCCTACATTTCCAGGCGGGTTGTTTACCACTGACCCACCAGGGAAGTCTTACATTAATAACAGAATGACTCAAATGCCTAAACTCACTGTGAAGACATGTCCCAATACTACACTCTCCAGTGAGCAGTTCTTAAGTGAGGACTGTGACACCCTGGGGGCCTCAGGACCTTTAAGGAGGTCCACAAGGCCAAAGCCAGAAAAGTATTTACATATTTTATTTGTCCTTTCAGTATCTTCAGTATACCCATGTTCATAGAGCACTATTCAAAATAGCCAAAAAGTGGAAGTAACCCAAGTTGTTTAGATGAATGGATATACAATGGGTAAATATTGTATATACTTAGAGGGAAAAAGAATCTAAAGCTGCATAACTGAAACTACCACAATACTGTAAATCAACTACAGTTACATAAATTTTAAAAATCAAGAAGCAAAAATAATGTGGTATATGGTATAAACCTACAGTGGACTATCATTCAAACCTAAAAAGGAAGGAAATTCTAACATGGGCTGCAACACAGATGAACCTCGAAGACATTCTGCTAAATGAAATTAGCCAGTATCAAAGGGTAAAAGTATGATTTCATCTAAATGTAAAATTCATCGAGACAGGAAGTAGAATGGGTGATACCAGAGACTGGGGGGAAAGGGAAAATAGGGAGTTCATGTTTACCAGGAATGAGGTTTCTGTTTGGGGAGATGAAAAGGTCCTGGAGTGGAGGATGAGGGATGCACAACAGTGTCAATGCACTCCATGCCAAAGCACTGAATACTCACGAACAGTTAAAATGGTAAATTTATGGCAGGTATACCTTACCACAATAAGAAATTCGACATATAAAAATGGAAGGTTAGAAAAATCTGCTTCCTCAATCCATCACAGCTTCACTACCTAAATTTAAAGTGAAAGTCACTCAGTCGTGTCCGACACTTTGCAACCCCATGGACTATACGGTTCATGGCATTCTTCAGGCCAGAAATGGGTAGCCTTTCCCTTCTCCAGGGGACCTTCCCACCCCAGGTCTCCTGCACTGCAGGTGGATTCTTTACCAGCTGAGCCACAAAGGAAGCCCACCTAAATTTAAGGATACTTTTAAAAAAGATGAAACTGACACAGCAGAGGTCTTTGATTCATGGAAGGGAAAATTCTACCAAAAAAAAAAAAAGAAAAGAAAAAATGGGAGTAAAACTTTGAATAGACAAAGACATGAAAGTTTTCATTTCTTTGACTATAATAATTGGTAATTTACATTATTGTATCTAATGCAATGAAATTTTCAAGTAGTTAAGTTGTAGCATCATTTTGAAATCAATCAGTAAGAACTTAAAGAACAAGAAAGTGAATATTTTAAAATGCAGATGTAATGAACACTTCAAAAGTCAAACATTATTACAGCTTTTCAAACTAGAAATGAGAGAAGCAACTGAAGTACCTTGCAGGGTAAGCTAATGTATTGCATTAGCTAAAGAAGTGCACACTATAACAGACTAAGAAAGCTCTGTACAATTGAGATAGCTGAATGCCTGCTACATGATAAGTCATTTAAAAAAACAAATGACATGACAGTGCTACTATCCAATGATACTGGAACACCTCAAATGAAACATCTGGTGACAAATGTGAAGACTGAGTTAATATCCCAACTGTAGAACTGTACTTTTGCCTTACTCCTGGATTCATCTACAGATGAAATTGAACTTGCTGGTTCTTTCCTATGAGATGACTACTTGGTGCTGACTCTGACTGAAGAATTTCTTTTTGTATATGAATGAATGGTACTTAAATAGCCAACATGTTGAATAATTTTTTGGAATCTCATGGTTCATCCTTGGAAGAAGTATGTTGACACTTGCATTCCCAGTGCAGAAGCAGCAGTGGGTAAATTTGCTGGTGCCTCAGTTTGAATCAAGGCAGTAAACTATACTAGAAATCACTGTATTCTTCACTGCTACTCATCTGGATTTTTAAAAATGGTTAATTGAACTTAAGAATACCCTTAATGAAGCAAAAAAAAGGTTATTAATTTTTGGCCCTTGACTTCACATTTTTGTGACATTGTATGTGAAGATTAGAAAGTCCAGACAAAGCACTTCTTCATACTGGTCACCAGTGGACACCTCAGGCAAAATCACTCCTGTGATTGATGGAATTGAGCTGAATTCACTGGTTTTTTTCATGGAACATCATTTTCATTTCAAGGAATGCATGACAGAAAAACTAAGATTATTTATACTTGAGCTTTTGGCATTTTTCACATAAAAATGAATGATGTGAACCTGGGCACTTCATGGAAAAGAAATGACAAAATTTGTTACCAATAATAAAGTAAAAATTAAAATTTTAGAAAACTCTATCCACCACTGTGAGCTTGATAGTTTCACAATACCTTCACCTAATGAAATTGATGATAATATCAATGTATGTGGCTTTTGAAACTGTATAATGAAATGAATCAACATTTGGAAGACTGGCATAACCCAGTGATCAAGTGTTTTCCAAACAATCAAGGTATGATGTTAGAACATCACACAAGGATAGAAGATGTATTCAAAATACAACACAAAGGAATCAGTTATAGCATAATAGAGTACGAAAATTTTACTAGTATGGTATCAGATTCCACATTGTAATTAATCTATAAGAAAGCAATCCTTATTAAGATTCACTCCCATAATTATGTTTTATAAGATTCCAACTTTAGAGATCCTCCTTGCTGGCTTGATGAAGTAATAAGCCACTCTGGGTAAGTTCCACATGATATAGAACTGCAAGTGACCACCAGGAAAGGAAGGCGACTTCTGCGAGTGACCTCCAGCTGTTGTTGTTGTTCAGCCGTGTCCAGCTCTTTGTGACTCCATGGAACTGCAGCACTCCAGGCTTCCCTATCCAACACCAACTCCCAGAGCTTGCTCAAATTCATGTCCATTGAATCAATAGTGCCATTTAAGCATCTCCTCCTCTGTCATCCCCTTCTCCTCCTGCCCTCTATCTTTCCCAGCATCAGGGTCTTTTCCAATGAGTCGGCTCTTTGCAGCAGGTGGCCAAAGTTTTGGAGCTTCAGCATCAGTCCTTCCAATGATTATTCAGGATTGATTTCCTTTAGGATTGACTGCTCTGATCTCCTTGCAGTCCAAAGGACTCTCAAGAGTCTCTTCCAGCACCACAGTTCAAAAGCATCAATTCTTTGACGCTCAACCTTCTGTATGGTCCAATTCTCACATCCATCTATACATGACTACTGGAAAAACCATTAGTTGTTGGATATGCATGTAATACACAAAAAGCTTATCTACAGTTTTTTGAAAAAACTTCCAAATGCTCCTCCTTCTTCCAGTTACATATCTATGTGAGGCAGGATTTCCTACGCATATTTCAACCAAAACAATACACTGCAACAGACTGAATAAGCAAGCAGGCACATTTGAGATCCAGCTGCCTAACAAGCGGGCAGCAGAGAATGGCAATAATGTTACACACTGTCACTCTTTTCACTAATTTTTTTCTTTAGCTTTGAAAAATATAGTCATTTTCATGACAACAGGTAACCTTGTTATGGACTAGTTATTCTAAATCAATTAAATATATTATTTTAATTTCTCAGTTTTTCTGATATGGTAAATATGGATAGGTATGGTCTGCACAGAAAAGCCCTTTCAGTCCTCTAAAATGGAAGAGTGAAGAGAGCTGTTGAGACCAGTAAGTCTGAGAAATGTTGCAATGTGCCTATTTTCTTTATCTCTGCTAAATGACACTCCCCCCTTCCCTTCTTTCATTTATCTAGATTTTACCCATTTTTCACACTTGGCAACTGTGAGCTCTCTCCCTCCCTAATGCCTGGAGAACTCATCTGGCACCTGGCTGTTGCTCTGTTTTCTATAAGTATGCATGTCTCCAAATAAATTGGGACGCTCCAAAGGAAAGGGACTGTGTATGGGACAGCATAGGTGCTCAAAAACACTAACTTAATTATAGACTTTAGAGGATCAATTCAAACAAGGCCCAGGACTTCAATCAATTGCTCAAGGAAGCCAGACCACAAAGGACCTGGGATGAGGCATAATTTAGGACAAATGTGCATCTCAACGAGGTCATCTAAAGACTCAGCTGAGAACAAGGGCATAGATGCCAAAATGCACATGTGCAGAGGGTAATAGTAAGTGATATCAGACCATAAGACCTTCATTTCTCAATAAAACAGGAAGCAAGTTATCTGTGGACCATTCTGGAGCAAAAGCTTGAGGAATAAAGAGAATAACATTGTGGGGAAAGCAATGAAGAATCCGCAGAATTTTCTGTCTCTTACCCTGAAAATAGGAAAAATGCATTAAACTGAAGATCAATTGTTAGAGGAGTTGAACTGTCCCCACAAAAGATATGCTGAACCCTTTGTACCTGTGAATGCAACCTTATTTAGAAACAGAGTCTTCCCAGATGTAAACACCTTAAGTAAGGTCATTGGGGTAAGTCCTAATCTGATGTGATCGGGGTTTTTTGTACAATTTATAATGCTTGAACATTTATTTTTTTTAACAAGTAAGCATCGTGTGTTGTTTATTTAACTTTTTATGTTGGAAGTACAGCATATCAACAATGTCGTGATAGTTTCAGGTAGACAGCAAAGGGACTCAGTCACATACCATACATATGTGTGTGTGTGTGTGTGTGTGTATGTATTTCTGTTTTTATATGACAAGAAAGACACAGAGGGAAGACGGCCATGTACAAACGGAGGCAGAGATTGGAGTTACACTACCACAAGCTAAGGAATGTCTGGGCACAAAAGAAGCTCGAAGGGGCAAGGAAGGTTCCTCTGTGGGAGGCTTCAAAGGGAGCTTGAGCCTGCCAACATGTTAATTTTGAACCTCTAGCCTTCAGAGCTGTGAAAAAATTCGTTGTTTTAAGCAGCCCCGTGTGGCTACCCAGCTCATGATACTTTGTCACTGTAGTCCTAGGAAACTAACACAGCAACAGAGGGCTCCTGATTATCCATGACGACTTCCTAGGTGGCACAAATCCGCCGGCCAATGTAGGAGATGCAAGAGACACAGTTCGATCCCCGGACAGGGACGACCCCCTGGAGTAGGAAATGACAACCCATTCCAGTCTCCTTGCCTGAGAAATCCCATGGACAGAGGAGCCTGGTGGGCTACTGTCCACGGGGTCGCAGAGTGGGACACGACTGTGCAACTTCACTTTCTTTCTTTCTAATGGAAAAAAAAAGGTTTTGTTTTGTTTTGTTTTTTAACAAGAGATTTCTGAACTGTAGTTTCGGTTTCTTTTCAAGGTTCTGGAAAAACGTCTCTGATCAAACACTGCTGTCAAAACTCAAGCCCACTGAATCTCTATAAATGTGCCTATAAATACAGACAAGGATTATTTATCCATCTTGCATTTCCTCAGTTCTTTGCTACCCAAGGAAGTAATTCAGAACCTAACACTCTTTCAGTTTCTCCAAGATTTTATCAAGCCACCGGAACTTCTGGGCCAAGACGACTCCAAGCTCATGTGTGGGCCATCCATACAGTGAAGACTAAGTCTTATCCATGTAAGATACTTGGCATTAAAACCCGTAGACTGCAATTTAAACCCTTGTAATGCATGCCTGTTAGGAATTTACCTTCAGCCTCACACTTTACCTCAACCAGCAAAAAAGGCAATGGGCTCTTGGACCTGTGGAAATTTCTAGAGCCATCTAACTTGATGATCCTTTCAATGCCCCCTATACATCCCATTGGCTTTCTAACTATGGGCCCTTATCCATCAGTGAGAAGTGAAATAAATTTAGTATATTCCAACTACTTAAAAAAAAACAAAACGATAGAACAAAAAATGAGACGGTATCATTAGGGTTAAGTAAAGGTTACCATCCTCCTGACTTCATTTGTATTTTTGTGTTGTGGGTACTGTGTCATATTATTACTACTTTATTTATCAATCCAAGTTCTGGCAGGAAACAGATGGCTCACTCAAATTGGGCACTTAGGAGTTGAATAAAGAACCTATTTATAAAGGTTTTCCTAAGATTAAGGCAAAGCATTAAGGGAGAGCACTCCTAAGCAGTGAGGTCGCTACCATCTGGCACCCAAGGGGCCAGGGAATGGAGTGCAAAAAGGTATGCAGGGAGGGCTGCCTGATGGAAGTTGTGTCCTTTAGTAAGGGGAGGCAGCCAGCCCATGGTAACCCAACAGAAGGGAGTTGCCTCCTGCTGGGACTCATCCCATGGCTGAGGCCAACTAGACAGTGCACAGCAAGACAGTCCATACTACGCAGCCTCCCAGGTCACAGGGATGCACCTGGAGGGGCAAACAGAGGCTTTCAGCCTTCTGTGACCCCATCACAGAAGGCTGAAAGCCACCCATACAGTTGATACCTTCATCAGCTCAGTCTGACCACTTTTATTTCTGGACGCCACATTTTTTCCACATCTGCCCCCAATCTCAATCTTGAATCAAGGCTCTAACCCAATGCCAAAAAGCTGATGCAAAAGATTGGCGCCTTTATGAACTCATGATTTATGATCTCAGCTATGCCCTCAAACACTTCCCGGCAAGCTTTTCATCCATCCTCAGCCTCCCACCTCTCCTAGCCCCCACCTCTGGGGCTCCTGGAGGGCACAGGGCATGTCTCACTCATCTCTGGAGCCCCAAGCTGCAACGTCTAGAACACAGGTGTGGTCACTGGGCTGTCTGTAAACTATGAAAACATAAACCTCAGAGGGCTCCCTCTCCCTCACTTGCACCCATGCTTCCCATACCACAAAACAGTGGTCGCTAACCTTTTTAGCACTAGGGACTAGTTCCATGGAAGACAATTCTTTCATGAATAAGGGGTGGGGGGTGGGGAGGCAGACGTGGAGCAGGGGAAGGGGAGGAAGAGAGAGGAATGGTTTCAAGATGATTCAAGAACATTACATTTATTGTGAACTTATTTCTATTATTATTACATCAGCTCCACCTCAGATCATCAGACATTAGACCCCAGAGGTCAAGGACTCCTGCCATAGAGAGTCAAATCCCGAGCCTGATTTCTTTGCCCCTGAAATTCCCAAGCTCATTTCCTCTTCTGCTTCTGTATGTCTAAGCTGCACTCCTATAGCCATGGCATGGACCAGTTTTCCACCTCCATTCCCAGCTCCCTCTGCCTCCATCCTCTAGGACAATCAATAGAAAAAAAGAAAAACACTATCACCACCCTGCCCAGAATGTTCCACTGCCCCTTCATGCTCTCTAGACAGTCATAGCAAAGGGCCCTGGCTTGGACTCTGGCTTCTTCTTAAGGCCTCATTCCTACTTTTCCCTCTCACAATCAGCTTTAGGAAATTTTCCATATTGTCGTTCTCTTGCCCTACCCCCAAAAAACCTTCTCTGTCCTCAGTTGTGGATATACTTGGTGATGGAAACAAGGTCCCATGCTGCAAAGACCAATATTTGATAGAAACCTGGAATGTTAGGTCCATGAATCAAGGCAAATTGGAAGTGGTCAAACAGGAAATGGCAAGAGTGAACATAGACATTTTAGGAATCAGTGAACTAAAATGGACAGGAATGGGTGAATTTAACTCAAATGACCATTATATCTACAACTATGGGCAAGAATCCCTTAAAAGAAATGGAGTAGCCATCACAGTCAACAAAACACTTCTAAATGCTGTACTTGGATGCAATCTCAAAAATGTCAGAATGATCTCTGTTTGTTTCTAAGGCAAATCATTCAATATCACAATAATCCAAGTCTATGCCCCAACCAGTAATGAAGAAGCTGACGTTGAACAGTTCTAAGAAGACCTACAAGACCTTATAGAACTAACACCCAAAAAAGATGTCCTTTTCATTACAGGGCACTGGAATGCCAAATTAGGAAGTCAAGAAACCTGGAGTAACAGGCAAATTTGGCCTTGGAGTACAGAATGAAGCAGGACAAAGGCTAATAGAGTTTTGACAAGAAAACGCACTGGTTATAACACCCTCTTCCAACAACAAAAGAGAAAACTCTACACATGGACATCACCAGATGGTCAACACCGAAATCAGATTGATTATATTCTTTGCAGCCAAAGACGGAGAAGCTCTATACAGTCAGCAAAAACAAGACCAGGAACTGACTGTGGCTCAGATCATGAACTCCTTATTGCCAAATTGAGACTGAAATTGAAGAAAGTAGGGAAAACCACTAGACCATTCAGTTATGACATAAATCAAAGACCTCACGATTATATAGTGGAAGTGAGAAATAGATATAAGGGACCAGATCTGATAGACAGAGTGCCTGATGAACTATGGACGGAGGTTCATTACACTGTACAGGAGACAGGGATCAAGACCATCCCCAAGAAAAAGAAATGCAAAAAAGCAAAAAGCTGTCTGAGGAGGCCTTACAAATAGCTGTGGAAAGAACAGAAGCAAAAAGCAAAGGAGAAAAGGAAAGTTATACCCACTTGAATGCAGAGTTCCAAAGGATAACAAGGAGAGATAAGAAAGCCTTCCTCAGTGATCAATGCAAAGAAATAAAGGAAAACAACAGAATAGGAAAGACTAGAGATCTCTTCAAGAAAATTAGAGATACCAAGGGAACATTCATGCAAAGATAGGCTCAATAAAGGATAGAAATGGTATGGACCTAACAGAAGCAGATGATATTAAGAAGAGGTGGCAAGAATACACAGAACTGTACAAAAAAGATCTTCACGACCCAGATAATCATGATGGTGTGATCGCTCACCTAGAGCGATCCCTTAGGAACCTGATGCCCTTAGGAACATCACTATGAACAAAGGTAGTGGAGGTGATAGAATTCCACTTGAGCTATTTCACATCCTGAAAGATGATGCTGTCAAAGTGCTGCACTCAATACACCAGCAAATTTGGAAAACTGAGCAGTGACCATAGGACTGGAAAAGGTCAGTTTTCATTCAAATCCCAAAGAAAGGCAATGCCAAAGAATGCTCAAACTACTGCACAATTTTGCTCATCTCACACATTAGTAAAGTAACACTCAAAATTCTCCAAGCCAGGATTCAACAATACGTGAACCAAAAATTTCCAAATGTTCAAGTTGGTTTTAGAACAGGCAGAGGAACCAGAAATCAAATTGCCAACATCCCCTGGATCATCAAAAAAGCAAGAGAGTTCCAGAAAAACATGTATTTCTGGTTTATTGACTATGTCGAAGACTTTGACTGTGTGGATCACCACAAACTCTGGAAAATTCTGAAAGAGATGGGAGCAGACCACCTGACCTGCCTCTTCAGAAATCTGTATGCAGGTCAGGAAGCAACAGTTAGAATTGGACATGGAACAACAGACTGGTTCCAAATAGGGAAAGGAGTACATCAAGGCTGTATATTGTCACCCTGCTTATTTAAATTATATGCAGAGTACATCATGAGAAATGCTGGGCTGGAGGAAACACAAGCTGGAATCAAGATTGCTGGGAGAAATATCAACAACCATAACACCACCCTTATGGCAGAAAGTGAAGAATTAAAGAGCCTCTTGATGCAAGTGAAAAAGCTGGCTTAAAGCTCAATATTCAGAAAACTAAGATCATGGCATCCAGTCCCATCACTTCATGGCAAATAGATGGGGAAACAGTGGCAGACTTTATTTTGGGGGGCTCCAAAATCACTGCAGATGGTGACTGCAGCCATGAAATTAAAAGATGCTTACTTCTTGGAAGAAAAGTTATGACCAACCTAGACAGCATATTAAAAAGCAGAAATATTACTTTGCCTACAAAGGTCCATCTAGGCAAGGCTATGGTTTTTCCAGTGGTCATGTAGGGATGTGAGATTTGGACTATAAAGAAAGCTGAGCACCGAAGAACTGATACTTTTGAACTGTGGTGTTGGAGAAGACTCTTGAGAGTCCCTTGGACTGCAAGGAGATCCAAACAGTCCATCCTAAAGGAAATCAGTCCTGAATATTCATTGGAAGGACTGATGTTGAAGCTGAAACTCAAATACTTTGGCCACCTGATGCAAAGAACTGACTCATTTGAAAAGACCCTGATGCTGGGAAAGACTGCAGGCGGGAGGAGAAGGCGTCGACAGAGGATGAGATTGTTGGATGGCATCACCGACTCAATGGACATGAGTTTGAGTAAACTCCTAGAGTTGGTGATGGACAGGAAGGCCTGGTGTGCTGCAGTCCATGGGGTCACAGAGTCGGACATGACTGAACGACTGAACTGAACTGATTCTCAGTCAGAGGCAGGCAGCTTCTCACTCTCCCTCTCTTTTCAATGTCCTTCCATCCCTTACTGCCCAGCAAATGACCATTCTTTCTTCTAAACCCTGCCCATGTGTAACTCCTGATGAAATTGGCATGACTTCCTCATCTCTCCCTGCTCCAAAGTCAAAGGTGACCACTCTCTTCCTTCCACTCCAAACCAGTCTACTACATCGTATTACTTATCTACATTCCTTTCTCTGCCATATTAGTTTATTAGCCTGGTGGGGGCAGGGAACAGGTCTTATTTTATTCTATATCCCCAGTGAAAAAGACAATGTTTGACCCAATGTCACTCTTCATAAATCTTCTCTAAAGTAACTGAAGTAGCATTTGGATTGTCAGATCATCTGATTTTGGTTCGTCAGACTATCAACCGTAGCAAAGCATCCACTACCTGGGGGTCAGACTAAGGCCTCACTGAATATGTAACATACCTTTTCATGTGATATAGATGGCATTAAGAGATGCAGTTTTTACCCACCATTCTTAAATTAGATGCCCCACTCTCTCTTCACCTCTTTCCCAATACAGGCCACCTATCTATCAACAGAGAGGAGTACAAATCCTGTCTATACATTCCTTGTCAAGAGCCCATCTTTGCCTAGTGGTCACTCTTTCTAGGGTATATGTCTCTACAAATAAAGAATAGTAGCAACATTCACTGAAAATCTCCCTTAAAAAGGTATCAAAAGTCTACTGTCAGAGCTCAATCATATATCTTTAATTTCTGTCTCAAATGAAGCTAGTAGATTGGGTCTGAACACTTCCCCTGCCAGCATGGGTCTCTGGTCATGCCGATGGTGGCTTAGCCGAGAGTGGCAGACATCTCTCCTGTTACCTGCCTCCATCACCAAATGGTCCCACCAGCTCCTCCTCTGGGGCCCAGGACCACCTGGTAAGTTTTTTATCCTTACCTTGAGGTAAAGGACAAGAAGAGTACAAGGTGTATTTACCTGGATGATACTTAGTACTGAATCTGACAGAGGGTGAATTGAGAGTGAAACATTTTTAACCATCCTGTCTCTTGGTATCCTGTAATTCTGTCTCATTGCAATCCACAGAGTAAGAGTCCAGCAATCAAAAGAATGGTGGAGCCCAAAAATGGGAGACAGAGCTAATTTGGCAGCCCCAAGATGCAATTATAATGCCTTTCAAAAATAAAGGATCCACCTAAATCAAGATAGTCCAGGATCATTTTTTAAATCAACATAAAATTAATAAATAAGACACTGAAAATCAAACACTGTTCAAATGTAAAGGGCAGCACTGCACAAATCTCCATGAATCAAAAATATTATGACATTCCTTTGCTAAAAGTCCAGAACTGCAGAGCGCTCGGTCTTGAAAATCTGTGAAGGGAGTCAGCCTGTCAAAATTTGAAGCTGTTATTTAAGGCAATCAGTGCGACAGATATAATGGGCCACTCAACTACCGCCTATAGCACATGTGGATTTGATGAGATATTTGAAGATAATCAAGAGAAAAGTTGCATTTAGACTTTCTTTATAAAACTATATCAAAGCATAATGTTGAATATGAGGTCATTCTCATTTTTATGAAAGAAAGCAATGTGAAAGGTGATACAATTTAACAAGAATTTCTGGTATACATACTATATATCTGGTACTGTGCTAAAAACAGGGATAGGAGAATAAATAAGACTCATTCTTTGTTCCTAAATAGTTCAAAGTAGAGTGGAGGAGACAGAATGGTTGCACTCTGAGGTCGAGTCCAGCCAGTTCCTCTCCTGCATTCACGCGGACTTCTTTCCCAGACCCACTGCATCCAGACAGCACACACGGCCAGTCTGACCAGTTGAATGCTGGCACAAGTGATGTCTGCCACTTCCAGGCCAGGCCCCCAGGCTTCTGTGGCATCCTCCACACTCCCTTTCCTCACCAGTTAGCACAGAGCAGGGAATCTGCAGAAAACCCGAAAATCAAAAGGAACAGCAGGAGGTGGTTGCGTGGGTCATAGCCCCCATCTCCCCCTGAGAAAGTGATTAACCACTGTCTTTTGGGGTTGTCTGTTAAGTTAGTAGACCCTGATGAGTAGACAGTACAATGTAAGATATGGTTTTCAAAATGAAAACACTGCAGAGGGAGTTCTAGAAACACAAGTATGAAGCCCCTAAGTGATGGTGAGGGAAAAGGGAGGAAGGGAATTCCTAGAGAGGAGGCAGTTGGAGTTTCATCCCAAAAGATGAGCAGGATTCACTTGGGGTGGGGGAAAATGAAAGTTTTATGTCACATGTGCGAATTTAAAGGGTATAAAGGAATAGAGAAGATACTGGACGTGGAAGCAAAGTGGGTTCTCACATAACAGCAGTGAAGAGCCATTTACATAATCTCAGCAATACTACAGACAGGATCAGATCTACAGCCGAAAGGTCCTCAATGGAGAACAGTTTGAAAGAATTGGGAGCTAGTAACGACCCCACAATAGGAATGAGAAAGTCCTGGTGTGGGGCAGAAAGGAGGAAGCAGATCCAAGAAATACCACATGGAAGCATCAAAGGACTTTTCTGACCAACCAGACAAGTAATAGAATGTGGAGGATGAGAGGTCATCAAGGAATGAAGGATTTCCAGTTTCTGAATTAGACAACCAGGTGAATGGTGGCACCAGAAATGAAGAGGCTACAGGAGGGTGTGTATGTGTTTAGTCGCTCATTCGTGTCCAACTCTTTGCAACCTCATAAACTGTAGCCCGCCAGGCTCCTCTGTCCGTGGGGATTCTCCAGGCAAGAATACTGGAGTGGATTACCATCTCCTCCCCCAGGGGATCTTCCCAGCCCAGGGATCAAATCACGGTCTCCCTCACTGCGAGTGGATTCTTTACTGCCTGAGCCACCAGGACAGGAGGATGGGGACATGCAGATGGACAGAGAACAAGCTGGGCTTGAACTATACATGGGACATCAAGGTGGTGAAGTCCAGAGGCTGTTGGATATTGAAGTCAATAGAGAGTTCAAGGCTAGAAGTGTGTGCCTGCCAGAAGCTGAAGCCATGGAATAGATGAGGTCCACCTGAAATAAAGGAAAGAAGCCCGAGGCACCAGCACACAAGGGAAACTGTATTGGACACACCTGCAAAGACACAGAAGACAGAGACATGTTTAGAAATTCTGGAAAGCTCAAGGGTAGAGAGTTTTAAAAGGTGAGATATCATAAAAAATAAGGACTGAAAAGTAACCGTGGCTTTTAGCTGTCGTATCTTGATAATCTTGTTAAGAGCACTTTCACTGAAAAACAACTTACACTCATCTATCAGAATGGTGATAATGGGGACTAGAAGATAATGATTCCTTCTAAAGAGGTGCCTAGCCTCAGCTCCAACTAAAGGCTGCCATGTGGGAAAGTAAAACCCAGTCGTCTCAGAGCTTCCAATTCTTTTTTCCCTAAAAGACAGAAATCTGGAGTTTTGCATGAAATCTCAATATTATTTAAACATGGCAAAAGTCAAAATATAACACTAAGCAGAACTTAAAAAACACTTCTGTGGGTCATAGCAGACCCCATGAGCCCTGTGTTTGCAAACTTAGAGGCTGCTCAATGCAAGTCAAGTAACAGAACCAAAACCAAGTTAGAAGCATGTGCCTTGCTGATGGTGAGTCAGTCCTGTCTACATGCTGGAAAGAGCAGCTAGTTCACACATTGGGAGAGGAGAGAACTGAATAGGAAATAAAGCACTCAAGTCAGTCACTGCCCAATAAACTGAAAAGCATTTTGGGAATTCAGTGTGGTCCTAGCTTATGCATAAAGGAAACTTATCATCTAGAAACAAGACATCAAAAGCTGAAAAATTCAGGAATTCATGCGTTCTAATATTTTCTTCCAGGTTAGTCCCACATAATATCACACCCGATTCTTGTCATTGTATAAATTCTAAAGTTGATCTCACAGTCAATCAGGAGAAACCATTGCTCTTAACTAATTCCAATCTGGGAAGCTGATCGCAACTTGTAAAACCAACAAATTATTCCAAATATCTGAATACAGAAGAGATTCATTTTGAAAGTCAATCGGATGCTTCTTTTAAAAAAAAAAAAAGACACTATCCTCATACACATAGATCTTCAAATCTTCCCCAAAATTCTATCATACCCATTACCTCATAAACTCAGTGTTCATACTATTCAACTCCTGAACTCACACACATGCACGCACACACTATACACTCTTATTTATACTTTTGTTACTAAACAAGTACTTCCCCTTATTTACTTATACATAAAATCAATGTTCAATTTAATAAGTTATTTGAACACCTGCTCTTAGAACTCACTCAGGGTAGGAGTAGAAAGACACTTGCTAATAACAAGCTGGTCCACAGGTGTCTAAGACATATTATCTGCTGTCAAATGAGTTTAAAAATAAAGTTAGTTCAGTGATACCAAAATATTAGTAGTAGTAGTAGATTACTGGTTCTCAGTCCTAACTGGGCATTTGTATCATCTGAAGTATCTTTTTTTAATACCTATGCCCAGGATCCACTCCAAATCCATGGAAGAAAAGGATTGAAACATGTATTATTTAAAATGTTAAAATTAGAGGTAACTAATGATCAACCAGAGTTGAGAGCCCTGCAGGATATGGTTCAATGAGCCACTCACCTATGAAACGTAATTTTGATGATTAATTAACTAGCTACTCAATGATCCCCACCTTGACTACTGAAGACAATCCCCTCTCCACTACTTAACTGAACTGGATTTAGAGCCTCAGACCATGATAAACTACCAGGATCCAAGGACAAGCAATCTCTTAATTCTTGCCCCTTGGTCAATTCACCTCCAGAGTAGAGGTTATCAAAGGACAGGGATCAGGGAGGCCACAGGAACCTCAAAGTCAGAGAGAATTCAGAACATAATTAAAGCCTTCCCCAAAGCTCCCTAAGTTTCTTCAGTATCTTACCAACTTCTGGCCTTATCTGATGCTGATTCAGCTGGTTTCCCACATTCCACAAATACCAACTTCCTTTGTTTCTTCTCAGTTGGAGGTAATTAGTTCTCTGCTTCTGCTCACAAAACCCAGACTGTACTCCTTGGGCTTCACGTACCCTTTAAACTGTAGAAACCGCACCTCTCTCCTCAATCTTGAAACCTGCCTTTGTCCCATCTAAATTATTCAGGGCCCCAGAAGAATAGGGCTTCATTTACATTCATGTTCCCACTTAACTTGTTTCTTTACCTCCTTACCTCTCTACCCAGATATCTCAGAGATCATGCCAATTTTTCAATTTGTAATTAGACTGAAGAAGATTCTTCAGACTTGATTTGCAAATCCTGCAATACTTTTCACAGAAATCAGACTTCTCCCTGTAACATACAGACCTATACTATAAAAGATAGAATTGAGAGGAGTGTGAGGATGCCTCAACACTTTGAAGGCTCAGTGGTAAAGAATTTGCTGACAATGGAGAAGACGAAAGAGACCAGGTTTGATCCCTGTGTCGGGAAGATCCCCTGGAGAAAGAAATGGCAACTCACTCCAGTATTCTTGCCTGGAAAATCCCATGGACAGAGGAGCCTGGCAGGCTATAGTCTATGGGGTCACAAAGAGTTGGACATGACTGAGCACATATGCAAGCCTCCCTTTGCAAGAAACATAATAGCTATTGCTATCATTGGGTTGATATGTTATTATAGCAGTTTATAGATGGAATTTTTTAAAAACAAACTATAAAAAATAAATAAGATGGATAAGTTGCACAGCATAATGACTTACTAGGCTCCATATTAATGACTGAGAGTAAGGATCTGGAAACACAGTTCCTGGGTTCAAATCTCAATTCTACCACATACTAACCATATTTCTGTGCTTTCTCCCCCATCTGTAAGATGGGGATATTAGTACCTCGTTTGTGGAGCTAGTCATTTGATATACATAAGGCACCTAGAACAGTGCCTTTACCAAGTAAGTACAATTCCTCTTGGTTGTTGTGTTATTACTGCTGAGTAAGCCCATGCTCATCGGCTTGCAGCTTCTGTGGCCCTCATTAAGTCTGTGCTTCCCTGGTGGTTCAGACAGGAAAGAATTGGCCTGCCAATGCAGGAGATCCAGGTTCAATCCATGGGTCGGGGAAGAGCCTCTGGAGGAAGAAATGGCAACCCACTTCAATATTCTTGCCTGGAAAATGCCATGGAGAGAGGAGCCTTGCAGGCTACAGTCCACTGGGTTGCAAAGAGTCAGACACAACTGACTGAGTAACACACGAGGGCTTAAAATCTTGCTGTCCAGAGAAACAAACCCTTTAAACCTTTCACTAATTTAAAGAAACTGAATTTATGCCAAGTTGTTTTTGAAATTGAATTTTGATATATCTGTTCTTTTCCCATCATTTTCTAAATTCAGTGGATAACAGCATGGACTTTATCAGAGTATTTCGTGACATTTTAGTTCCATTAGGAATATCATTTAATATTAGTTAAAGCCTTGTTATGATTACAATGCTATTTAAAATGAAACTATGAGAGAGGAGTATTTGGGGAGGAGAAAAATATCACTCGCCAGTTATTAAATTGAGATTTTAAAAGCCAAAGAAGGGGAGGGAGAATTTATTAGTTGCAAGTGACCTTTAAATGTCACATTCACTAATATATGAATGTAAACACAGAAAAATGTAATGTCTGATAATAATGGTAAACTGATCAATACAATTACATTATGGGATCTGTGATATTATAAATTATGCTTTCAGTCCAGAATATTGATAGATTTTTAACACCTTTTAAGGTCAAATTATAATGCTTTAAATATCCTATAGTTAATTCCCTCTGTGTTATTTATAAGCTTATAGCTTACTTCTATTACTTGGACAGCTCCATGTATCAAATTTCTAAATATTCAAGGTTTTAAATTATTTTTCACAATGTTTAAAAAATAAAAATAAGCATATCATCTCAATAAAAAACCTTTCCGTGAAATCTGCTTTAATAATTTGTCTAGAATAGCGTGGTTAGGTTTAACCTTACACCACTTTCAGAAGTTAGGGAAATAGGATTTCAAGGACAACTGGTTACTTGTGTCACTTTTCATTTTTAACCGAATTACACAATATAAACAGTATGCACTATTGTAACAAAGGAAGAAAACCATTGGGTAGGTACTTTTATAGGTATATAGGCTACTTTAATTACTTTCCCTCTCTGCCTCAATTCCATTAGTAAAAAGTCCAGCTTTAGAGTTTATATTTAATATATTAACAGACCATTTTCTATGCTCATCTTTAGCTCTTGACTGTTCAAGGAAATGCACACATGCATTTATCCAGAGTGGAATTTTTTCCTGTATAATAATTTCAAGTGGAGGCACAGAGATGCAGAAATTTTAAATGCCTCAGCTATATATATTTAGAAAAAACAATCGCTTTCATGCCTTGGATAACCGAGATGACATTAAAAGAAACTACATCTTTCCATCATGAAATTGGCCAACATACTATTTCTACAGTTCTCACAGCATGAGGACAAACATTAAGAGAACCACTGGCCTCTAAATTAAGAGTTTATGATTTTTCCTATTTGAGGAAGATTTGGGACAAACAAGATATCCCTTTGGAGGATTCAAAAAAAAAAAAAAAAAAGATGCCCCTGGAGGCCTTCATTTAAAGTTTTCATTGAAACTTTTTTCTTTAAAGAAGAAACAGGCACAGCATGTTACCCAAACACTCAATATGAGTTACAGAGTCTAACTAAGGCTTCAGAATATTTAAGTATGCCTTACACACTTACAAACACTTCTGGAATCTTACTTAGATTTCACTTGCTCCTGGCTTCAGGGACAGAGCTGGGAACAGTCTTTGTCATCATTTCGGCAGTCACCCCAGACCTGACACAGCCCACACACTTAGTAAATGCTGATAGAAAGTGAGGTGTTAAAGTAAAAATAGCAAAGGGTAGACTCGTTGGTGTCAGCACACAGCATCCTTCCACCTGACCTCCTGCTGGAGTCATTGAGAGAGGCCAGCTACAGAGGCTGAAATTCCAAGGGCCCCATTAGTTGTAACTTCCGAGTATCTGTTACTTAACACCAATCAACTTTCTAACCCAAGGATTAGTAGTAGGGCGGGTCTTAGCTGGTCAAAAATCACATCTGAGGTGAGCAATGCCTTCAAGTGCTCCCCTGAGGTCTGTTCGCTCCAACAACTTCTAAAGCAGTCCTTGTCAAACTTCACTGGCCATTGCAATCACCTGGGAGCTTGTTGGAAAGCAAATTTTGAGGCCGTGCGCTTGGACCGGGGCGCCAGATGTTGCCTTTCTAACGAGCCCCCAAGTGATTCGGATGCTGCGGTTCCAACCACCACCCTAGAACAAGCAAGGCCCACAAACGCCCAGAACCCTCACATTAGCAACATTAAAAAGCTGCGGCCACAAGTCGTGACAAATCAGGTCGCCTAGGTGCTCTGCGTCCCCAGAGAGTCGCCACCCTGTCCTCGGGGCACCTGGCAGGTGCGGCGGCGGCTGAGCGCTCCAGGGTAGCCAGCCCGCGGCCGCGCCCCCTCCTCCGCCCCGCCCGCGCGCCCCCAGCGCCGCGCCCACCTCTCGGGTCTTCAGGTACCGCTGCAGCGCCTGCTGTGTGAGCTCCCGGACGCGCAGCTGGCCCTCCTTGCAGGGCACCACGATTCCGGTCCTGCCGAAACACACGGTCACTTTCATCCTGGCCCCCGGCGAGCACGCCGGGCCCGGCCGAACAGGTGTCCGGGCCGGCGGGCGCGGCCCCACTCTCGGCGGAGACCCCGGGGCGCCTCTCCCCGGCCCCCCTTCCGGATCAGGGGCTCGCGGCAGCGCCCCTCCGCCCGGGGCAGGCGGCCGCCGGCGGGCGGGAATCGATCTGAGAGCAGGGGGCAGCGGGCAGGGCTACCTCCCAGGTGGCGGGGGGCCGGGGAAGCCGTGGGCCGGGCTGCTCCTCCCGCTCCGGCTCCGGCTGCGGCTCCGGCTCAGGCCCGGCCCAGGCGGCCGCTCCCCGCCCGCCAAAGCGAAACTGCCGGCCTGGCCCTGGCCCTGGCCCTGGCCCTGGCGACTGCGGGGCCGGCCCCAAGCCCCGGGCTGGAGTGGGCGGCGGCGGCGGCGGCGGCGGCGGCGCGCGCGGGGCCGGAGTTGGGAGGAAACTTTTGCGCCGGATCCCAACTCCTCCGCCGCGCGCCGCGCTCTGGGCTCCCGAGGCCCCCGGGCCGGCCTGAGCCCGGCTCTTAAAGGGGCCGCGGCGCTCCCCGGGCCCGCCGTGCACTCGGCGGCGCCGGGCGGGGGCCGGGCGGGGGCCGTGCGGGGAGGTAACCGGAGACTGCTCCCCCTCCCTCGGCCTCTCCGCGGCTCTGTCCCTCCCGCACACGCACCGAGCTCTAGGGAGTTGTAACGGGACCTCAGAGCTCCCCACCGGGGGCCTGAAACCGGATCTCATAAAGCACACTCCAGGGACTAGCTGAGAGACTGCAGAGCTACACCCTTAAAACCGAGGGATTGGGGCCAGATTCGAGGAGAGCCCGGGAGCAGGTGCTTCTCGACCCGCCCACCGAAAACACCTCTAGGCGTGGAGGTTCGCAGATACTGAGCTGCAGCGGCGGCCAGAGGACCTGTTAAGAATTTAGTCTTGAGCACAGCATCGCATCTGCCCTCTAAAGCTCTTTAATGGAAAAAGTGAAGGGATTCCTGGAAGAAACGCAGCAGTGGAATCTTCCATTTAGGAAGAACACTCAATATTCCCTCAAAAGATCACATCCCAGACCCAGATATGATGGTGAATGTACACATTTACCCTTCTGAAATTAGCTTCCGGTTGAACTTTTGACTAGAAAAAAATAATTTTCAACACTCTTAAACTTATGATTTGGTAGATGTGTATCCATCGTCAATTGAAACTGGCATGTCTGGGGTGGGGGAAATAGATAACATCTGTACCGTTTTTAGCTCACATATAAATGAGCTCCTTTGAACGCAACAATTACCCTTTAAGGAAAGTATTATTCTTCCCAATTTATCATAAAGAATGGTACCCAAGAAGATTAAGAAAATGAGATGACCATGGAGTTAGTTATGCTAAGAGGAACTCCGCTCTTCCAAAGCTCAATCCCTCGTCTCCCCCACACTTTTCTTCACAATCCAACTCATCCAACAAGTTCCTCAGGACTACATCATGTATTTTTCTAAAAAAGAGATTTATTCCACTGCCTACCAGGTGGCGTTAAGGCAGTGCTATCACTTTTATTACGCATGAAAATCTTTTCCAAAGTTGTGGTATGGTTTCTTTTTGTTACTGTTCAGTCATCAAGTCTTGATTGACTCTTTGTGACCCCATG
This sequence comes from Antilocapra americana, assembly GCA_007570785.1. Taxonomy (NCBI): domain Eukaryota; kingdom Metazoa; phylum Chordata; class Mammalia; order Artiodactyla; family Antilocapridae; genus Antilocapra; species Antilocapra americana. Next base: position 37,375,272 of record ML660197.1, read on the forward strand.
GACTGCAGCATGCCAGGCTTCCTTGTTCTTCACTAGCTCTCAGCGATTAGCCAAATGTGTGTCCATTGAGTCAATTATGTCATCCAACTATTTCATCCTCTGTTATCCCCTTCTCCTCCTGCCCTCAACCTTTCCTGGCATCAGGGTCATGTCCAATGAGTTGGCTCTTTGCATTGGGTGACCAAAGTATTGGAGGTTCATCTTCAGCATCAGTCCTTCCAGTGAATATTCAGGTTTGATTTCCTTTAGGATGGACTGGTTTGATCTCCTTGCTGTCCAAGAGACTCTCAAGAGTCTTCCCCAGCACAATTCGAAAGCATCAGTTCTTCACTGCTCAGCCTTCTTTGTGGTCCAACTCTCACATCCATATATGACTACTGGAAAAACCATAGCTTTGACTGTACGAATCTTTGTGGGCAAAGTGATGTCTCTACTTTTTAATGCACTATCTAGGTTTGTCATAGATTTTCTTTTAAGAAGCAAGCATCTTTTAATTCCATGTTTGCAGTTTTAAATTTTTTAATTCATTCATATAGCAGTATTTGTGTGTGTGTGCACACACGCATGCGTGTGTGTGCATTTACATGGTCTTCTATGTGCAGGGCCTTATATAACGTCAGTGGCGTATACTTGAATGTCATGATCAAAGAGGATCATGAGGACTAAGAAGTTAATTTTAAGAAGATGTATATATATATCTGAGTCCCTTCACTGTTCACCTGAAACTATCACAACATTATCAATGGACTATACCCCAATACCAAGTAAAAAGTTTAAAAAGAATTACACACACATACACAAACACACACACACACACACAAAGAAGATGTATGTTAGTATTAATTTGGTTGCAAATCCATACAAAATAATTTAAATAAACTAAAGAGAGGATCTATTTCCTTATAAAATCAGAAAAGCCAAAGAGCATTCCTTTGAGGCAAAACTGAATCCAGAAACTCGGTGTCCTCCTGGCCATCTCTCTCCATCTGTTGGCTCTGTGTTCCTCTGTATTGTCTCCATTCTCAGACAGTCTGTCCCCCAGGAGGCAAAGATGGCCAGTTCCAGTGTTTCAATTTTACACAGTCTGAAAGGCAGCCATCCCAGGCATCACTGAGCCTTTTGCTGGTGAGGACTTACATATCCAAGCTTAAGTCACATACCTTCCCTCTGGCAATATGAATGCAGCATTGACTGACCAGACCTGATTAACCTGCCACTAAATCATATGAAATAAGAACAGGAGAATGGTGAACCACAGTAGATGAGACAAAAATTAAAATTTTAGCCATAACAAAGTGTAAGACTGTTTCCCACCCTCAAAGTTCTCATAGATAGTAGAGGCAAGAAGATCTACAGATGCAAAATTAAATAGAAATTACAAAACGACAATGAATGTGACAATTCTACTGAATATTACTTATTTAAAAACATACCAGACACTGTTCTACGTGTAGATACATGATCGATATTACATATGTACAGATATATGCATACGTGTATATGTATACATCATATGTTATATATCTACATTTTATTTCTCTTTGCAATAACCTTAGAAGGGAGATAATTTTTTATCTTCTTTTTAGATAAGAGGAAACTGAGGCCAAGGAAGGTGAAGATCACATTCTTAGAAAGTACTGGAGACCAGCTTAGAAACTCAGTTCAGTTCAGTTCAGTCGCTCAGTCGTGTCAAACTCTTTGTGACCCTATGCATCACATCACGCCAGGCCTCCCTGTCCATCACCAACTCCCAGAATCTACTCAAACCCATATCCATGGAGTCGGTGATGCCATCCAGCCATCTCATCCTCTGTCGTCCCCTTTTCCTCCTGCCCCCAATCCTTCTTTCTGGAGTTATTTCTCCACTGATCTCCAGTAGTATATTGGGCACCTACAAACCTGGGGAGTTCATCTTTTAGCGTCCTATCTTTTTGCCTTTTCATACTGTTCATGGGGTTCTCAAGGCAAGAATACTGAAGTGGTTTGTCATTCCCTTCTCCAGTAGACCGCAATCTGTCAGACCTCTCCACCATGATCTGACCATCTTGGGTGGCCCCACATGGCATGGCTTAGTTTCACTGAGTTAGACAAGGCTGTAGTTCATGTGATCAGATTGGCTAGTTTTCTGTTTTTATGGTTTCAGTGTGTCTGCCTTCTGATGCCCTCTTGTAACACCTACTGTCTTACTTGGGTTTCTCTTACCTTGGACATGGGGTATCTCCTCACAGCTGCTCCAGCAAAGTGCAGCCATTGCTCCTTACCTTGGACGAGGGGTATCTCCTCACAGGCTATGGTTTTTCCAGTAGTCAGGTATGGATATGAGAGTTGGACTGTGAAGAAAGCTGAGTGCCGAAGAATTGATGCTTTTGAAGTGTGCTGTTGGAGAAGACTCTTGAGAGTCCCTTGGACTGCTAGGAGATCCAGACAGTCCATCCTAAAGGAGATCAGTCCTGGGTATTCATTGGAAGGACTGATGTTGAAGCTGAAACTCCAATACTTTGGCCACCTCATGTGTAGAGTTGACTCATTGGAAAGCACCCTAATGCTGAGAAGGATTAGGGGCAGCAGGAGAAGGGAACGACAGAGGATGAGATGGCTGGATGGCATTACCAACTCAATGGACATGGGTTTGGGTAGACTCTGAGAGTTGGTGATGGACAGGGAAGACTGGGAGGCTGCAATTCATGGGGTCGCAAAGAGTTGGACATGACTGAGCGTCTGAACCAAACTGACTAGATGGACCTTTTTGGCAAAGCAATGTCTCTGCTTTTAAATATGCTATCTATGTTGGTCATAACTTTCCTTCCAAGGAGTAAGCGTCTTTTAATTTCATGGCTACAGTCACCATCTGCAGTGATTTTGGAACCCAAATATATAGTCTGACACTTTCCACTGTTTCCCCATCTATTCCTTATGGAGTGATGGGAACAGATTCCATGATCTTAGTTTTCTGAATGGTGAGCTTTAAGCCAAGTTTTTTATTCTCTTCTTTCACTTTCATCAAGAGGCTCTTTAGTTCTTCTTCACTTTCTGCCATAAGGGTGGTGTCATCTGCATATCTGAGGTTATTGATATTTCTCCCAGCAATCTTGATTCCAGCTTGTGCTTCTTCCAGCCCAGCGTTTCTCATGATGTACTCTGCATATAAGTTAAATAAGGAGGGTAACAATATACAGCCTGGATGTACTCCTTTTCTTATTTGGAACCAGTCTGTTGTTCCATGTCTAGTTCTAACTGTTGCTTCCTGACCTGTATACAGGTTTCTCAAGAGACAGGTCAGAATTTTGCCCATCTCTTTCAGAATTTTCCATAGTTTATTGTGGTCCACACAGTCAAAGGCTTTGGCATAGTCAATAAAGCAGAAGTAGATGTTTTTCTGGAACTCTCTTGCTTTTTTGATGATCCAGCAGATGTTGGCAATTGATTTCTGGTTCCTCTGCCTTTTCTAAACCCAGCTTGAATATCTGGAAGTTCACAGTTCCTGTATTGCTGAAGCCTGGCTTGGAGAATTTTGAGCATTACTTTACTAGCGTGTGAGATGAGAACCTAGGATATCTGAATCCAGAGTCCCTACAGCCAGGACTGTGCTGATCTCATATGGGAAATTCCAGATGAGTAGAGTGAACAAATAAATACTAATGCATGACATTCATGTGTAACACTTTTAATATTGCATCTTATATGGACACTTAGGATAGTACACAGCAAAGGTTTTTAACTGATGAAATAGTCTTGTATGTTACCATTCTTTACGCTTCATGGTGGTTTTTTTTTTCCTTTAATTCTTCACTCTTGCTCCAGATTCCTCCTCTTCTGCTCAGTGAATCATTCCTACTGCTCTTCCCATCACAAAATTTCAGTTTTAGCCCTTCCTCATTACCTAGAGCTCAGAACCACTGTCCTTAGGGATTTGAGACACTCCAAGTGAATCACAAAGAACACCCAAGTTTTCCAAATCCCACTTTTAGAAAGAGTGGAATCAGGTCTTGTGAGTGCAGCAGAAGTTGTGAGGTGTGAAATGAAGGAGCAGTGGAGGTGAGCACAGATATGAACAAGGCATTGTACAATCCTGCACACTATGGAGCAAATGTTTACATTTCAAGTTTATTAGATAGCCATATATCATTTGTTATTCAATTTTGTCATGCCATACATAGAAGTGATTTATCATATATTAAGGAGTAATAGAAGAGAACATAGTTGCAACACACAGAAACTCAGGCCCAGAAAATTCCTAAATCAGTATTTCATGCCCCATGGGACCTTCTGGGCAGAAGACAATAAATAATTTGCTTTGATTGAGTAACACTAGAGGATTCTAGGTCTAGGCTCCATTTTCTTGTTTTGCCTGTTGGATAGGTAAATATTGCCTGTGGTGTGATATTTTTCCCATTTGTTATCCAACAGCTTAGCAAGACTTGGAGTAGCCTGTGAAAGCGTGTTATGCAGAGAACAATAATACTAACTGATATTACCAAACTGCTCTGTGTTATGGAATGTATAACTAAAATGTCAGGCACTATTGGGTATATACTGAAGAAAGAATGATAATTTTTAATATATAGTTGACCAGTCATCCATTCTGATGTTTTGCACTATTAAAAAATAAAATATTTTTATCTTTCAAGGAATTGTGTATAACAAGCAATATTTATTGCAAGAAATTAATTGAATGGAAGATAAGCTTTTTTTGAAGATCCTTGGAGTAATTAATATAATAGATTATGTTCTTAGCTTCTTTGTTAAAGCAGGTGCCAGAGTGATAGCATAAGAGAAAAATGGGTATGATTTTTCATTCTTTCCTTCCATGTTTAAATTCAAAGGGTTTGGTTTATTTTCTTTAACTTGGCAAGAATAAGTTTTTGTTAAGAGATGTTTATCTCTAAATGCCTTATGGCATTCATCTGTTGACTGTTTCCATAGGTCTCCTTATAACATAAATATTTTATATCCTAAAGAGAATATTGTGGGCTATCAAGTTTTGAGAGGTTTTTATTTATGCCTCTTCTGTAAGCTAGACGTGTAAGTTTCCACAGTGTTTTACCTAGACCACCCCTCCTTATAGTGAATTCAACTCTATGAATATTAATATCCTACTTTGGTTTATGTTTTCTTGGAAAAGACCTGAATCATGAAATGAGTGCCTCCTTATAAAAACAAAATTAACAAACTAACACAAAGCCAGAAGATTGTTCCAGTTCTGTTTCATTTAGAGTTGATCATGAGTTAGATTTTTCCCTCATTATGTGATCTCCTTTTCTGAAGTGTATTGTTGTTTAGTCACTAAGTTGTGTCCAACCATGTGGCCCCATGGACTGCAGCCCACCACGCTCCTCTGTGCATGGGATTTCCCAGGCAAGAATACTGGAGTGGGTTGCCATTCTCTTCTCCAGCAGACCTTCCCTACCCAGGAAATGAACACATGTCTCCCGCAATGCAGGCGGTTCCTTACCTCTAAGGCACCAGGGACAAAACTGAAGTATATTAGGGTCCTTGAATGCTGACCCCTAGGAAGAGATGCTACTTAGAGCATCAAGATTGCTGGGAGAAATATCAATAACCTCAGATATACAAATGACACCACCCTTATGGCAGAAAGCAAAGAGGAACTGAAGAGACTCTTAGTAAAAGTGAAAGAGGAGAGTGAAAAAGTTGGCTTAAAACTCAACATTAAGAAAACTAAGATCATGGCATCCGGTTCCATCTCTTTATGGCAAATAGATGGGGAAACAGTAGAAACAGTGACAGACTTTATTTTCCTGGGCTCCAAAATCACTGCAGATGGTGACTGCAGCCATGAAATTAAAAGACAATTCCTCCTTGGAAGAAAAGCTATAACCAACCTAGACAGCATATTAAAAAGCAGAGACATTACTGTGCTGACAAAGACGCATCTAGACAAAGCTATGGTTTTTCCAATAGTCATGTATGGATGTGAGGGTTGGACTATAAAGAAAGCTGAGTGCTGAAGAACTGATGCTTTTGAACTGTTGTGTTGGAGAAGATTCTTGACAGTCCCTTGGACAGCAAGAAGATCAAACCAATCCATCCTAAAGGAAATCAGTCCTGAATATTCATTGTAGGGACTGATGTTGAAGCTGAAACTCCAGTATTTTGGCTACCTGATGTGAAGAAGTGACTCACTGGACAAGATTGAAGGCAGGAGAAGGGGCTGACAGAGGATGAGATGGTTGGATGGCATCACCAACTCAATGCACATGAGTTTGAGCAGGCTTCTGGAGTTGGTGATAGACAGGGAAGCCTGGTATGCTGCAGTCCATGGGGTTGCAAAGAGTCTGACACGCCTGAGTGACTGAACTGAACTAAACTGAACTGAAAGAGGGTATCACACTCATAGCAAAACTAATAATATTTGTGTCGTATATCACAGTTTACATATTATTTAATGTGATCAAAAAATAATCCTGGGACATAATAGTCTAGTTCCTGAGAATCATAGAATTACAGAGCTGAAAGGAGCCTTGGAGATTATTTATACAATTTCATTTTATAAATGATTAAACTAAAGACTAGAAAAATCAGATCACCAACCAAATTCAGGACCCAGATTCTCTGGTTCGTAATCCATTGCTTGTACTTCCCTGCCTGCCTGGTAATGAAAGGTAGTACAGTAGATATGACCAACATTGTCTTAAGGCTTAGAATTTTCTTTGGCCCAGAAGGTGATGGGAAGGAACTCTTTTTTTTTTTTCAGTCTGTTCTAAATTTCCATTTAAGATTCTGAACCTTGTTCTTGCCACAATTGTAAATCTCAAAAAGAGTTGCTGAGTGTTAAGATGACTCTTACAGAAAACAGAAAACCATCAAACGATTTTAAGCAGGGCAGTGACATGGTCAGATTTGTGCCTGGAAGAATATAGGGGCCCTAGGAAACAAACAGAAGCCTTGCTTAGTTAATTCATTCCATCGTTCATTTCTTTGTGCAGTACTATTTACTCAATACCTATAATTTGCTGAGCACAAAGTGATCACAAAGCTTAGGCTCTGATGAGGAAGACAGATGATAAATGACTAGCCAAACGAACAAAATATTTGCAGATTGTGATAAGGTGTAAAGGAGGGCATATACAACAAGCTCTGTGATGGGGAAAAATGAGGTAAGAGAGCACCTTTTTAGATTGGATAAACAAGAGAAAAAAGGAGTTTGTGAAGAACCTGGAAAAAAGAAACAGCAAATGCAAATATTCCTGAGATAAAACAGAGACTGGTGTGTTACAGGGATTAAGAGAAAGTCAGTTTGGTTAGAAGATTAATGAGTCAAGAGAGAGAGGCAAGAAAGGAGGTTGAAGAGATTGTCTGCAATAGTGACCCAGGTGATAAAGATGATGAGGAAGGGCAGATTTGAGAGATCTTTTAGGCTGTGTGACAGATCAAAGCCAGCAAGATTGTAGGAAGAGTTCAGAAAGAGTCAGGATTCTAGTTGACATTATTTAAAGCTAGAGAATCTTGAAAAGGCTAGCGGAGCGCTGGGAATTATGGAAAAAGAAGAGTGAGTTCAGTTTGGGACGTTCTGAGTTTGATGTCCCTGCAAGGGAACCAGTTAGAAGTATTCAGTTCAGTTCAGTTGCTCAGTCAAGTCCAACTCTTTGCAACCCCATGGACTGCAGCACATCTGACTTCCTTGTCCATCACCAACTCCGAGAGCTTGCTCAAACTCATGTCCGTTGAGCTGGTGATGCCATCTAACCATCTCATCCTCTGTCAGCCCCTTCTCCTCCTGCCTTCAATCTTTCCTTTCAGGGCCTTTGCTAATGAGTCAGTTCTTACCATCAGGTTGCCAACGTATTGGAGCTTCAGCTTCAGCATCAGTCTTTCCAGTGAATATTCAGGACTGATTTCCTTTAGGATTGACTGGTTTGATCTCCTTGCAGTCTCGGGCACTCTCAAGAGTCTTTTCCAACACCACAGTTCAAAAGCATCAGTTCTTCAGCACTCAGCTTTCTTTATAGTCCAACTCTCAGATCCATGCATGACTACTGGAAAAACCATAGCTTTGCCTAGATGGGCCTTTATCATCAAAATAGTGCCTCTGCTTTTTAATATGCTATCTAGGTTGGTCATAACTTGTCTCCCAAGGAGGAGTTGTCTTTTATTTATTTATTTTTATTGTTTTTGCCATAGATTGTCATGATAACACCATGGGTTTACATATGCTTCCCATCCAGAACCCCCCTCCCTCTTCCCTCCCCCCTGGGAAATCTCGCTGAACCAGGCCCGAGCATCAATCCTGGGCTGGCAATTGATTAGACACATGACAATTAACATGCTTCAATGCCCTTCTCCCATATCATCCCACCCTTACCCTCATCCACAAAGTCCAGAGTCTATTCTATACATCTGCGTTCCTTTTGCTGTCTCGCATGTTGGGTTCTCGTTACCATCTTTCTAAATTCCATATATATGCGTTAATATACTGTATTGTTGTTTTTGCTTCTGGCTTACTTCACTCTGGATAATGGGCTCCAGTTTTGTCCATCTGAGTAGAACTGCTTCAAATGAATTTTTTTTTTAATGCTGAGTAATATTCCATTGTGTATATGTACCACAGCTTTCTTATGCATTCGTCAGTTGATGGGCATCTAGGTTGCTTCCATGTCTTGGCTATTGTAAACAATGCAGCGATGAACATTGGGGTACACGTGGCTCTTTCAATTCTGGTTTCCTCGGTGTATATGCCCAGCAGTGGGATTGCCGGGTCATATGGCAGGTCTATTTGCAGCTTTTTAAGGAACCTCCACACTGTTTTCCATAGTGGCTGTACTAGTTTGCATTCCCACCAACAGTGTAAGAGGGTTCCCTTTTCTCCACATCCTCTCCAGCATTTATTGCTTGTAGACTTTTGGATGGCAGCCATTCTGACTGGTGTAAAGTGGTACCTCATTGTGGTTTTGATTTGCATTTCTCTGATAATGAGTGATGTTGAGCATCTTTTCATGTGTTTGTTAGCCATTTTTATATCTTCTTTGGAGAAATGTCTGTTGAGTTCTTTGGCCCACTTTTTGATTGGGTCATTTATTTTTCTAGAATGGAGCTGCAGGAGTTGTTTGTATGTTTTTGAGATTAATTGTTTGTCTGTTATTTCATTTGCTATTATTTTCTCCCATTCTGAAGACTGTCTTTTCACCTTGCTTATAGTTTTCTTTGTTGTGCAAAAGCTTTTAATTTTAATTAGGTCCCATTTGTTTATTCGTGTTTTTATTTCCAATATTCTGGGAGGTGGGTCATGGAGTATCCCGCTTTGGGTTATGGCAGAGAGTGTTTTGCCTATGTTATCCTCTAGGAGTTTTATAGTTTCTGGTCTTATGCTTATATCTTTGATCCATTTTGAGTTTATCTTTGTGTATGGTGTTAGAAAGTGATCTAGTTTCATTCTTTTACAAGTGGCTGTCCAGTTTTCCCAGCACCACTTGTTAAAGAGGTTGTCTTTTCTCCATTGTATATTCTTGCCTCCTTTGTCAAAGATAAGCTGTCCATAGATGCGTGGATTTATCTCTGGGCCTTCTATTCTGTTCCATTGATCTATATTTCTGTCTTTGTGCCAGTACCATACTGTCTTAATGACTGTGGATTTGTAGTATAGCCTAAAGTCAGGTAGGTTGATTCCGCCAGTTCCATTCTTCTTTCTCAAGATTGCTTTGGCTATACGAGGTGTTTTGTATTTCCATACAAATTGAGAAATTATTTGTTCTAATTCTTTGAAAAAGACCTCTGGTAGCTTGATAGGAATTGCATTGAATCTATAGATTGCTTTAGGTAGTATACTCATTTTCACTATATTGATTCTTCCAATCCACGAACACGGCACATTTCTCCATCTGTTTGTGTCCTCTTTGATTTCTTTCATCAGTGTTTTATAGTTTTCTATATACAAGTCTTTTGTTTCTTTAGGTAGAAATACTCCTAAGTATTTTATCCTTTTTGTTTCGATGGTGAATGGAATTGTTTCCTTAATTACTCTTCCTGATTTCTCACTGTTAGTGTATAGGAATGCCAGGGATTTCTGTGTGTTGATTTTATATCCTGAAACTTTGCTATATTCAATGATTAGCTCTAGTAATTTTCTCGTAGAGTCTTTAGGGTTTTCAATATAGAGGATCATGTCATCTGCAAACAGAGAGAGTTTTACTTCTTCTTTTCCAATCTGGATTCCTTTGATTTCTTTATCTGCTCTGATTGCTGTGGCCAAGACTTCCAAAACTATGTTGAATAGTAGTGGTGAAAGTGGGCACCCTTGTCTTGTTCCTGATTTCAGGGGGAATGCTTCCAGCTTTTCACCATTGAGGATAATGTTTGCTGTGGGTTTGTCATATATAGCTTTTATTATGTTGAGGAGGAATTGTCTTTTAATTTCATGGCTGCAGTAACCATCTGCAGTGATTTTGGAGCCCCCAAAATAAAGTCTGACACTGTTTCCATTGTTCTGCATCTATTTGCCATGAAGTGATGGGACCAGTTTGAAGCTCAGGAGAGAATCTAGGGACTGTGCTTAGTCGCTTAGTCATATCTGACTCTTTGAGACTCCATAGACTGCAGCCCGCCAGGTTCCTCTGTCCATGGGGATTCTTCAGGCAGGAATACTGGAGTGGGTTGTCATGCTCTCCTCCAGGGGATCTTTCCAACCCAGGGAATGAACCCAGGTGTCTTGCATGGCAGGCAGATTCTTTACTGTCTGAGCCACCAGGGAAGCCCATCTAGGGACTAGTTATTCAGATTCAGGTACCATAGTTTTGTAGGTGAATACATCAGAATAGAGATTATCCCAAAAAGGAAAATAGGACTTTAAAAGGAAAAAACAAGAGGACTTAGACTAGAACGCTGGAGAATGCCAATATTGAAGAGAGGGATGCAGAGAAGTTACGCTGTGTATAATGATGCATTATTAACTGTAAGTTACTATTTTACTATATATATATAAAGTATTATCAATGTCACAGATATGATAAAAAAGGGTGCTGCTGCCCTAGTGAAGACATAATGGTGGAGAATAAGCAACTGAATGTTAAAAATGGAAAGCAAGATAGTTTGACTGGAACAGATAGGCTTCATCGGAGCACAACATAGAATATAAGGTTAGAAAGATATGGAAGAACGAAATGATTGAGGGAAATAATTGAGGGAGAACTATGAGATATAGACTAGGGAGTCTGGATCTATTTCGCCTAAGAAATATCTTCTTAGTGCTTGAGCAAAGGTGTAATAGTCATAAAATAGCATTTGATTGTTATTATTCTGACATCTTCCTGTATAAAGAATTACAGTAGTATGTAACTGAAAGTTGGGGAGAATCCAAAAGAAGCATGCTGGAGTAAATTGCATAAAACTATATTGAAATGAAACATCATATATGCACACAGCGTGGAATATTCCTACCTGTACATGTGTGTTTATCCAAAGTAACAGACTATATGATTACTAATGATCCACCCTACTGCTCTTCCGTGCATGGGAAGCAGAGGGTGCCACATGACTCAGAGTCTAGTCTGGCAAACTAAAAACAGACCTTATCTCAAACAGAGGGAATTGAATACAAGTTAATTGCACTGTTGATGGAAGGGCTGAGAAACCAAACAGGAAATGCAAAACAATTTAGAGATTCCCCACAGCAGGAAGCAGCTTCTTTCTCTTGGACTGGCTGGATGCAGAGAGGAGGTAGTAGTCTTAGCAGAATCCAGAAGTTGGGCAGCCTGGCAGGAGCTAAAACCTTAGCAGGGACTACCTGGAAGAATCTGGGAGCTCAGAGAAAGGGGCTGTCCCTGGGCAACCTAGAACTATAAGGAGTTGCATTGTGAAAACACGGTCAGAGAACAGAGAGACAGATTTGGGAGAAAGAGAGAGAAATACCCATATCCCAGGATTGCTTTTTCCTGACTTTCATGCTCCCACTAGTGTCTCCCACTTTCTGAACAAGCTGGAAGCGTTTTAACAAGAAGGGTGGGGATATATTTGGGAGAAAACATAATGACTGGCCCAGAAGGTCTTTTCTGGCAGGATTCTATAGTAATTCATAAATAGAGGTTTTAAGTCTCACAAATATTTTAGATTTAAGAAACATGCTAATAATAATTTAAGTTCAATTTGGTATATTTATGAAACAGCATTTTCCCTAAACTAGGTTAAAATCATGATTTTCTCAAGAGAAAGTGCTTCTACATTTTGACAGTGAAATGTATAGGCTTTCCCTTGATTGCTGAGTAACTATTAATTTCCATCATTTAAGAAATAAAAAAATTCCTACTCTTGCTCAGTCATCAGACTCAAATTAATAGTTTTGTTTAGTTTTGATTACACAGGACTATAAGCGGCAAATCCAAAAATCCTGTTAATATTGAATACTGAAGATGTCTGACTATACATGCTATCTGATAATGTTTCATTTATTTTATGTGCTTGTCTTAAACACTAATCCATAGATTCATGACGGAAGCTTTGAAGACTATTTGGGTTTAAACTTGTGATTCCTTAGTATAAAATGATTTGAGAAATCCATTAATACTTTACCATGTGTTTATATGAATAATAAGTGATTTTTATTTCTATATTATCAGGAAAACTTGATTTTTTTTCCTTTAAGAATGTGCACTCTTGTTAGGACATGTTAGTACTCTTGTTAGGACATGTTAGTTACAACTTTTTGCAATTATCTTCAAACTCCTTTTTATATAACTGGAATATAAATATAATAAAGAATACAAATAAGTTATACATGGACTTCAATGTATCTCACAAGAAACAAAAGGAATAAATTTCACAGCAAATAAAAAGAGCTATCAATTTGCCAAGTGAAGTTAAGTGTTAGTTGGTCAGTCGTGTCCAGCTCCTGCGACTCCATGAACTGTAACCACCAGACTCCACTTTCCATGAAATTCTGCAGGCAAGAATACTGGAGTGGGTTACCATTTCCTACTCCAAGGGATCTTCCCAACCCAGGGATGGAACCACGTACCCTCTATCTCCTACAATGGCACAAGGGATCTTTACCACTACCATCACCTGGGAAGCTCCATCAATTTGTCAAGTACACAATAGAATTTTGGCATTTGATACCCCCACAGGTTTCTCAAGAGGCAGGTCAAATGGTCTGGTATTCCCATCTGTTTCACAGTTTTCCACAGTTTATTGTAATCCACACAGTCAAAGGCTTTGGCATAGTCAATAAAGCAGAAATAGAGGTTTTTCTGGAAATCTCTTGATTTTTTGATGATCCAGCGGATGTTGGCAATTTGAGCTCTGGTTACTCTGCCTTTTCTCAAACCAGCTTGAACATCTGCAAGTTCATGGTTCATGTATTGCTAAAGCCTGGCTTGGAGAATTTTGAGTATTACTCTGCTAGCGTGTGAGATGAGTGCAATTGTGTAGTACTTTGAGCATTCTTTGACATTGCTTTTTCTTGAGATTGGAATGAAAACTGACCTTTTCCAGTCCTGTGGTCACTATTGCATTTTCCAAATTTGCTGGCATATTGAGTGATGCAGTTTCATGGCATCATCTTTCAGGATGTGAAATAGCTCAACTGGAATTCCATCACCTCCACTAGCTTCATTCGTAATGATGCTTTCTAAGGCCCACTTAACTTCACATTTCAGGATGTCTGGCTCTAGATGAGTGATCACACCATTGTGATTGTCTGGGTCGTGAAGATCTTTTTTGTACAGTTCTTCTGTGTATTCTTGCCACCTCTTCTTAATATCTTCTGTTAGGTCCATACCATTTCTGTACTTTATTGAGCCCATCTTTGCATGAAATATTCCCTTGGTATCTCTAATTTTCATTCTATATTTTTCCTCTATTTCTTTGCATTGATTGCTGAGGAAGGCTTTCTTATCTCTCCTTGCTAATCTTTGAAACTCTTCATTCAGATGCTTATATGTTTCCTTTTCTCCTTTGCTTTTCATTTCTCTTCTTTTCACAGCTATTTGCCTTCTCAGACAGCCATTTTGCTTTTTTGCATTTTTTTTTTCTTGGGGATGGTCTTGATCCCTGTCTCCTGTACAATGTCACGAACCTCTGTTCATAGTTCATCAGGCTCTCTGTCTATCAGATTTAGTCCCTTAAATCTATTTCTCACTTCCCCTGTATAATCATAAGGGATTTGGTTTAGGTCATATCTGAATGGTCTAGTGGTTTTCCCCACTTTATTCAATTTAAGTCTGAATTTGGCAATAAGAAGTTCATGATCTGAGCTATTGTCAGCTCCCGGTCTTGTTTTTGCTGACTGTATAGAGCTTTTCTATCTTTGAGTTCCCTTATTACATCTCCTGTATAAGTTCTTTGAAGGACTAGTATAGCTACTGACTACACCGAGAGTGGCCCCTAATTCAACGACAACTATCCATAGACTAAATGATGGCCCATGACATAACCTGATAGTAGGAGCTATACCTGGTAAAGTAATTGTAAGCTGGTAAGGATACCAGGGGTAAAGTAATTGGTGATTAGCAAAATTAATGAAACTGGTTTCTTTCTAGTCTGTAGGCTGGAGAATAAAGAGAATTGGCTTCTTATAAGTCAAAGAGCTGAAAGCCCAATTCAATTCTTGAGGTCCCAGTGGTCCATTCAAAGGACAAGGCACTTTTGGAGCAGCCTCAGCTTTTCATTGACCTCTACCCAACTACACGCATTGTCACAGTGGTTATTACTGTCCAAATTATTTTTCATTATATTATTCTGAATAAGGCCAGTCTTTCATCCAAACCAAACAACTATCTGTAGCAAAGAACACAAATATTGATAAATTAAAGAAGAAATAAGTTCATAAACAATAAGTTAATGAACACTGAGTCATGGGCCAAAGGATCTTAAAATATATGATTGCCAGAATGAACCCAGGGCATACTAGCAGTGAACTCCTTTATAAATGGGAGTAATATGCAGTCCATGGATACTTCAATACATTTTTTGAAGAAAAAAAAAACACTAGTTTGCAGGGATTTGTAAGGATACTGTGGGTGGGAAAAGCCAACCTAAGAACAGAGTCAAGGTATGTGACTTTTCTGCATTGTAGAATAGAGAGATGAATGTTTCCATCTGAAGTCTCAAATAAGTAGCTGCATCTGAAGGTTGTAAATATGGCCAACAGACCCAGAGACAAGGAAACTGCATTCATGAAAAACACCATGTTAGGAGGAATTTGTTGGAATAGCATCGAACCTTCATATAGTAATAGTGTAGGCTGTGATGCATCACACAGATCTCCCTTTGGGACTCTGAGCACTCATTCTTCTTGTGCTGGAATTGTTGTCAGCAGAGACTCTCAGCTGAATTTCTGTCCAAGAACCTCGCTTCAGTGGAATAGAGCCTCCATGCCTGAAATCATCTCTCATAATGGTGTAGCCCACATGCCCACATTTATTGAGTGACCTATGGTGGGGAGAGGGGGTGGGAGTAGCGTGTGAAGGTCCAGATCCTCTGCTTTAAAACTAGTCAATTCTGAATGATCATCCCACTTATCGCAGACCTTTGTTGAAAATGCACCCCTATGCAATTTGTTTCTTTGTACAATTGTATTTCCTTCACTACACAATCCTATTTCCTCCTATTTCCACATAAGAATTTATTTTGAGCATACTCTCCAATAAATTTCTACATATGGATATCCATCTAACAGTGTGTTCTCCAAATAACACAACCTAAGACACAATATAATAAAAGAGTTTTGTTAAGAATTTAGAGACACATGATTTGCATGTAAATGAGCACTAAGGTGATGACTGATATACCAATTTAAAGATTAAAATGAATAGGTAAGTAAAGACAGTATGTATTGTAAAAAATCAGAGGCAGACTAGCAGAAAATCAAGCAAAAGAGACTTGTTCAGTTGTTCAGTCATGTCCAACTCTTTGGGACCCCATGGACTGTAGCACGCCAGGCTTCCCTGTCCTTTGCTGTCTCCCAGAGTTTGCTCATACTCATGTCCATTGAGTTGATGATGTCATCCAATCACCTCATCCTCTGTCACTTCCTTCTTCTCCTGCTCTGTCTTTCCCAGCATCAGGATCTTTTCCAATGAGTGTCCCTCACATCAGGTGTCCAAAGTATTTCTAGGTGGGAAGAGATGCAAAGATTGAGATCATGATCAGTTCCTGAAAATATCTAAGTATCTTACAGACCTGTTCCACCAGATTGCCTAGAGCACAGAGTGCCTCACTCCACCCTGAACTCCCTCAGGGGGTGTTGAAAGTCAACAGCTACAGCAGCACATGGTTCAGTCTCTGCAGAGGCAGATGGCAAATGCCCTTGGCAAACACAGATTTGTAGTTGACATAAATTTATGAGCAGATAGAGACTTGGCTTCTCAAGCTTGTGTCCTCAGGTTCAGTGTGGTAGTGGGTAATGGTGAAGAAAATATGTGGAAAATCAAGACCTATTTTCAGATTTTTTTTTTTTCCCCTAAGATCTTTTAAACAGTTGGGGTTTCCCTGGTGGCTCAGAGGTTAAAGCATCTGCCTGCAATGCAGGAGACCAGGGTTCGATCCCTGGGTCAGAAAGATCCCCTGAGGAAGGAAATGGTAACCCACTCCAGTACTCTTGCCTGGAGAATCCCATGAACGGAGGAGCCTGGTGGGCTACAGTCTATGGGGTCGCAAAGAGTGGAACACAACCGAGCAACTTCACTTTCTTTAAACAGTTGTAACAAACTTATCAACATATTACCCATTTTAAAATGTACTTTTCAAGATTGCTCAAGAGGACAAGTCACTACTTCTTCCTATGTTTTATTTAGAATGGAAGTGCCCAGAGTTTTAAATATCACCTCACGTTCTCCTTATGATCACCAGGAAAATGTCTTTCATCTCTGTACAGGTGATATCAGGAAGCTTTGAGCAAAATAGTCAGAATAGAATAATGCACCAAAGGTCTAGATGCCTTGTCTGTTTCCAAGTGGGGGATACTTTTGAGAACTGTTCACATAGAACATTTTGGCTGATATTAGAAAGAAGAGTAAGAAAATCTAACTTTAGAAAGGAGGGAATTTTGAAGATACATAAGAATGATCATTAAACTCAGTTAAACAAGCAAATCAAAGGATGAGGCCAGAGACAGTAAGTAGAAAACCAGAGTCTGGAAGGGCTGGCTAATGAGCTTCCAGATTAAGTTCCCATCAAAAGATTAGAGAATAGCTGTCTTCAGAGCCTGGCAATTATCATGTTTAAAGCTGCGACAAAGACAATGACATATCTAAGGGAAGAAAGTGTTAACAGAAAATTCTCAATGGGGGGCAGCATGTCGCAAATGAGGAGGGGGACCAAGAACAAGGCCTGTAAATCCCCAACCAATGACCAAGAAAGAGGTGCCCTCACCAGATTCTAGTCATCTCCTCAGCTGGTGCTCTCCTCACAAGGGGGAAGAATATATTTCAAGCACTCTTAGCTGAAGAACCCTTCATTAAGAAAATCTAATTCCCATTTGTTTGTACTTAATATTCACCAAGCAATCTTGACTGTGGGTTGCATTTCCATCTGTTTGCCTCAGGGAGAAAATATGAGATCCAAATACCACTTCATGAATGTTTAGTGTAAGTGGCACCTTGAAGCCTGGTGCTTCAGTTAAGGACATTGTATACAGGCTGCTGAACCACAGACCTGGGTCCCAAGCTGGACTCTGCCACTTCTTACTTGTGGGATCTTGGGCAATTTGCTCAACCTTTATGTGCCTTGTTTCCTTGTATTAAGGAGAATGTATGATATAACTCATAAGTGGAATCTAATTTTTTCTATAAAGGTAAAAATGAACTTATTTTACAACACAGAAATAGACTTTCATAATCTAACAGGAAATGAGGTGGGGAGGGATAAATCAGGAACTTGGGATTACACACACTTACTATGATATACAAGATAGATAACCAACAAGGACCTACAGTGTAGCCCAGGGAACTCGACCCAGTCTTCTGTGATAACCTATATGAGAAAAAAAAAAATCTAAAAAAAAATGAGTATATTTGTATAACTGAATCACTTCGCTATACACCTGAAACTAACACAACATTGCAAATCAACTATACATCCAATAAAATTTTAAACAATAATTGAACCTATGTACCTTTTAGGAATTCCCAGGTAGTGCTAGTGAAAAATGAACCCACTTGCCAATGCAGGAGACTTAAGAGACATAGGTTTGAAGAGGAGGGCATGGTAGCGCACTCCAGTATCCTTGCCTGGAGAATCCCACAGACAGAGGAACCTGGCAGCCTACAGTCCATATTGGGTCACAAAGAGCCAGGCATGACCAAAGCATCTTAGTGCATGTACCTTTTAGGACTGCTGTGAGAATTGATATGAGATTTAAGACGAAAAAAATTTAGAGCAGTACTTTTTGTCAATTTTTGTGAATTCAGTTGGCTTGAGTCAATTGCCCAAGACTTCATTATTTGAGGGCACTGAAAAGGCTTTCTATGTAGACACACAAGCTAAGAACCTGAGCCTATCTCATGATGGAATTCTTGGAAATCACCTCTGGACTGAAATACTGCCTTTCTGTTGGGGATGAGGCTGGGGGAGGGGGGATGGTGCAGGATGGGGTGGGAGTTATTTACTTAGTTAAATTCCTACAGCTTTATGCCCAAAATAAAACACTGCTCCATAATATTCAGTTTGGGGAAAGTCAGGTAATTTCATCTGGCTCTGTGGCAGCTTTCCAGCCTCTTTCCTTGCCTTTTCCTGCCTTGACCTTGATCCAGGTGGGAAAAATCCAGACTCAAATGGGATAGAGCTGAAAATCCTAAGAGAAAGTACACTGTGCACTTGTAAGGTTTTATTGCTCAAACTGCTTTGCCCACAGGCTCAAGCTCCCAGGCCAAAGTCCAGCTTTTGAGGAAGTCTACTCTCAGAGGCCTGTCTGTCACCTGATCTAACCTGCCCAGAGGCAGAAAAGAGTCCGTAAGGGTTGTCAACCCTGAGGTGGAAGCAGGGAAGCCAAAACCTAGAGCAGAATGTTGAATTCTGATTCAGAAAGTAAAAGTGGTGCTGGCTAGGATTGAGGTTTAGATTTCTGGTCAATACAGCAAGAAGTACCCAATTTGAGCAGGACTAAGAAATAGAGGCTGAAAGTTATTCCTAGTACAAGGTCACCCAGCACCAGAGTTGTAAGAAAAGGAGTATGTCAAGGCTGTATATTGTCATCCTGCTTATTTAACTTATATGCAGAGTACATCATGAGAAACGCTGGCCTGGAAGAAGCACAAGCTGGGATCAAGATTGCCAGGAGAAACATTAATAACCTCAGCTTTGCAGATGCCACCACCCTTATGGCAGAAAGTGAAGAAAAACAAAAGAGCCTCTTGATGAAAGTGAAAGAGAAGAGTGAAAAAGTTGGCTTAAAGCTCACCATTCAGAAAACTAAGATCATGACATGTGGTCCCATCACTCCATAAGGAATAGATGAGGAAACAATGTCAGATTGTTTTGGGGGCTCCAAGATCACTGCAGATGGTGACTGTAGCCATGAAATTAAAAGACACTTACTCCTTGGAAGGAAAGTTATGACCAACCTAGATAGCATATTGAGAAGCAGAGTCATTACTTTGCCAACAAAGATCCGTCTACTCAAGGCTATGATTTTTCCAGTAGTCATGTATGGATGTGAGACTTGGACTGTGAAGAAAGCTGAGCACTGAAGAATTGATGCTTTTGAATGATGGTGTTGAAGAAGACTCTTGAGAGTCCTTTGAACCGCAAGAAGATCCAACCAGTCCATCCTAAAGGATATCAGTCCTGGGTGTTCATTGGAAGGACTGATGTTGAAGGTGAAACTGCAATACATTGGCCACCTCATGCAAAGAGGTGACTCATTGGAAAAGACCCTGATGCTGGGAAAGATTGAGGGCAGGAGGAGAAGGGGACAACAGAGGATGAGATGGCTGGATGACATCACCAACTCAACGGACATGGGTTTGGGTAGACTCCGGAAGTTGATGATGGACAGGGAAGCCTGGTGTGCTGCAATTCATGGAATCGCAAAGAGTTGGACACAACTGAGCAACTAAACTGAACTGAACTCTGCTGTGTTGTGCTCTGAGTCCAAACAAGTTCATGCAACAACTTTTAGAAAGATCAAGGCACTGCTTCCACAAATGTATCTCTGCATCTACAAGTCTTCTAAATGAGCTCCTCTAACCTGGAGCCATCAGTCTTCTCTCTCCAAATTTTCCACTAGAAGTTGCAGATCTACTCATAAAGATTTTATTTAGGATGCTGTTAAGTATAACTTTTTCCACAACTCCCTGTTTATGCCCCTGAAACTTGAGTTTGGAGAACACCATCACTTTTCTTGAAAAAGTTTCCAACCAAATCACTTTATACCCAGACTGAGCTCTCCATTGCTTTTCCCAGAGAATGATCCTGCCATTGTGCAACTAACTCTGCTCTCTGAACACCAGCTGTCTGCTTATTCCTCCCTCTCTATATTTCTGCAGCTATTGTATACTCACCTGAAACACCATACCAGTCAGGGACCTGGCAGGAGACAGATGGTATACTCATAGGGTTAACTGAAAAGAGTTAATGTAAGGACAACTAGCAGATGTGGGCAGAGTAAAAAGATCCAACAAGGGATATTGTTAGAGATTAGTAAGCAAGAAACCTACTGGTACAAGCCCTGAAGCTGCAAGAGGATAAGGAGGGTACCAGATCCTAGAGAGAGCCACAGCTGTGGCAAACAGCTATAAGAAAGCATCCGTGGCCACAAGAAAAGTAGCCTAGCAAATTCCGAACCTACTAGGTTCTAGAGATACTCAATGTGCTAGATAGTAGGGAGAATGAATAGCCCATCTTCTCTCCTCTATTCTCTAATCTTTTGTAGAACCTCTTACTAATATTTATCAAATTCAACTAGACACCACGGGCAAGGATGACTTTAGTGATGCAATCCATGTAGGCTGGCTTCTCCTGAGGCATGAAGTAGGGATGGCAGAGAATCCAGAAAGTAACAGAATAATTCACATAAACATATTCCTTTAATGTTCTTTAAAACTATTTATAGAGTCTTAGAAATCCCTTTCAGTGGGGGGTTGACTATATAGGTATTCTTTTAAAATTTTTATGTTTTTCATAGATTACAAATATTGTATGCATTACTAGTTAATCAAAAGGAAAATGAAAGGAAAATATCCTTATCTTGATTATAAAAGCAATAAATACTCAAGTAGAAAAATCTAAAAATATAGAATAGTATTTCTAGGTAAGAAAATAAGAGTAACCCATAATTCTGTTACCCAAACCTAACTACTATTAATATACTATTGGTAGAGTTGTGCGTTCTACTTTTTATATTTAACAAGATATCATCAACATTCCCCTATGTCACCAAATAGGGGTGATGGACAGGGAAGCCTGGTGTGCTATGATTCATGGGGTCACAAAGAGTGGGACACAAGTGAGCGACTGAGCTGAACTGAGCTGAGTGGCTAGCCAAAACTACCTGAGCTTGGATCCCAGCTCCATCACTAATTAGTTGTGTGACCTTAGACCAGCTATTTAAATTCCTTGGGCTTCAGTTTCCTTGTTCAGATGAATAAGTCTGAATATGTATATGGGACTGCTTAGTAGCTCAAAACAAAACAAATTTATTTTCTTTCAGTCTGAAGGTCAGAAGTCTGAAATGGTTCTTACATGGCTAAGATCAAGGTATTGGCAGGGGTCCATTCCTTCTGGAGATGATAGGGGGAAATCCCTTCCCAGCCTTTTGCAGCTTCTGGAGGCTTCCCACATTCCTTGGCTCACAACTTCCATCTTCACATCCCCTTCTCTCTGAGCATCCTGCCTCCCTCTCATAAGGACACTCTGATTTCATTGGACCTACTCAGACAATCCAGCATAATCTTCCCATTTCAAGATCCTTGACGTGATCCCATCTGCAAAATCTGTTTTGCCACAGAAAGTAACATATTTACAGGTTCTAGGGGTTATGGCATAAGCATCTTTAGGGAGCTCTTATTTTTCCTGTCTCACCATATAATATGGTTGTTGTGAAATCAGTGAAGGCAATTAGTAAATATGGTATCTATGATTACTGCCTACCACAGCACCCAACATATAAGAAGTAGGCGAAAAAATGTTTGTGTAATTCTTTCTAACCATTTTCCCTTCTCCTTTCCTATTCCTTATGCTGGAGACTTTCTCTGTTTTTTCATTTTACCTAAATCCTTCTCTTTCCTCTTTTCTAGGGAGAACTTTCACAAAAGTGAAGGATCTGATATGGGGGAATCAACAAGTTCTGTTTTGAATGTGCTAAGTTTGAAGTGTTACAGGGCAAATGGATAGAAATGTTTACTAGGCAACTGAGAAATTGGCTTGGGGAAGTTTGGGAGGTGGAAATAGTTATTGGAATCACATGTATGGTTGAATTCACAGAATTTAATGTAACTCATGAAAGAAGTTACATCAAAAAGAAGAGAGAGAGACTGAAGATGGATCCTGAACATAATCAACATTTCAAGGGAAGGAGGAAAGAAAGGATTCCCCAAGGAATCTATGAAGAAATGAATAGAGAAGTAAGAGAGAGGTGCTTCTAAGCCTACTGTAGGAGAAGATTCCAATAAGGAGAAATGTGCTAACAAGCTCTAACAGAGACCTTCTTGAACTTGGCAAGTAAGTTAGTAGTGGCCTACTTCAGGTAAGCAGTAGATATATAAATCAAATTTTAGTTGTCATACATGTTTGTTGCACATTTCAATGAATTGCAGAAGTGAATGGTTGGTGAAAAATGGATCAAGTGTGGCTTCATAAAATATGTCCACTAAAGAAAAAGATTCAGTAGCAACTTAAGTGGTCATGGGCAAGGAAATATTTGTTTCAAGAAGACTTATCCTTATTCATAGGTCTTGAGGAAGCAGCCAGTAGAAAAACAGATATTCTTGATATAAACTTGGGGTGCTAATTCATTGAGTAGGTTTTTTTAAAAAAATTATATATTTATTTGACTCCACTGGGTCTTAGCTATGGCATGTGCAATCTTTAGTTGTGGCTTGTGAGATTTTCTAGCTGCAGCATGAGAACTCTTAGTTGAGGCATGTGGGATCTAGTTCCCTGACCAGGGATCAAACTTGGCCCCCTCCACTGGGAGCACGGAGTATAGCCACTCAACCATCAGGGAAGTCCCCCATGGAACAAATTTTTAACTGGAGTTGGGTAAAGGTTGGATTAAGCAAACAAAGGATAGGTAAGGATAGATAAAGTGATGAATAAGTCTGAATATAAAAGGGGAGGACTTTAGGGAAGTTTCTGCCTGATTGCCTCTACATTTTTTCTCTGAGGTTGCAGATAAGGTTGTCTCTTCAGAATGAGGATGCCAGCAGGAAGGGTAGGTAGCTTTGATTTTGAAATAGCCGCTGTTGTGAATAAAAATGTGAATCAACTAGGATCAACTGAAGATTGCTAAGCACACCTAGGGACTCAGTGAAGTTCAAAATCTATAGGGTGGGAGGAATTGGGGGAGTAGCATTGACATATATACACTGTCATATGTAAAATAGCTAGTAGGAAGCTTCTTTATAGCACAGGGAGCTCAGCTCGGTGCTCTGTGATGGCCTAGAGGGGTGGGATGGGGGGTGGTGGTTGGAAAGAAGATGTATGTATACATAGAGCTGAGTCACTTCTTTGTATAGCAGAAACTAACACAAGACTCTAAAGCAATTATACTCCAATTAAAAGAGAAAAACCTACACATTTCCAATCGAGTCCATCAACATGGTTACACGGTTCTCTCCTAATAGCAATCTGAGGATTAGCAAGGTGAGTGGAAGAAAGAGTTGAAGGGGAGAGAACAGAGAATCTTAGTAAGGGTATAGTTAAAATGGTTAACAAGAGGATCCAGTTACACCATGATCAACATTTATTTCTCCCCCCCATACCATTCCTGAATTTCCTGTTGGTAGGCTTCAACTCATTACTTTGCTGACAAAGGTCTGTATAGTCAAAACTATGGTTTTTCCAGTAGTCATGTATGGATATGAGAGTTGGACCATAAAGAAAGCTGAGCACTAAAGAACTGATGCTTTTGAACTGTGGTGTTGGAGAAGACTCTTGGGAGTCTCTTGGACTGCCAGGAAATCAAACCACTCAATCCTAAAATCAACCAGTCCTGAATGTTCATTGGAAGGACTGATGCTGAAGCTCCAATATTTGGGCTACCTGGTGCAAAGAACTGACTCATTAGAAAAGACCCTGATGCTGGGAAAGATTGAAGGTAGGAGGCACAGTGGATGACAAAGGATGAGATGATTGGATGGCAACACTGACTGGATGGACATGAGTTTGAGCAAGCTCTGGGAGTCGATGATGGACAGGGAAGCATGACATGCTGCAGTCCATGGGGTCACAGAGTCGGACACAACTGAGTGACTGAACTGAATTGAACTGAGTCTTCAATTTAACTTGACACCTAATCACTCATCTGTACCCCAGATCTCCATTTCATTTAAAGCTGTTTCCTTTTGAGGCTCTTAGTTTCTAAGATTCTCTTCTAACCATGATTCATTCATTTGCATCCTTCCTACTCTTTTTCTACATCAAAAGATTCACTTTGCTGTCACCTTGATCTTCAATCTCTCAACCTCTCTTCTTTTCTTTGAATTAATATAGTTTCTTAGACAGCTTATACTCTGTTTAATTTTTGCTCATTTCTAGACTCATATTTATGTGACTGCTGAGGAGAAATTGGCATCCTTTTCCTTCCCCACTTCTCCCTCATACAGAAAACATACAGTTGAGAGATGAATGTCTGGATGGCAGCTGTTTGGGGAGGTTTATACTATTTGAAAAAATTCTGATCCTGTAAGATTAGTTAAATTCCCAGAGTTTGAATATGTTTCTGAGTGGGCTCAGCTTGGGCCTTGGGGTGAGCAGGTGGAAATGAAATCCTGGTTCCTATTAAGAGCACATACCCACTCATTCCCAGCCTTGGACTTCCTGAAGGCTGACCTCTGCCTGACCAGTTTTTAATTCATGACTCTTCGCTATTGGGAGAACCAAATTGTCTGCCAGCAGCTGAAAAGCAAGGTGTTATTTCACTGGGACTGAGTAGTAAGTCAACTCAAGGGTGGTAAAATTTATAGTGCACTGCAGAGTACAAGAACACAATGGGTACTAATCTGAAAAGAGAGAACTTGGTAAATTATTGACAGCTGTTTGCAAAACTCATTCAACCTAACCCAGCTTATGATTCTCATATACATAATTTTATGTGATAGAAAATGTTAGTCCTATGTTGATAGTAATTTGGATTCTTAAGATAAGAAAAGCATGGGCTTTCATAATTTATATGGAGAAGGAGGATGTTACAGAAAGCTGAACAAGTGTGAGTATACATACTGCTTCTTTGCATGACCATGAACAAGTTACTATGCCTTTCTAGCTCTCTGTTTATTTATCTGTAAAATTATCTGTGAAATGGGAATACATATACCTGCTGCATGTGATTCTGGTTATGATTAAATAAGACAGGGCTCTAAAGTGCCTAAAGATGGTGTCTGGTAGCACTTCTGGTGGATTGTCTGGGGCTGGCTCATTGATACAATAACCATTCCCTTCAAAATACAGATGGTTATAGATTATAATGTGTCAGCAAAGATCAGACATGGCAGCAGCCTCTATGCGGTCCTTTGCAGACCTCCTTTCAGAGATCCTGCACTGTAGTTTGTGATTTTGCTTCGCTGGCTAGGTTCTCATAACTTAAAGACTCTCCTGAGAGCTCTGATTATTCTACCCGTGCTAGTACTTCAGGGGGAGAAGGCAATGGCACCCCACTCCAGTACTCTTGCCTGGAAAATCCCATGGATGAAGGAGCCTGGTGGGCTGCAGTCCAGGGGGTCGCTAAGAGTCGGACACGACTGAGCAACTTCACTTTCATGCATTGGAGAAGGAAATGGGGTCACTCAGAGTCAGGCACGCAGCAGCAGCCGCACTTCAGGGAAGTAGTTTGTGACTGTTTCTTGAGCACCTGCAAGCTTCCAGCACCTCTTTGCCCCAGGTTGGAGTGGTTCTGTTTTCTGGCCAGAAATGGTACAGTACCAAAATATATCTGTGGAAGTTGCCCCTAAAATTATACAACATAGGTTTGGAAATAATCTTACTGAAACATAACTCTTTGCTATTTAAAAAACAAAACAAAACTGAAGTTATTTTAATTCTATTTCTCTACAATGTTCCAAACTTCCTTACTGATTTTTAAAGGCAGATTTTATATTCTGGCAAAATGAGATTTTTGTATTTGTTTATTTTTGAAAAACCTCAAAATCTAAGAATTATTTTTTAAAACTGGGCTTTGTTGTGTTTTATGAACCTCTTCAATTAATCTGACAAGCTTTAATTTACTGCTGTTACCATTACTAGTCTGTGTTATTATCCAATCTGTTCCTCCCTTTATGATTTACTGAGGATGGATCGCCTGTTGAGGTTAACAATTAGTTTTTCATCTATTTCTCCACACATTACTCCCCTGCATACATACATATGCCAAAGCTATAATTCAAGAAAGATAGTTAATGACATGGTCACTCAGTGTACTTTTCAATTGTTTGGGTAATTTTTTAGACTGATTTTTCTTAAGAGTGTAAATCAGTTATTTTTAGGAATATTTGAGCTTGTTCAATCTCTCTACTGGACAATCTAGAAAAATGAGGTCTCAGAAGCTGGTCCAGGGAGGGGTTAGAACTGGGGTAGGCAAAGGGTTGGACACGACTGAGTGACTGAGCTGAATTGAACTGAACTGAGGCATAGGATGAAGGGGACCTGAAGGTTGTTTTCTAGGCTGAGGTGAAAAGCAGGTCAGAAACCTATGGTTTGTGGAGAGCAAGATGATAAGAGCTGATGTTTATTGACCTCTTATATCTCAGCCCTTGTTCTGTGTATTTACTTTATTATTTACTTTATATTTAACCCATAAACCTAGAAAGTACCCATTATTATTAAATCCCTATATCAGCAAGTGTCCCAGCAGAATACACAAAGCATGAGAAGGCATGATCCTGAAGACACTTTAGTGAAGAGAATATACACAGGTATATGGACATCCCAATAGGGATGGCAAGGTACCAGGCACTAGCAAAGGGTGACCTGCTTTAACCTGAAGGAGAAAGGGGAGGACCAGCGTTACCAGAGATGGTGGTTGCTAGCACCATGGAGGTGCTACCAAGTCCAAAGCTGATCTCAGAAGCCTGTGGCTACTGTCAGAGTTGTAATGATGAGAGGTAAGAGAGGATTAAGAAATAACCCAACCCCTCTCTCTTCTACATAGTAATATCCTATTGGCTAGACCCAAGTGAGTTACACTGATGATATCTCTAGAGGTCGGACTCCCAGGGCAGAGAATAAAGAACTATGGGCTTTGTTGCTGAGTCAGAGCTAAGTGGAAATAACCAACACTATTCTCCATTTTATAGACGAGGAAATTGAGGCTCAAAGGGATGGAGCCATTTCCCAGTCACATAGCTCAGAAATGGTGGGGCTAGGATTCACCACATTCTCACCCAGTTAATTTGAAACCACAGTCTCTGGGAGATTCTTCAGAGAAGTAGGTTATAGGGTAGGCACAAATCAAAATCTTCTGAATGAACAGCAGAAAAGGGGCAGGACTAAGGTAGGGGAAGCCTGTGGCTGAAGTTATAGCTGAATTCTAAAAGAAGAGCAGTTACCTTCAGATGAACTGATTGAGAAATAATCCTTTTATTGAAAGAATTCTCTTCATTTACAGGGAAATGCATCTGCACAGAAATTTTATAAAAGTTCTTATGGTTATGTGGCCTGATGCCAAATATTTAGATAAAAATAAAATTAACTGGATCTCAATATTCAAATTTTTGACTATTTGAATATTTCAGTGAATTCACCAGCCAATTCTTATAAGAACTAAAATTTGGATCAATCTTTGTAGTTTCAACAAAATTTCATATACTCATCTAATTCATATAGCAACCTTGCTCGCTGAACATTACTATGCCAATTTTATCGATGAAGAAATTGAGTCTCAGAGAAAACAAATGACTTGTCTGACACCCAAGAGCTAGTCTGTAATAGATCCAGGTCTTAAACCTTCCATCTTCTGTCTGTAAGCCCCATGTTCTTTATAATTCACCAATCAACTTTCTCAGTAAAGAGACACTACAGGTGTTTAACAAACTGAAAATGCAGAAAACTGAAACAAAACAATATTTGCTATTGCTCTTTGCCAGGGATTAAAATCAAAACATAATAGCTGTATTTACTTTTAACTTGGTATTTCCACATTTCCCAGCATTCTGAGTGCATGCTCAGTCATTCAGTCAAGTCCAACTCCTTGAGACCTCAGAGACTGTTGTCCACCAGATTCCTCTATACTTGGAATTTTCCAGACAAGAATACTGGAGTGTGTTGCCATTTCCTATACCAGAGGATCTTTCCCACCCAGGGTTGAATACACATCTCTTGTGTCTCCTGCATTGGCAGGCAGATTATTTACCACTAAGCCACCTGGAAAGCTACCAGCATTCAACATCAAGCAAAATAAGACAAGGAGGAATCAGAAACCCCTGAAGAGTACAAAGTATAAGGTGGACCCAGCCCCTATTATCATGCTTGCAGACATCATACTCAACTCCAAGTTTGAGCAATAACTCTGGATGGTATTATACCTGAGCCTGGTCTCCTTTTTACCAGGGAAGTTGTCTAAAGTCAAAGTTAAGTATAGAGTATAGAAGGAAGAAATGGAGCCTTTCTCTCAGAACTAACATGAAGACTGGCAGATAGTAGGCTTTCACTATATATCATAATAATAAGTGAAAAACTATTTTAGTTACATATCAACCACCAAACTGACATTTTACCAAGACATCATCATTCATAAAGCAATCAAGGACTTCAGTTTGTTTGTTTACTTCTGGGGCCAATAAGATATGTATGTAGAAGCCATATGGAAGTGAGAAGTATCCTATAAAAGTAAGATGATGTCACTACTACCACTGTTACCAACACTACTACTTCCATCGTATTTGTCCCCTTCGTCCTCATCAATGTTTTTGCATCATCAGTGTCACTGCACAAAACTACATGCTCAAGTCAGATTCATAAGAACAGCTTATTGTAGTAAATATTCTTTGCTTTCCAGAATTATCCTCTATGCTTCTATGCTCTAGGGGACAGCATCAATTTAATTACTCTCTGGCTTCCTGTTGGGTCTGGCCAGTGGTAGGGCCAGCAGGAGATTGTGGGGCAAGAGAGAGGGGTCAGGGTAATATGTTTTTCAGTTCTTTTCTCAGTGTCTTTCTCTTGGGGCACTCTAGTTTGGCTTGGTCTCTGTAACAAACAGCATAACACAGTCTCTATCTGCACCTCTAGCAGACTTATATCAAGTGACCCTCTCCTGCCTATATAGATTTTTCTTACTTGAGTAAATATCCCTACAGCTCATAATTTAGGCCTAGGCTGGTACTGGCTTCCCACTCTTTGCCAGTTCCAGCATGCTTCACTATTTCTTGCTGAGTCCCCTGAATCATGCCTATACCTTTGTAAACAGCATCTTAACCAAACTCTTTTTATCGACCCCTATTAAGTTCTGTCATTTATTTTCCTGCTGGAATCTTGACTGATACAGACAACTCAGCTTTTCAGTGTTGAATGATAAACATGTAGTGATCTGAGAAGATGCTTTTTCTCCCTATGCATCATTGCCCTTCTTTTCCCTTTTCCCAAATATTCCAGCCGCTTTTAACCCTTCCTGTAAAATGAGACTATGGCTCATCTTCTCCTATGGTACAGACTGCAGCCTGTGTTTCAAGGTCTGGCAGCTGCAGAAGAATCCAGTGATGGGGCACCCAAGTCAGCAGCTAGCCCTCAAATGAGGGAAAATAATACAAGAGAGAAAATTACTTACTCTGTGTCACCACCAAGGAAATAGAAAATACTGGAAGGGGATGAGGGCAGAGAGACAGAGCCTAGGGGTGGAAAAGAGGGAGGGAAAAAATAAGTAAAAGGAGGAGAAAAAAGTGGAGAAGGCAGCAAGGACATCCATAGATATTAAAATACAAGCCATTAAAAAGCAAAGGGAAACTGAAATCCAAAGCTAGATCGTTACAGAAAGCACTAGAGATCCGAGTCCTCTGGAGGTGCCTGTATAGATGGTGGTGAATTGACAAGTGCAAGAAGCCAAGAAAAAGAGGGTATGGTAGAACTGGGCCATTATGGGAACACAGGGTCAAGCAAGAAAACACATTCTATTCGCTCAAGGCAGACACCAGATGTTTGATTCCTAATAGGTGATTAGACTCACTACTTGATTCATTTATATAAATTTTCCACTTTCCAAATAGATATTAACATCATGTAGACATAAATGGTAGCTGGATATTTTTGCAAAATGAGCTGAAAATCATTAAGAGGAAATAGCTGGGAGTCTTTGCCTCTCAACTGCTACATCCTGTTCTATTTCTTCTGATGGAATATAAGGAAGACTTCGATTTGCTCCTGAGACCCCTAGGTGATCTGTATTTAAAAGCACTTTCATCTAGAGCCGCACAGTAGGGAATGCACTTCAGAGGCTGATGGCATGATTTAATTATGCGGCTGTTTCCCTGTGTTCCTTGTGCTCCCTGAATGGCATGTTAATACCCTGCCAGGTGGATGTGCAGGGTGGAGTGGTTTCCCACAAGCATCCTTGTTGTATTTAGTCAGATCATGCAAAAGGGAAGATAGATGAGAAATCATTGAATACACCAAAAATTATATCATGATGATTAAAGATTAAGGAATTAACAAGTAAAAAAGTCTAGAGATTTGCTGTACTCTGGAGACTTCTGTTATCAGCACTCCAATCTGGTGTTTAGGTCTTCACGTCCATGTGAGCAAATGAAAAGTTTCAAATAACATTAAACATAGCTTGAGAGAAGGGAATCTGAGTATACACGTTTCATATTTTCCCCTTTTAGACATTTATCTTTAGGGTGATGTATTTTTATTGCTTATTTCTCAGTTTTCTAATATCTAGCTTATTATGGTGTATGTGTCTTATTGGCTTGAATGGTGCCAATTAAAAAAAATCCACACTGAAGGATGGATTTCTATTTTTTTTCACATAGCTGTGCAGGTTTTTCTTCCTTCTAGAGCCAAAATGAAGTGTAAACATTTTAAGAGCATTTAATTCCAGCACATATATATTCATCATTTGAAATTGGAATGGATTCCCATTTGTGCTATTAAAATAAATGTACTATTCTCAGACATTTAAGGGCCTATGACTGCTTGATTTTTCTCCTATATCATCTTTAGTTCATCAACCAAACTATAGTCTCTCCTTCATTTTAGGACATAATCCATTTTGTTGTGTGTATACTGTTATAAATATGAAATCAGATGCCAGTGACACTCATTTCTCTATCCTTAAGCTTCTCAGTGTCTTGGGTGAAAGTAAAAGTCTAATGAATCTGTTTTTATAATAATCATAATCTTTTTGGTGGCTATCTTTAATCCTTTTAATTCAAGATCCTGGAGCTATTTAATTCTTACATGTAATATCATTGGAATAATAATAACAAATGTACTACAATATTACAATACAGTGCAATTAGTACTATAGTAATGATGCAAATACCAGTTAACACTTACTGAAGTCTGTGACGGAGACTACTAATTATTCTCAAGGTCTATTTCTCTTTTCTTTCCATAAAATCACCTGGCTTTCAATTGGTGGTTGCCCCCACATAAAGATAATATTTGCCAGCACCCATCTTGAATCAGTGGTGACCTTGGAAAAGCCACTCAGGGCAGAATGACACAATGGAAAGTCCCTGAATGCCTAACATGGCAAAATGCCACTCAACCTCTGGTCTGATACCTCTGCACTTCTTGGACCTGGAAGAAAAGCAAACTTTTGTCTTTTAAAATCACCTCTGTGCTGTGCTAAGTCACTTCAGTCATATCTGACTCTGCGCAACCCTATGGGCTGTAGTCTGCCAGGCCTCTCTGTCGATGGAATTCTCCAGGCAAGAATATTGGAATGGGTTGCCATGCCTTTCTCCAGGGGATCTTCCCGACCCAGGGACCGAACTGGTGTCTTTTACATCTCTTGCAATGTCAGGCGGGTTCTTTACCACTAATGCCACCTGCGAAGTCCAATATTGGTGCTACTTGAGGGTATGTCAATGACTTGCAGCTGAGCCTACTCCTGACTAGTATATATGGTCCCCATCACAGACACTGAGTTGATGCTTTAGCTCTTTTCATGTTAATAACATCCCTAAGATACAATTACTTTCCTTATGTAACAGGTGAGGATATCAAGGCTTAGAGGGGCTGAGTGATTTGCCCACCACCACGTTATTGTGGAGTGAAACCCATTCTATCTGATACTAGAGTCTGTGCTCTTAACTACTCTGGCTCCTCAGGGTTAGAAGGCAAGCAGGGAACTGATGGCTCATTATTATAGATAATAAAGCCAAGGCTTAGAGAGTGAATATCATCTTGGAAGGCCTCTCAACAAGTCAGTAGCAGAGCTAGAACTGAAAACTAGGTCTCTTGAGGTATTGTACCACACCAGCTTTTGTAGGGCTAATGTAAGCCTAGGAACCGTAAACATGATGATGACCATTCTCCTGGCATGCTCTGGCTTGTCACTAACTGCACCATCTGCCTTGCTTCACTTTGATCAACCTTCACCTTCTGGTCACATTTGTAGTAACTAAGTCCCAGTTTTCCCCTCCACTGTATGCCTGGGGCTTGCCCAGTTGTCCAGCATCTCTCTCAAGGACTTGTGATTCCCATGGTTGAATCCTGTATTCTCTCTTTTGTTGGGCATCCATCCCTACTTTTCATGTCTGATATTGGACCACACTGTTCTCTCATCTCCTTCCTGACTCCCAGCCTGCTACTTAGTGCCATACTGTTCTCCTCCTGACAAAGACAAGACCATGCTCTGGGGGGAAGATAAAAAAGAGAACTGACAGCACCAGCTAGGACAGTGTTACTGTTCTTGTACAATTTTACTTACTAGCTCTCCAACACATTAATAAGAGAGTGATAGGGTGAGTATATTATTTACTGCCTAAATTGGGACACTTCCTTTTGAGAGAATAGTAGGAAACTAGGATGTATGCTCACTTGTGGTGATGATATGATACATAACATTGGTTACATATTTGCCACATGTCAGGAATTATTCTCAGTGCTGTATATGCATTTTTCCATTTAATCCTCACAACAACCTCATAAAGAAGGCACTTTTACTAGTCCCAGATAACAAGTGAGGAAACTTAGGTAATCCAAGTAAGCCTCTTGCCTAAGGTCACCCAGGTAGCTAATGAGAGAGAGAGTTTGAGCTCAGGCAGCCTAAACTGAGTCTTTACTCTTAGCCACACTGCACACCCCTCCACAGGAGCCCTCAGTTAATTCTCATAGCAGTTCTAGGGGATAGAGTCTGCTCTTTACATTTTTCCTGCTCTATTTTGAAAAAAAAAAATGTGACGCTTATGTGAAAGTCATAAAATAATAGTACAGTGAACACTTGCATACCCTTACCTCCATTCACCAACTGTTAAAAGTTTGCCACATCTGCTTTCTTTCCCTCACTCCATGTGCATGCATGTGTGTGTTTAATTTTTCTTTTTGGAAACAAATGAAAGGAAGCTACAAACATCATTCTGCTTTACCCATAAATGCTTAAGCATGTATCTCCAAAGAATAAGGATCATCTCCTATGGTAGCCTCAACATGATTACCATACTCCAGAAATTTAATAGCAGTACAATCATGTTACCTAATAGGCAGACCATGTATACTTAAATTTCCTCAATCATCCTAATAAGGTTCTTTATAGCTGTACTTTTTGTCTTGGATATAATCAAAGCTCATGCATTGCATTTAGTTGTCATTTAGAAAGTCTCCTTGATAGATCTAATGTACAGACAAACAAGAAAGAAAAGACAGAGTGTGCATCAGACATTTGATGCCCTGATCCTGCCCCCCTGGCTCACCTAAAGATGTGATGTCACCTACAGTGGCTGTGGACATTTTCTGTGCAAAGACAGCTTCTTGCTTCATGTGTCCATCATCTCAGGCTCTCTGCCTTGGGGCTTTCTCTCACCCAGCCTGTGAGTAGAGCATCCTAGAGGAGCTGAGTACTTCATCCTCTCCCCAAGGATAACTCTTGATCAATGAAGTTCACCCTATGATCTAGCAATTCTACTTTTGAGTATATTTCCAGAGCAAACAAAAACAGGTTATTGAAAAAGGCATGCCCATGTTTATTGCAGCGTGACTTACAATAACCAAGATAAAGAAGCAACTTAAGGTCCATGGATGAGTGAAAGGGTAAAGAAAATGCAGTATATTTATACCATGGAAGATTATTTGGAAACCCTGCCATTTGTGACAATACAGATTGATCTTCCAGACCTATGACAAGTGAGACAAGTCAAGCAGAGAAAGAGAAATACTGTATGACATCACTTACATGTGGAATCTTAAAAAGCTAAACTTCTAAAAACAGAAAGTAAAATGGTGGTTACCAGATGCTGGGAGTGGGAGAATAGGAGAGATGTTGTCTACAGACACAAACTGCCTCTCACTTCACGGCAAATAGATGGGGAAACAATGGAAACAGGGGCTGACTTTATTTTTCTGGGCTCCCAAATCACTGCAGATGGTGATTGCAGCCATGAAATTAAAAGACGCTTACTCCTGGGAAGGAAAGTTATGACCAACCTAAATAGCATATTAAAAAGCAGAGACATTACTTTGCCAACAAAGGTCCATCTAGTCAAGGCTATGTTTTTTCCAGTAGTCATGTATGGATGTGAGAGGTGGATTATAAAGAAAGCTGAGTGCAGAAGAACTGATGCTTTTGAAGTGTGGAGTTTGAGAAGACTCTTGAGAGTCCCTTGGACTGCAAGGAGATCCAACCAGTCCATCCTAAAGGAGATCAGTCCTGGGTGTTCATTGGAAGGACTGATGTTGAAGCTGAAACTCCAATATTTTGGCTCCTTGATGCAAAGAGCTGACTCATTGGAAAAGACCCTGATGCTGGGAAAGATTGAGGGCAGGAGGAGAACGGGACGACAGAGAATGAGATGGTTGGATGGCATCATCGACTCAATGGACATGCTGCTGCTGCTGCTAAGTTGCTTCAGTCGTGTCCAACTTTGTGCGACCCCATAGATGGCAGTCCACCAAGCTCCACCATTCCTGGGATTCTCCAGGCGAGAACATTGGAGTGAGTTGCCACTTCCTTCTCTAATGCATGGAAGTAAAAACTGAAAGTGAAGTCGTTCAGTCATGTCTGACTCTTCATGACCTCATGGACTATAGCCTACCAGGCTCCTCCATCCATGGGATTTTCCAGGCTAGACTACTGGAGTGGGTTTCCATTGTCTTCTCCCAATGGACATGTTTTTGGGTAAACTCCAAAAGTTGGTGATGGACAGGGAGGCCTGGTGTGCTGCAATTCATGGGGTCGCAGAAAGTTGAACAAAACTGAGCGACTGAACTGAACTGAACTGAATAAGTACATCAAATCAACATGTAAGTCAAATTTATACAATGTTACATATGAAATGTATTCCAAATTTAAAAGGTTTTAAAGAAGTTCACAAGTTCGTGCACCAGTGACCCAGCTTCCTCTTCCTTTGGTGGGACAGCTCAGGCTGATTCTTTATGCAATGTCATGGACACAAAGCCCCAGACCCCCCACCCTCAGCAGTAACCTTTCCATTTGCACAGTTTGAGGGGCTTTTTCTCCTTTCTTGTCCCTGTCTTCACTTGTGCTTCTTGGGATTAACTTCCAAATAAACTACCTACACCCAAGTGCTTATTTAAGGGTCTTTTGTGGGGAACCCAAAAGTTAATCACAAAGTTAACTTGTGTGATCACCCATGATCACACAGCTAACTTGTGACAAAGTCAGGATTTGGACCCAAGCAGCCTGGCCGCAGAGCTGATGCCCTAAATTCCTGAACCAAACATCATTTTATGCCTGAAGAAACTTCCCTAGTGGGGATAAATGACTTATCTCAGGTCTAACAGTCAGTAAATGAGGGCTGAAATGGAAATGCAAACTCTTAACAATAACACTATTATAAACTTAGGGGAGCCTCAAAAATATAGGACTTGACCCTAAGGATGGCAGAGACTAGATGCTTTCCCTCTTCAAATACTGAATTATAAGATTATTTTTTCTTTATTAAAGTAATGATTTTGTTTATTATAATCTATAAATCAACAAATAGTCATCAAACCATGATCAAGCTCCAAGGCTGTGCTGGTTACAAGGGTAGTCCTTAATCCCCACCCTCAAGGAGATTATAGTTTAGTGACTGTCATTTATTAGCGTGGTTACTCAACACCACTAATAATAATCTGTCTTTCTCTCTCACACACACATACATACATATGTAAACAGTACCTCTGACTCTCAGTAGAGAGAGTTTGTCATTCCCTTTTCTTTTCCCTTCAGATCCCCATAAATACTCTTGTTATGTTACTTCTCACACTTCATTGTCATTGCCTGTTTATGGATCTGTATCTCCCACTAGACTCTGAGTTCTGCAAGGGCAAAGATTCTGTTTTATCCTTAGCACCAGGCCCTGGCCTTAGCTGAAAGCTAATAATTTATCAATTTCTTCCATATGGCCAGGGACTGTGAGAAACACATTAAGTGCGTTGCCTCATTTAATCTGCAGAACAATCCTAGGAGACAGCATCTATTATTGTGTTCATTTTACATATTCTTTCATAGAGGCTTAAGGAGGGGCTAAACAACCTCCCTCTGGGCACACAGCTAGTAAATGGCAGAGCTGGGATTCAATCCTGATATTCAGCGTGACCCTTTGCACCTTTCTACACTGGATGATCCCATAGCTAAGCTCTTCTAAAGCCAGAGATCACTGAAAATGGTTCTGATCACTTTAAAATTGTGCAAATGATGGCCACTGCCAAGCCTCTCAATATGGGCTGCACCCCCCAGCAGATGAGACAGCTGCCTTGTCTCAATTAACCTTTACTGAGATCGAGTTGGTTGACATTAGCTCCCTAAGCACCTCTTCAATCACTCATTCATTCATTCATGCATTCATGGGTTTTCATTTCAAATCGCTCCTTTGTGAACCAAGTTGGGAAATTCTCATTTTCACACATCACCTATTTTGATGGATTCTGCTCGGTTATTTTCTATTTTCATGATTGACCAGCAGCCGTTCCAACCATCATCTCCTTTGCAGCAGCGGGCCTTTGACCTGTGATTGCTTTCAAGGAGGTATGTTGCCAGTAGTTATTTTTTTGCCTGTGGTTCCCTGGTAGCTTCAGTTTTCAAATGAAATTGAAATGAAATTGAACAAGATAAATCTTTGTCACTTTTGAATCTGTGAAATCTTGATATATATATGTGTGTGTGTATGTATATATATCTCTATATAGAATTTAATATATACTAGTATTAGGCATATACATATATAATTTACACATATTTAGATTATACATATATTAATATATGTTTATCATTTATATTTTGTGTATATATAATTATCTTATATATATACCAAATCTGGATTATACATATGTAATTTAGATACATGGTCTCACTTTGGAAGATAAGGTGCCAAAATTTCAGCACCTTCATTAGCACTGATGAAGAAGTTGCTGTCTGTTGACTTGGGGGTGGAAGTGCCAGCCACAGTTATTCCCTATGGCCAAGATGGTTTTGTACATAAAGTTTTATTGGAACACAACCATGTCCATTCATTTGTGTATTGTCTATGGCTGCTTTTATGCTACATTGGCAGAACTGAGTAGTTACAAGAGACCATATGATCTGCAAAACCTAAGTAATATACTCTCTAGTTTGTTGCAGAAAAAGTTTGGAATAGAGAAAAATGTGTGGTCATAAGATCTCTGTTTGAACTCTGTCTCTGCCACTTACTAACTGAGAGTATTCGGGCAAATCATAATCCTTCTGAACTCTGGTTTTCTGATCTATAAAATTATGTTACTAATGAATAAGGAAATATAATGAAAGTAATTTTTAATCAATAATCTTTTATCTGAATGTTAACTGTTGTGGGGAGAGAAGCATGGATAGCTATGTCAGTCAGCTCTTGCTGTAGAACAAACTATTCTAAGAATCAGTGACTAAATACAAAAATAATTAATTTTTTTTCACAAGTTTTCATCTCTGTTAGGTATTGACAAATCATGACTGAACTCAACTGAATAGATTTTCGGATCTCTCCTGGACTCAGTCACACACTTTGTGGCTGACTGAAGGGTGGTTTTGGTGTTCTTGCTTCTCGTTCTCTTCCTGAGACCAGTGAATTAACCTAGGCAAAAACTGGTCAACCTCGTGTGAAAGAATGTCTTCCCATAATGATGGCAGAGGCACAAAGAGCAAGCCCAATGATGTAAGCATTTTTGAGGACACTCATTCATCATTACTGCTAGTATCACATTGGCCAGAGAAATTACACGTGGCCACGGTCATGGGCAAGGAAGTGTGCCCTAGCCACAGCAGAGGCCACTGCAAAGTCACAGGGCAGAGGGTACAGACTTAGGGAGTAGTGAAACCTTGAGGTCATCAAGGCAATGTACTGATACTAAAACTATCGTCTGAAGAGATGAGCATTCTCAAACCGTAAGGGTGAGAGAGCCGCTTGGTACAACTTCTTCGGACAGCGGTTTGGCAACACATAAGAAAACCATTCTACACGTGTGTAGCTTTTGGCTCAGCTATCACATTTCTAAGAATTTATCCTTGATGAATCAATCATGGATGTATCAAAAATTTGTCATTAAGGATGCTTACTACAACATGGTTGATAAGGGTTAAAAACCTAGGGTAGATATAAATGTTCAAAAATGGAGGCATGGCAAATAAATTATGGCCCATCCTTGATAGGGAATAATATGGAGCTACTGAAGATGAGGGTAAAGAAAAACAATACTAACAAAAATATGCATGATATACTGCTTAGTGAAAAAGGTGATAAGACAGCTTCTATAACATTCATGTTTTGTTTAAAAATATATATATATGCATAGATAAGAGAACGCATATATACTTAAACATTAACTGTGATTATATCTGAAAAATAAGATTAATAATGAATTTTTATTTTCTTATTAGTAATTTTTGAATTGTCTTAATTTTCCACATCTTGTATTACTTTTGTAATAGAAAATTACTTTACACAAAATAGAATTAAGTAACTTATCTTTTTTAAAAATGTGGGAAAAAAGAGTAAGGTAGCAGCAATCATCATATATGCCATGGATTGCTGATTCTTGCTTTAAATTTTTTTCTTTGTCCTCCTGGAGGCATTGTAAGATAATGTGCACTTCACTTATTGATTGAAAATACATTTTATTTCAAATGAGTAACATGTTGGACAGGAATCATTTGTGGCTATGTAGTCATGCATTAATTGTACTGTCCTTATTTAAGTTATTTATTGTAACTTAGAAATATGATTATTCTTTGTCTCTGCCTAAATATTTTTATGTACACAATTGCCTTGTCACTTGCAAAAGCCTATGTTTTAACTTTGAAACACCTAACAGAAGGCAGATTACAAGAGCATTATCAGTGTTTGTTACATATAAGTATTGGAAAATAATATAATTGCCAATGTTTGATATATTGGAAGAATTAGAAAATTAGAATCAGGCTACATATATGACTCCTTTACATCCTTTCTCCTTAGTCTTGGTCTATTCTCATATTTCAGGCTGTTGTGAAGGTTTATACTGTGAAGTTTCTCTTTCCATAGCTATCCTTGATTCATACAAATAAATCCACAAAGCGTTAATACTATTCTTAAATGAAGACCATTCATGAATGTTTATGGATGTAATATGGCACTAGATTAGGTATTAAGACTACCTAGAAGAATAAGGCAATGTCACTTGCTTAGACACATAGGCTCCCTATTTCAGAACAAAATAATAATAACAAAAAATAATAATAAATATGATCATTTCAGGTATCATATGCTTGGCCCAAAAAATGGGGTAGCAAAAACCATTCAAAAACAAGCAGTACATATATTCAAGGTCTGTCCCCAGAAAATATATCCCACTAACATTCATACATTTTCTTAAATAGCTTTTGTGCACACTGAAAATGACAAAAATGTGCTTGAAGTTTATGTGATAATCACAAGCTGCTTAATAGAAAACAGGAATGGATAAATAAGTGGTGGTATCACAGTGGAAAAGAATGCTATTTAGGATGAAAATGAACAAACTGGATCTACAGTTATTAATACAGATGAGTCTTACATAAGTAATATTTAATGAAAAAGCAAGTCACAAAAGTGTACCTATAGTACACTTAGTGGCTCAGACTGTAAAGAATCTGCCTGCAATGCAGGAGACCCTGGTTTGATCCCTGGGTTGGGAAGATCCCCTGGAGAAGGAAATGGCAACTATTGCAGTATTCTTGCCAGGGCAATCTCTTGGATAGAGAAACCTGGTGGGCTATAGTTCATGGGATCGCAGAGTCAGACACTACTGAGCAACTAACATCACAACAGAAAAGAATGCTATATGTGATGGAAATGAACAAACTGGATCCAGAGTTATCAATGAGGAAGAGTTTCACATAAATAATATTTAGCAAAAAAGCAAATTACAAAAGTGTACCTATAGTACACTCAAAATATTCCATTTCTATAGCACTTTAAAATAATGTGAAAATGATAGTAAATATCGCATATATTGGGTTTCTCTGGTGGCTCAGACAGTAAAGAAACCACCTGCAATGCGGGAGATGTGGGTTCGATCCCTGGGTTGGGAAGATCCCCTGGAGGAGGCTATGGCAACCCACTCTGGTATTCATGGCTGGAGAATCACCATGGACAGAGAAGCCTGTTGGACTACAGTCCATGGGGTTGCAAAGAGTCAGACACGACTGAGCAACTAAGCACGCAGACATTGCATATATAGCCCCCCACACATATATTTTCTATTCATTAGTTTCTCACTATCTATCTATACATTAGGAAGGCATTAGAAACTATAAATTCCAATTTCAATGAAGGAGTTGTTGTTGAGTGAGAAAAGGGTGAGTGCATTTGGGAGAAGTTTAAGTGCATTGACAAACAGTTCTTTAGTTGGGTGGTGAGTGAGATGGAATTTATTATATTACTCTGATAACTTTCTATGTGTCTCAAATATGTGGTACTCAAATAAAAGAATAAATGCTCCAGACAGCTTGGGTAGATGTCCCTAGATCTATGTGTGATCTACAAGAAGAAAATACTTTCACTGATGATAGATAAAATGTTGACAAATAGATTGAAAAGGATTTATAGCAGTGCGTTAAGGTAAAATGCTTTAAGGTAAGAACTTGAACACAGCTTTTAAGAATATGAACTCAGTGTGACTATATTGGCCAAAGATGGTTTGTCCATCTAGCCCATTTATGCTGTCACCAAAGTTTGTATGGACGGCCCTGAATTTCAAGAAACTGCTAACTGAATACTGGGGAAAGTTTCCATGCCTGAGAATTTAGCGCTGTTAATCTTCTGCCACATTTGTGCTAGGTCCATTAGACCATTTCAGGTCTTGTCTGTTTTTATTACTTGTTATATTTCTAGTAAAGTTAAAGCTCTTAACACTGCTTGGGTGCCTATGGAGCTGATGAATTCCTCCACTGCTGATGGTGTCTCATGCTGATCCTCTAATGGATGCATTGAAATATAATCTGCTAGGTTATTTTCTTTCCCTGGCCCATGCACAATTTTATAATCATAACCATGTAGATACTGTAAACCCCATCACTCAGAGCACATTGTCACCGTGAACTGTGAGCTGCCAAATATTGTCATGAATGCCTGATGATCTGTTACCACAGTAAATGCTGAGCCATAAATGAATAAGTGACAGTCTATGAAAACTGGGAGCATTGGAAGGCCTCTGTCAAATGCCTAAGGTAGACTTGGACCCTCTTAAACTTGGTCTTGCATAGAAGAAAGTCAGGGCACTTTCATCTGGGTTGGAATATAAACTATATTTTCATCTATTCAAGAAAGCCTTCATAAATC
The DNA here is from genome assembly GCA_007570785.1 of Antilocapra americana. Lineage (NCBI taxonomy): Eukaryota > Metazoa > Chordata > Mammalia > Artiodactyla > Antilocapridae > Antilocapra > Antilocapra americana. The sequence goes on from ML660197.1 coordinate 37,417,280, forward strand.
TGGTGGCAGAGTCTTTTTTTTTTTAACTGCTAGGTAATGGTCTGTAAGTTTGGATATTGAAAAGCATGCAAGAGTTATTACCTTCATTTCCATTTGTCAAGTGGCGAGGAATACACAAAATTATTTTACAATGCTTGATGTTATAAATGCCTCCCAGCCAACACAGTAGTACAAAAGCCAGATTTCTGACTGGGTCCCAAATTCTAATTTCTTTAGGAACTGAGATGTGTTTGGTTTTGGTATCTCAGCTTCTCCATCTATAAAATGGAGATAGTGATATCAAGTTTCTATGTCCTGGGGTGTTGTAAGGATTAATTCATGTTCAGAAGGAACTTTGAAAATGAAAATCACTCTGTGGAAGCAAGGAAAACAAGTTATAGGGTATCTACATTTTGATTTTTCTTTTTGATACAGTAAAGTTCAATTATCAGTTTATTTTATTCCATGTTCTTGTTTTCTTTTCTTTTTTAACATGAAAAGAAAAAGAACACTAAAGTTACTCTACCAAATGTTTCATACAGCTTAGAGATTAGAGAAGCTCTTATGTCTCTTAATGAGTGCTAAAGATAATGGAATACTTGCCTTTTCCAACAAAATTCACTTTATTATGCTACTCTTTGATCTGTTTAAAGAACATCGATGAGTTTTCTACTCCTTCAAAGATAAATGTTTTTCAGCAAAACACATAAAGGACACTTAGGATTTGAACACAAATGACTTGCGGAACACAAGATTTATTCAGCATGTAAATTCGTTATGTACCTATTTGGCTTGGATTCTTTTTATCTGATGTCCCGGTCTTAATTACCAGGTTTCTGTCTTGTTTTGTTATATCTGGCACCCCAGTCATAGAGATGTGGTCCTGCATTCTCACACCCATGACCTTTCATGGCACGTGGCAAGGCAGTCTTTTGTTCAAACCACAATGCTGTGTTCTTTCAGCATTTCTATCAATTAACTGAATGAAGAAATAAGAACAGTTCAGTGAGCATCTACTATATGCAGAGGCCGTACTAAGTATTTTACGCATTTCTTCTTATTTAACTGCCACTACAGTCCAATGTTGTATGTTCCTTTCATAGATGAGGAAAGAGGTCCAGAGAGGTGAATAACTTTCCTAAAGTCCTGCAGAGCTAGAAAGTAGCAGAAGCCGGTTTCAAACTCAAGCCTGTTTAGTGATCTTTTGCTTCCTCTTTTCCTTTTGTTCAGCTTGCAAATAAATCACTACAACAGTCTGAAGTACACCCAAAATTCTGTGATGCCTCTCCTTCCAAAGGTGGAGATAATTCTCTCCTTAGAATTTGGCAGCAGTGCTGTGAGACTCCCAGGACACATCCAAGCATTGCAGCTTTCTTCTTGCTTTTTCCCTTAGTTCAGGCACTCTGGGGGAAGCCAGACACCAAGCGGGAGGACCCGAAGCCCTATGAAAGGTCCACATGACCTAAGTACTTATGCCAACAGCTAGCACCAACTTACTTGTCGTGTAAGCAAGGCACCCTGGATGTGGATCTTCCAGCCCAGTGAGGTCCTCAGGAGACCATAGCTCTGTCCTACACCTGGACTGCAACCTCATGAGAGGTCCTGGGCCTCAACTAGCCAGTGAAGCTGCTCTCAAATTCCTGACCTAGAGAAACTGTAAGAGACTCTAGATGTTAATTGTTCTCTTAAACTGCTAAGATTTGGAGCATTTTGCAAACCAGCCATATATCAACTATTAGAACAGATAGCAGAATTTGGCATGTGAAGTGATACAACAGTTTAAAATTTAGGTCAAAATCATAAGGAAAGGTTTAAACAGTGACTGCTTTAGATATTTAAAATCAATTATATTAGTTCAATTGCTCATATGGGAGCAGTTCATTTTAAAATAACTGGAAAATTGATCACAACTTCAAGTTGAGTCAACAATGTGATTTAAAAAAAAGATCAATGTTTGGGTGGTCTTGGGCTGAATTCATGGAAATTGAGTCAGTCCTTCCCTGCTGGGTTTTTTTTATTATTATTTTTTGGAAAAATCAAACCATAGCTGGAAACCCAGTGAAGCATCATTTTAAAATCTGGGGTTCTTTGATCTGGAGAAAGACCAATGTCCATAGTTTTTCTGTCTTTAACTCTGTAAAGAATTATAGCACAGAAGTTCTAGAGGATTTGTTCTGTTTTGTTCCATGGGACAGACCTGGAGTCTGTTATAGAAATCTGTCCTCATGTTCAGCAAAGATTTAGAAGGGGTTATTAACCCCTGCATGAGAGGTTAGACTACTAAACCCAAGAACTCTACAACTATAATTCTGTGTGTGTGTGTGTGTGTGTGTGTGTGTGTGTGTTAATTGTTCAGTCATGTCCAACTCTTTGCGACCCCATCGACTGTTGCTCACCAGGCTCCTCTGTCCATGGAATTTTCCAGGCAAGAGTACTGGAGTGGGTAGGTATTCCCTTCTCCACTGATCTTTCTGACCCAGGAATTGAACCCGGGTCTCCTGTATTGCAGGCAGAGTCTTTACCATCTGAGCCACCAGGTGAGCCCATAATTCAGTGTATTAGAACCCAATTTTTATGCTGGTGGTAGCTGGCAGAAGTCAATGTTGCAGCTTGAACTGTTCATGTACTTCTTCATTCATATCTTCAATGTAATACCAGAAGGACTTCCTGCTTTTCATAAAATGTACATGTAATGTGACTGAGGGTTTATCCTCCTACCCTCGCCTGGAGGGGTAGGGATTATCACTCTTCTGGGAGATGTCTGTTACTTGGGGAGACTTGCCAAAGAAATCAGTTGTTGCATTTCTGAATGCCATCTCAACTGTAGTTCCTTTGAGAAAATATATACTGTGCTTGTTGAAAGTCTTAAGAAGTTTTATTTTCCACTTTATTTTTAAGTTCCTTCATATAAAATTATGCAAAAAATCAAAATGTGTTCCTGTCATACATATTATTTTTAGTGTAATCTTTTTTCCTCATTTTTTGATTTTCCTCCCCACTTCCTACTCTATCTACACTAAACCTCCTCACCCCAAGTGTTACTTGTGTTACATTCCCGTATATGTGTATGTACATATATATATTCTTCCATATGTCTCTCCACACTCATATACATCTAAACACTTAAGTACTAAATATATCTGCATAGACAGAGGAGCATTTTTGGTGTTAGTTTATGAATGTGGAATCATATTGCACATAATTTCCTACCTCTTGCTTGTAACAGTTCTCATTTCCACTTGCAATGCACAAGAAGAACCTTTTGCCCAAGGTGTTATGGTACTTAATTTTTGTTGAACCAATGCATGCTTTCTCATTGTTGCTTCAGTTTATTTTCCCCTCATTTCTTTTGAACTTCTTTTTTTATGTTTGTTGTTATTTGGATTTTACTATTCTGCTAATTGCCTATTTATATCTCTGGCTCTTTTGTTATTGGGTCTTTTCCTTGTCAATAATATAAGGAGTTTGGTATATTATACAAGTCCCTTTTGTGAGAGTGAGTGGATAAGCAGGGCTTATATAAACTGTAATAAGAATGAAGAATGAATCATGAAACTCTTACTTTTTACTCATAATTTTTCATGAATCCTTCCCTTATACCAGTTCTGACATATGGACAGAATGATGGGACCATGATCATTTTTATATTATTAGTAGAGCTTTAACAAAAATTATGCAAAAATAAAAATTATGTGTTTTCCTCCTATATCCTAGTAGATTATCTTGTATACCACCTGGTGGTATATACACACTTAATTTCAAGAGAAATGACTATTTCACAATTAGCATCACTCTGATCTTATTCCTTGCAAGATAATAACACTCTTTGTAAGATCTAACCTCTTAGTGAAAGAACATCTGGGTCATATGAACAGCACCATTTTACAATAATTTCTCTCTGATCTCTCTGCTGTGTAAAAAAATGTTTTTTCTGATCCACGTATTTCTTCATGATTAGAGTAAAAGGAAATTAGAGAGTGAGCCAGGCAAGGGACTGTTTAAGGTCATCTGCCTCACATTCAATACAGTAAGACAGCAGTAAGTCCAAAAATTGCATAGATGAGTCAGAAAGCAAGATTATGTAGGCGTAAGGTTTAACCTAGAAACTTGTTGGAAATGGGCCACAAATTTGGGGCTGAGCTTTCTTGCAGCCGAATGGAAACAGAAAGGCAATTGCCTATAAATTTCACAGTGACCACAAGTTAAATATCAATCATTTGCTTAGGCAATAGCTCAAGTAGCCCTATGATTTGACCAGAGATTAATTTTTTTCCATAGGGTTTTTTGTGTCACAGGGGATTTATGGTTATTCCTTAGTTTTTCTTACCTAACTAACATGAGGGGGATGACCTGGACCATTTCCTTGATTCCTTCTAGCTTTTTTTGTGTCCTGATATTTTGCTTTATTATTATAAAGCTTTTGTTTTGTAAGTTCCCAAACATTATCTGGTAAGACGTGGACTGTGGGCATATTCTTCTGATCCTATTACTTAGTTTTGTAGAATCTGGCAGAGTATAAAGTACAAAGTGAGAAGAACTTGCCTAAAAGATTAATGGAGGTCTTTGTAAAGACTCTTTGTGTTTTAAATCCAAGCTCTGGAACCAGCAAAGTGTTCTTCATATCAAAATACTACTTCTTTAATCATCATCATCGTTGGGCATAATCACCTCTCTTATGATATAATGAGCCATTTTGCTCACAGTTGATGTAGGAATTTACTGACTTGACAGCTTTAGATGGAATAGCTCTAATAGTGGTTTACTTTTATTAATAAGTTTTACTTTAAAAGCCATTTTAAGTTTACAGAAAATTAAGGCGATAGTACAAAGTTCCCATATACTTCCTCTCTCTCTCACTCACAGTTTCCCCCATTCCTCATATTAGTGTAGCAAATTTATTACAATTGATGAGCCACTATTGATTATTAACCAAAGTCCATAGCTTACATTAAGGTTTACTCTTTATATTGGGTATTGTTTTTGTCTATGGGTTTTTTCAAATGCATAATGTCATCCATCTATCATTACAGTATCAAACAGGATAGTTTCACAGCCCTGACTTTAAGGAGAGTAGCTCTAATAGTATCTTATCACCTTTTAATATTGTGTGTAATATTATCTCATTCATGCTCAAAGACATAAATTATATGATGCATGAGACACAAGTACTCACAAAATACGGCCAAATATTTTAATTTAGCATATGGCCAGTGTTTCTTTCCTAGTTTAGGATATGTAATTTTGTGGGACTTCACTGTTATTTTCCACAGACATTTATAAAACTTGGGAATTCATCTGGATGCTCAATTCTATTATCAATTTATTATTCCAAAGGAATGCATGAGAGCTTAGCACAACATTTTGATGTTACAACAAGATGTCAAATTAAACATTCAAGACATAGCACTTAAACAGTCTTTTCCTAGGGAGCGTTGTACTATTTCTAAATATTTAATGAATTCAATGGAGTGAGTTAGTCCTTCAAGTTTTAAAGAGTTGTGGATTTACACTCAGTAGAGAGAACTTCTGCCCCAGAAACATAGAAGCACAGAATTCTTATGTTATTTCACAATTGGTCCCTTAAATTTATTGCCTATATATGAAAAGGATCCAATGCCCAGATACCCAGACACCAGACATGCTTTTTATTTCATGTTGTCATGCTGTTTCCTGAGCTGCCAAGCAGGTTGAGTATCTGTGACCATCGGTTACATAAATTATCACTGTTAGTCAGTGAACATACATCCTTAGTGAACATACCCACATAAGAGCTTCCCTGCTGGCTCAGCTGATAAAAAATCTGCCTGCAGATATTCACCAAGATCCCTTGGTGAAGGGAAAGGCTACCCACTCCACTATTCTGGCCTGGAGAATTCTATGGATTGTATAGTCCATGGGGTTGCAAAAGAGTTGGACACAACTTTAACAGAGAGAGAAATTTATATTTATTACATATGAACACATATTTGTTGATTTATTACTATGTGATAGGTATTGGGCTGGGTGTAAGAACAAAGAGACTGGTAATGAGACAGATAATAAGCAACTATAAGACAAGGTAAACGTGCATGGACATAGCATTTTAGAACTTGAGGGTAGAGAACTCGCTCATTTTATAGCTAAGTTGAGGCTAAATTTGGGTCACTATCAAATGAGTAAAAGAGCCAAGAATTGAATTCTTAGTTAAGCACTCCCCATACCTCCTCCTTTGTTTCTGCTTAGGTAGCATTGCATTGCTCTGATAAATTTAAGACACCTTTACTATTTTAATTTGTGCCAATTCTATTCCTTGGGATGATTAGGGGGGAAGGAAGATGCCTATAGAATTCTAGTGAAGTTTAATTTGTCTTAGATGAAATTGAAGCTAAAATTGTTAGCTGAAAGACATACATAAGGAGGTATGAAAACCCAAGAGTGTTGTTGCTTTTTCCCCCAAGTTTGTTACAGACTAGAATTTCATCACTGGAGTTAAAAGCATTGGGGACATGTTGAATTACTTTTCTGATTGTATCTTTACAATTTTTCAACAGCCGAGTTTATTTTAGACATTAATCTTTGAGGCTGTCTCAAGAAAATACAAAAATAAAATGTTTCTCAAATAACAAGATCTTGTAACAAGTTCTGAGGGTCACCTTTGTTCAAATCTGGCTCGGAAAATACAGATGGACCATTGAGCAATTGAACTGTGTCAAGGAAAATTGACCAGATAATATATGTATATCCTTCCTTCTATCTCTTGATCTGAGTGATTCACACCAATGCAAATTCTGCCCTACCTCTATTATTCAGTTTAAGAAGAGAAAGGATAAAAGATATATTAGTGCATGGTACTGGATCAGTCACTGTCCTGATTTTATCTCTGCCGTTTCCATTCTTTTAAATTAGATTCTTCATTTTCCTTAAGGTTTCATGTTTCTTCATTTTTATCATGCAGCATCAATAATTTCTCTACATTTGCAGCTAAGCCAAGCTATAGAATATATCAACTGTATATTTTTTAATGGTACACATGAAATTGTCCTATAATATCCCAAAGGCAGAAGACTGACTCTATTAAATTACAAATAAATGTACAATAGAATATTCAGGGATCCTAGAATTAGAACAAATGGTACATCATCTAACATATGGAACAGAATGTTTTCTCAGTGGCTAAAACTTGTTTTTATTGTCTAAATATCATAAAAGAGCTTTAAGTTGTATTTAAAGTGAGCTAATAGAGTGGAACACACGTTTGTAAGGACATGTGTGTGTGTTACTCAGTCCTGTCAGACTCTTTGCAACCCCGTGGATTCTAACCCACCAGGCTTTTCTGTTCCTGGGATTTTCCAGGGAAGAATATTGGAGTGGGCTGCATTCCCTTCTCCAGAGAATCTTCCTGACCCAGGGATCAAACCCAGGTCTCCTGCATTGCAGGAGGATGCTTTACCATCTGAGCCACCAGGGAAGTCCAAATTATATTATATATGGAAGGACATATTACATTATAATTGCTTCCCAGGTGGCACTAGTGGTAAAGAGCCTGCCTGCCAATGCAGAAGACACAAGAGATGCAGATTCGATTCCCGAGTCAGGAAGATCCCCTGGAGGAGGGCCTGGCAACCCTCTCCAGTATCCTTACCTGGAGAATCCCATGGACAGAGGAGCCTGGAGGGCTACAGTCCATAGGATTGCAAAGAATCAGACACAACTGAAGCCACTTAGTGTATCATATTATATACTAGCCATGTTCTGGGATTTCCAGGTGGCAAAGTGGCTGAATGGTAAAGAATCTACCTGTTATTACAGGAAACACCGGAGACCTGGGTTCTATCCCTGGGTCAGGAAGATCCCCTGGAGGAGGAAATGGCAACCCATTCCAGTATTCTTGCTGGAAAAATCCCATGGTCAGAGGAGCCTGGTGGGCCACAATCCATGGGGTCCAAAGAGTCAGATATGACTGAGCGACTGAGCACACAACTACCCGGCTATATTACAGGAACTTTCCCTCTTTGCAAGTGTCCTCCTTCTGAGGATTTGCCTTGATGATGATCCATCTGAACCAGTGAAATAATGAGTTGCAAAGACCTCAAAGTAATTCCTCTTTGTCCTTTGCAGTTTACAGCAGTGCTTTCATATAATTATATCATTTTGATCCTGTTTATGGCCACACAAGGAATATGACTCACAGCACCTTATGTATTGTACATAAGATTCTTCATCCTCAGGCTGCTAAATAGGAAGAAAATTAACACTATTAAACACCTACTATAAGGTTCATTGCCAAGAGCTCCTCCTCAGACTCTTTCTACATCTTTTTGTTACCAGGAAATATAAATGCTCTGAACATGAAGCATTTCCCATTTTAATCAATAACAACCAGTCAGATTGAGAAGTCATGAGAAATGTAACAGGAAGAAAAATGAAATAAACCTCCAGATATGTTGCAAAAGGAAGTAAACTAACTTGAATTGCAGAGATAGTTTCCATTTTCCTTAACAGAGTCTGGAAATACCATTGCCTAGAGCCCTCCTTCTCTCCTGCTTATATTCATGCAGCATAACGATCTATTTGCATACGTGAGCAGATAAGTGGACTACAATCCTTGTAGCAAACACTGTCACTTGGGATGGCTTACCCAGATGCTCGCCCTGGGGCCACCAACTAATAGTTCCTTCCTAGGAGGCTTCCTATCTCCCTGCCTCAGGTGGTCTATCGGTCCTGAGAACAGGTGGAACCAGTGCATGGGGTAGACTGGAAAGGCTGGGGAGTTAATGTCCCCAGGAGTGACCCTCAACCAAGGAGGGCTGGGCGTTGGTGGATGTGTTCAGTTGGGTCTAGCAAGAAGCAGATACTAAGAGAAGATTTAAAAGGCATGTGGAGGAAATACTATGAAAGCAAACAGGGAGGAGGCATGGAAGCCTGGGAGAGCTGTGAGGCGAGGATGCAAGTTTGACCCTGAAGGAACTTGAGGACAAGAAAGTTGGGCGGAGGCACCTTACGTAGCAATGGGGCCTAAAGACCCTTATGCGAAGCTGCCAGGAAGTCCTCAAACCAAAGTTACCAAGAAAGTAGTCCCGTGTGCCTCGGCCTTATACCCACCACAACCAGCCCCTGGTGGGCAGCCCCTGAGCAGTGTGGCCTCAGGACAAACGTGGGTGGGGATTTCAGAGCACTGGCCAGTGGACCCTCAGCCAATGAGCTCCCTGAACAGCTGGTTTGCTAGGCACGTTCACCAGGCTGCAACAATGGACAAAAATCCAGTTATTGTCCAGAGTCCCCAAAATATTACCAATAAAACTACCACGTGATCTAGGAATTCCACTTCTAGCAATCCAGGGGGCACTTCTGAGGTGGCTTCCACACAGTTCTTCAATGGGTGCCAGTAGGGATGAGCCCTAGTTGCCCACTGCAATTTCCCACTTTCATTGGCTCTCCTCCTTCCTGGCCTCACTTCACTCTCTCACCATGCTTCCTGGGTTCCTTCCTGAATAAACCACTTGCACCCAGATCTTTGTCCCAGGGTTGGCTTTTGGAGAAACCCCCAGTAAGACAGTGCTTTTCATTCATTCTTAAAAAAAAAAAAAAAGTACCATTGATATGTAAAAGCTGTCCCTATTTAATGTACAGCTCCTGATTTGGATAAGTATACAACCATGAAACCATTTTTACCATCAAGGTTATAGACATATCTATTACTGCTCAAGGTTTCTTCCTGTCCCTACCCGAATATCATTACCACGTCCTTTTACATGGCAAGAACATAATGTAAAGATCTATTCTCTTAGCAAATATTAAGTATACACTGCATGTTGTTGGACTTCCCTGTTGGTTCAGAGAGTGAAGAATCTGCTTGCAATTCGGGAGACCTGGGTTTGATCCCTGGGTTAGGAAGATCCCCTGGAGGAGGAAATGGCAACCCACTCCAGTATTCTTGCCTGGAGAATTCTATGGACAGAGGAGCATGGTGGGCTACAGTCCATGGAGTCACAAAGTGTCAGACACAACGGAGCGACTAACACTGCTACTTGGACTATAGAGTTGTTAGTCTAGGTATCATGTTATGCAGCAGATCTCCAGAACTTATTTAACACAACTGAAACTTTTTACCCTTTGATCATTGCCATTTCCCCATTCTTCTGCCTTTGGCAGTCTCCATTCTATTCCTTGCTTCTGTGAGTGTGACTATTTTTAAAAATTTTTTATTTTACTTTTTGGGCACCCCACATGGCTTGTGTGACCTCATTTCTCTGACCATAAATCATATGCTGGCCCTTGGCAGTGAAAGTGCAGAGTCCTAACCACTTGGACCCCCAGGGAATTCCCAACGATTTTAGATTCCACACATAAATGGGGGATTCGTTAGTATCTATCCTGTTGTGACTGGTGTAGTCCATTTAGCATGATGTCCACCAGTTTGATCCATGACATTGCAGATGGTAGGTTTTCCCTCTTTATAAAGGCTGAATAATATTCCATTGCACACATGTACTATGATTTCTTTATCTATTGATTTGTCAACAGACACTTGGATAATTTCCATATCATGACTGTTATGAATAATACTACAATGAACATGGCAGTGGAAGTATTTCTTTGAGATCCATGTTTTATTTCCTTTGGATAGATACCCACATTTATTCATTTAAAATGAGGGATGACCAACTGTAAAATTATGATAACCAAGCCAGAGGAAGCATGAGCATAAGCCAAGCTGCAGACATCAAGCTAATCTGGTGAATAAAGTCTAAAGGAGGCCACATTGATGACCATTCTTGATAAATCTCCATATATACACATATACATCTGTAGATGGGACATTTAGGTTGTCTCTTGCGTTGTTTTGTTGCTCAGTCATGTTGCCAGGCTCCTCTGTCCATGGAATTTTGCAGGCAAAAATACTGGAGTGGGTTGCCATTTCCTCCTCCAGGGGCTCTTCCCCGCTTGGAGGATCAAACCTGCATCTCCTGCACTGGCAGGTGGACTCTTTGCTGTTGAGCCACCAGGGAAGCCTTAGGTTGTTTCTATTTCTTGGCTATTTTGAATAATATTGCAATAAACATGTGATACAGGTATAACTTCTAGATTCTGAATTTGGTTCCTTAGGATAAATACCCAGAATTGGGATTGTTAGATCATATGGTTGTTTTATTTTTAATATTTTTAGGAAACTTCACACTGTTTTCAGTCATAGCTGTCCCAATTTACATCTTTACCAACAGAGTAACAGGATTCCCTTTTCTCCACATCCTCACCAACACTTATCTTTAGGTTTTTAGGAACAGCCATCCTGACAGGTGGGAGGAGATATCTATTATGGTTTTCATTTGTGTTTCCCTGGTGATGAGTGATACTGAACATCTTTTCGTATGTCTGTTGGCCATCTATATGTTGGAGAAATGTCTATTCAGGTCCTTTGTCCATTCTTTAACTGGGTTGGTTTTTTTGCTATTGAGTTGTATGAGTCCCTTATGTATTCTGAATATTAACCCCTTATCAGATATATGATTTGTAGTTACTTTCTCCCATCCCTAAGACAATGCTTTTCCAATGACATTTAGTTACTAAGAACATTTACTCTGTTTATGTTAAAGCGGGTCCTTTTGCTGTGGCTCACTTGGGGAGCCATTTTTATGCTCAAAATGGGATTATTGAACCATTAAGAGGGTTGGTCATTACCTACTGGTGGGCCCCAAAGGTATCACTGACTCTTACCCTTCACCTGAATCCTACCACCTCCCTGATTTCAATTCCTGACCTCTACCTAAAGAGGTTTGACTGGGACTGAAAATGTTTCTTTGAAATCTTTTCTTTAAATTGTTTTTTCTTAAGCTAAAGTCTTGAGAATGTGGTTTGTTGCTGTTTAGTCGCTAAGTCATGTCTGACTCTTGCCGACCCCACGGACTGCAGCACTAGCTCAGAGGAGCCGGGCGTGCTGCTGTCCACAGGGTCACAAAGAGTCTGTTAGGGTCACAACATTAAACCAAAATATGCAGGAAATACTGTATTTTATCTTTAAAGCTTCATATGGCTTAAGTGTGTTTTGCTTGATGATTGAAAATGGATCAGAATGGCAAGAATAGAAACATATGACTACCATCAGCAGGCCCATTCCCTAAGCCCAGGAGATAACCTGCATTCCTACTCTGGCAGAATAGAATGGATTTGAGTTCAAGTCCTGCTTTGTTGAACCCTATATTAGAAAAATCATCAGTCAAGTGGTCAGGACAGAGTCCAGTCCCCGACTTCTTGCTTTAGGTCTCACGATAGGTTTGCCCTAAAGTTGCTATGACAACAGAGGTGAGTGTCCTGCATGTGAACTGACCTATTGGGGAGGTCACAGGGAGGCCACCCAGCACATCTCAGTTCCCTGTTCTGTTACATCAAGTGAGTCAAACAGAACCAGCTTGTGTTTTGTGCACTCCATTCTTGCACACTGCCCTCCTGACCTCTTCCCACGACTGCTATTCACGCTACAACTGAGTACCATTCCTAAAGAATGCCCCACCCCCTTTCTGAGACTTGCAGCAGGACACAGTCATGGTGGCCCTCTTGGGAAGGGCCCAACCCTAATTTTCCTTTATTTATGTATTTTTAAATTTCATCCCCAAATTATAATGCAGGAGGGGAACAGTTATGGTATTGCCCATGTTTTATTATACTAATAAATAAATGACAGTATCCATTACCATTATTTTCATGGTCATAAACGTATTTCAACACCCAAAATGAGAAAGAATATTATTTTAAAGTAAAAGAAAGTTGTTTCCAAGGAAAGGTACTTTGTAAATTTATACTGTCATTGTAGTTCAATAAATCAGGACTTGAACTCAAATCCACTCAGGATTCAAACTCTGCCCCTGAATTCCAGATCCAGCACTTTTAATCCCAACGTTTTATTGCAGTGGTTCCCAGAGCATCATCTAGGAACCAGTATCACTGGGAAACTTGTTGAAAAGGCAGATTGCTGGGCCTTATCCCAGCTACTGAATGAGAAATGGGAGGCAGGAGTCCAGAAATCTGTGTTTTAACAAACCTGCCAGGAGATTCTGGTGCATGTTAAAACTTGAGAACCTGTGTTATATGCCATTCCAAGACATGCAGCGCTAATATACTATTATTTATTTCCATTTATTTTATGCTTCTTTGAAAAAAATGCTGTATATTCCCTAAGGACAAGGCAAAATTGGGTTCTTTAACTTTTATTCTCCACAGCATAGGTCACATTGTGGACCTCCATAAAACATTTACTAAATTGAAAAAGAAAATGTGCCCCTTTTTCTTGGATGACTTAAATTCAATTGTCTAGAAAAATGAGATGCTAGATAAGAGAACTTTTTGAGATTCTTCACATCTATGGCACCCTAATATCATTCCAGTCTTTCATTGTGTGGATTTATGATAATCAGGCGTTACATGAATATAAAACTAATATAGCATTTTGCTTGCATGTGTGATAATCATTAAAACACAGCATGAATCACAGCAACATATGGCATTTAAAAATAAGTTTTTCAATTATGCCAGGAGATGCAGAGCTCACTTTGTTATCACAGAGTGCATAATATTGGTAAGTAAAGATTTGAAGAAAGTGACTTTCTTTAGAATACATTAGAAAGATTCCTTTTTGCTGTGCACAGCATTAGCACTGCATCTATCTCACTGGTGCAGAGCAAATAAGACAATTCTCTCAACTACTTTCATTATTTTAATTAATTATTTTATTTTAATTGGAGGATAATTACAATATTGTGATGGTTTTTGCCACACATCCACATGAATCAGTTGGAGGTACACATATGTCTCCCAATTCTGAATCCCCTCCCACTCCTCTCCCCAACCCATCCCTCTGAGCACCCAGAGCACTGGCTTTCAGTGCCCTGCTTCATACATCGAATTTGCATTGGGTCATCTATTTTATTCAATTACTTTTAAAGTAAAGCCCTCTAGAAATACACAGTATCACTGCTATGAATGATATTACAGAACAGAAACCTTGCAAACCCACAACTAAATTACATTTTATGTGATCGACTCTAGATACTACATGTGATTGAGCACACATAATATGCTTTGGGAAATATCAAGACTTATAATTATAAAAAGAATATGAAGTGGCATGGATATTTTGCAGTTTCTTATCAAGTCTTTAATTGAAGACTTCCTTCATTTCACTATCTCAAGAATGGCATTATATGCCCATCACTGAAAGGGAGAGATAAACAAATTTGATGCTCATTTTAAATCTCTTTGCCAGTAACAACATCCTTCCCCAATCAGCCTAAGTTCTCATACAGAATTTGTTAGATTACTAAGATTTCATAATATCTATTTACAGAGAATCCAAAGGATACTTTACTATTAATAATGCACTCCCAAATGTCCTTATTATTATTTGCTAAATATAATTGGCAACATACACTCAAATGTTCTTCCCAGTACAATTTCTCTAATAATTTTTTTTGTAGAGGCTATGTCTGCATGAGCAATGTGCTAAGAAGATTATTTTTATTGAAATTTCTATTCATTTCAGAAAATAAATAAAATGAACATTTTTGTCAGATAAATTTGCTTTATTTTCACATCTTCAACTTTTAGATTCAAATTACAGAATTAACTTGGTTAATCCTGAGGTATAGGGTCCATTCATTTGGTTTAAATAATAGAGAGGATTTTTGTTATAAGGTCTCTGAGTTCCTTCCCAAGGAAGTAGGCAGGCTCAGGAGTGGAAAACTGGAATGAAGAATTGAGGCAGCCTCCCCTGTCTTCACACACGTGGGCTCTTGTCTTTGCTTATACTAATGGCTTCCTCATCCTCCCTAGTTTCCGCTGAGTGGCTGACTCAGATTCCCCTAAAGCATCTCACTAAACATGTGGCCTCCAAGGCCACCAACCCGCATGGCATGTATGTGTCAATTAAAAATAGGCTTCCTTCTTCAATAACTGTAATTCCATCAGCCAGAGAATTATTGTAACACAATGATTTTGTAGTAATAAGACTCTTTACCACTGAAAAAAATTGTCAAATGAACATACAACATTTACAATGTGAATGGTGCCCCCCCCTTCCTTTAGACGTGATGCCTGAGTAGAGGGCATAACCAGCTCCACCATGCAGTGCCCTGGCTCTAGATCTGGTTTACATCTCTTCAGTTCAGACCTACAGCTGGAAAGGAAGATTAACCAGGAGAGAGTCATGTGACAGACTTACTTCTCTGTATACAAATAGGAAGGGGTATGTTCAGGTACAACATGACTGCCAGATGGGGTGATCAGCCATCACAGTTTGCCTGGGACTGAGGGGTTTTTAGGACAGGGGCAAAAGATAAAACTGAGAAATTTCTGGACAAACCAAGATAAGCTGGTCACTCTGCAGTGATGGCTAACTCTTCACAACAGATACAGTCCTCACCAACGAGTATAAGGGAGAAGACTTCTAAAGAGGATACAATGAACATCATAGGCATTACTGTTTGGCATTGAAATACCAAAGCGACTTTGTTGTTTTGAAACTGTGGAGGCTCAACCCTGCAATATTTTTATTCCATTTGGCTTTATCATAAAATAATCCAATCTTTATTTGGATATACTAGGTTATACATAACTCTGCTATTTCTTTTCCATTCAAATTCTATTCCAACAAAGGAATTTTATTGTTCTATATTAAATTTGTTTTTTTTTCAATCTTGACATTTTGCATAAGTTAATGGTATCATTGCTTTTTCTTAGGAAGTTTTTGAAATGTTCTATTAAAAAAACTATTTCAAAGAAAAAATATGTATTTGTTAACTGGATTGTGTCCAGTTGTTATAGTTCTCAGTGAAGATATTTATATATGATATTTAGATAAATAATAAAACATTTAGTTTCTCAAATTAATGTTTCTATCCAGTCTGATATTTAACACATAGAAGAAAAAGAAGTGAAGTAGAATTGGGTTTCTTCCCTGTTGAAGGGCAAGGAAGGACAAGAGTTATCCTTAAAGCCCTACTTTTCAACAAAAAAACAACTTAATTTAGGCTTATAATTTATATCTTTTACCTAAAATCAAACCAAAGAGAAGCAACAATAAAATCCCTTACTTTCAATTAAAATTACCATCAAATTGTATTTTAATCTATAACCTACTTCAAGTCCTATCAGAAGAGGACTTACCAGAAATCTTAAACACCTACTGAGGAGTGTAATTGACCTGATATTAAATTTTAGAAAAGGAAAATACATTTGATAATTAAAACAAGAGTCTTAAATGTACTTCAGTTCCTGCTGAGGGACCAGGTAAGTCATTGACAGGGAGGAAAGCAGAGACTGAGAAAGGAGACAGGAGAAAGTATTTGGAACAAAGTGAGAAGGTCACACTCCGTGGCAAAGAGGAAGAGATGGTGAGAGGCAGATAAGGATAGGAATAGAAAAGAGAACAAAGATACCCCCAGGAGATTCTGAAAAGAGCTAGTTTTTAAATTACTAGAAGCTCAGCAAAATGGGCTGTGAAACAAGACAGTTGGAGTCAAATCCAACTCTCATCCTATATCAGCTCTGTGAACACATTTCTTCTTGTTTGAGCTGCGATTATTCTATAAAATAGATGGAAATGCTTATTCCATGGAGCTGTTGTGAGGATTGCACCTATTATGTTTGAAGGTCTTGGAATATAATCGTTGCTCAATACATGGGTTCCTTTATTCCTGTTGCGTCTTATTCTTTACTTTGAGAATGTTACCATTATCTTTGAAATGCTAGTTATTAGATTACATGTTGCTTTTAAATTTTAATATAGTTCAAGTAACTATTTATAGAAGCTACCAGAGAAGATGCCATGCTAGGTACTAGAAATAGGAAGATAAACTATTATCCCAACCTCAAGATCTCAGAGCTTCCCAGGTGGCGCTAATGGTAAAGAACCTGCCTGCCAATGCAGGAGACATTAGAGATGTGGGTTTGATCCATGGCTTGGGAAGATCCCCTGGAGGAGGGCATGACAAACCACTCCAGTGTTCTTGCCAGTAGATTCCCATGGACAGAGGAGCCTGGCAGGCTACAGTACATAGGGTCGCAAAGACTGGACATGACTGAAGTGACTCAGCATCTATGCAAGATCTCATAATCCTAGTACAATGGGAGAACTGAATAGATAGAGGTATGTTTTAGGCAGGTGTGGTTAACAAGGATATAGTAGCTGTGAGAAGGCTTCTTCAAGTTCTAAGATGAGCCTTCAGTTCTGTACAGTTCAGTTGCTCAGTCGTGTCTGACTCCTTGCGACCCCCAGGCCTACAGCACACCAGGCTTCCCTGTCCATCGCCAACTCCCAGAGCCTACTCAAACTCATGTCCATTGAATCGGTGATGCCATCCAGCCATCTTAGTCTCTGTCATTCCCTTCTCCTCCTGCCTTCAATCTTTCCCAGCATCAGGGTCTTTTCAAATGAGTCAGTTCTTCACATCAGGTGGCCAGAGTATTGGAGTTTCAGCTTCAGCATCAGTCCTTCCAATGAATATTCAGGATTGATTTCCTTTAGGATGGGCTGGTTGGATTTCCTTGCAGTCCAAGGGACTCTCAAGAGTCTTCTCCAACACCACAGTTCAAAAGCATCAGTTCTTTGGTGCTCAGCTTTCTTTATAGTCCAACTCTCACATCCATACATGACTACTGGAAAAACCATAGCTTTGACTAGACAGACCTTTGTTGGCAAACTAATGCCTCTGCTTTATAATATGCTCTCTAGGTTGTTCATAGCTTTTCTTCCAAATTTGACCGGGCACACAAAATTACTGATGTAGCTTGTTACTACTTAAATTTTGAGTCAGTAGGTCTCAAATGATTCCTGAGATCCTGCATTTCTAACAAACTCCAAGATGATGTCAAGGCTGCTGGTCAGCAGATCACATACTGAGCAACAAGTGCAGAAGTGGTTCCTAACTCTGCTGGCACATTAGAATCATCTGAGGAGTGTTTACAAAAATGACTGATGCTTAGTTCCCACTTCTGAAATAAACAGATTGCATTGGTCTAGGGAGAGAGCCACACAAGCTTAGGTTTTAAAGGCTCTCCAGGTGATTCTAACGTGTATCCAGGGTTGACACCTTGGTCTTAAATAATGAGTTTGACCAAGAGTCTTTGACAAGAAGACAACTTTGCAGAAAGAAAAAAAAGCATGTGGAAGAAGTGTGAATGTGTAGATCCAAATAGTGCATTTAGGAGATTGCTAATCATTCAATTTGAAGTTATGATTGGAACAAAGGATAGAGGTGGAGATGAGAGATGAGAGATGAGATTGGATGGGTAGGCCAGGGCCAAATCATGGAGGCCCACACTCAGGACTTCACCTTTTTTCAATGGACAATGAGGATTTGGAAAACTGCTTTAACTAATACAGTGACCACCTATCAGATGTTTCTTTGACAGGTGGTTTGCTTCATCTCTGTTAGGTACAGAAATTCTCAATCCTAGTTACATACATCTTTTACCTTTTAAAAACCTTTTTATCATGGTAAAATGTATATAATAGGAAGTTTATAACTGAAATTAGTTGTAATTTTAATTATAACTGTAACTATTTTAAGTGTACAATGTAGTGTGCAATAAAAGACATTCACAGTATCAGTAGCCATCACTGCTATATATTTCTGAAACTTTTCTACCACCTTAAAGAGAAGCTCTCTAACTGCTAAATCTTTCTTTTCCTCCCCAACCCTCCACCTCCCCAGCCCCTGGTAACTTCTATTTCGTGTCTCTATGAATTTTCTTATTCTAGATGCTTCATGTTAGAATTATACAGAATTTGTTCCTTTGTGTCTGTCTTATTTCACTTAGAATAAAGTTTTCAAGGTTCATTCATGTTATAGCATATATCAGAATGACATTCCTTTTTACAGTTGAATAGTGTTTCACTGTGTATATACACACATCTTAATTATTTATCCATTCATCTGTTGATAGACACTTGAGTTACTCCCTATATTTGAATATTGTGAATAATGCTACTAAGAGCATGCAATTCTAGTTATTTATTAGAATAACATGTTAGGTATCACCTCAGGCCAGACAAATTAGATATTCTGGAAATTATGTGCAGTCATGGTTGTGGCTTTAAACCTCCCACAAGTGATTCTATTGCACAGCCAGTGATGTGAACCACTGATTTATATACAGCTAATTAAATCCAAATCCCTGGAGCAATTCCTTTAAGGGCTACTTCTCAAGACAATGTGTAGGATTTAGTGTATAGGTGATTACCTGGAGAGCTTGTTGGAAAGGCCTGGCCCCAGTTCCCAGACTGGGGAGAGTCTGATTCATGAAGTCTTGGACAGAACTTAGGAATCTTGTTTATAAACAAGATGCCTTTGGGGGGATTCTAATATAGGTGCATGTATCTCCACCTTAAGGAATGCTGCATCAAGATTGTTTAGCTTGACATAGAGAAACTATATGTCCTTGTGACATTCTGATGACTATGCCATTCTGCTTTTTAATTACTTGAAGCCATTTGTCAAAGGAGAAACTAAAGGAAAACATAGAGATGGCTCAGAAAAATTCTTTGCTGTTACAGAGAAAAAAATCCAGAACCAAGAGAAACATTAGCTCTTACGGTGCTTATTATAAAAGTAATGCACTGTCCACAGAGCTGACTTAGGGATTCTGGTTCATTTGTGAGTTCTGTTCCTTGTTGTATGAATTAGTCCTGATGTTTGAAGGATTTTATGATACATATAGACTGCATCTACCAGTCAATTAAAAAATAAAATAGGTGTTAAAAATAAACATCAGTGCCTTATATTTTTCTGACCGCTATTTTGTTTTGTGTCACAAATGCACATAATATAGTGACATTTATCCAGTTGTGCCTGGATTCATTCAACTGGCATTTATTTTACAATACTTTAG
The DNA here is from genome assembly GCA_007570785.1 of Antilocapra americana. Lineage (NCBI taxonomy): Eukaryota > Metazoa > Chordata > Mammalia > Artiodactyla > Antilocapridae > Antilocapra > Antilocapra americana. The sequence continues at coordinate 37,437,119 of ML660197.1, forward strand.
ATCATAATATTTAAATATATAATATAAAAAAGTTATCCTATATAAAAATTATATACTTATAACTTTTTTTAAGAACAAAAACATTTCTTTTTTACATACTTTGTTGTCTCAAGTCCCACTTTCAAGGGTTTTGATCAATTATCCCACACCTAGATGCCTACATAATAGAATAACAATGCATTTTGCACATCCTTGTGTTCACTACAATAAAAAAGCTTTCAAATTTTTTCAGCCTTCTTCTCTGGTTATTGCATCGCAAGGTTATTGGTATTTGATGTGTCAGACATAAGGAAAGTTCTCTGTATTTACAAGCATGGGCAGAAATATACTTCACTTAGGTGTAAAATTATGAAGCATGTAATTTTGCACTCAAACTTCGATTACAATAATTCTTTCAATTAACATGCCCTGTTTCTTGTTTGCTTGGCCCCTTAAATCTGACAGTCTTTCTTTCTGTAAGAAAACTAATAGAATTTTGCCAAAATACAGCCTGGAGAGAAATGAGGAGGTGGCAGTTTTACTACTCCTTTCTTATTTTTATTATCCTCTAAGTTAACCCCTTGTGTTTTGACAACTTTCAAAAAAATGCTCTCACAATTTTGCTATGTCCCAAGAGTGACAGGTTCATGGTGAATTTTGAGTGTTTTGTCAAAGCTGAGTCACACAAGCACATGGTTTCTTTCTGAGGACCTCCTGGAATGGACACAGAAAAGTACTTACATGACAACTTTGTGAGTGTAAGTGATATAACCTTCCCTTGGTTCCTGAAATAAGGACACCCAATATTCTGGGACAAAAACCTACAGAGGATCTGGTCCTCTTGAGGGGTCTACAGGGAAAATCTTATCAAGATGATGATGGAGCGCAAACCATCTCTTAAGAGGGAGAGATGATAAGTGAATTATGGGTGTCTAACCTAAAGAGAAAAGAGATTCAGTAGGGCACCTGTTCATTGTCTTCCAAGGCCAGGAAGAATGCCAGATTTGCTGTTCACGTGATGCTATCCATGCAATGAGGGCATGATTCTCTGAATCATGAAAGCATCCTTAGTTCTTGGAGTCGATTTCTATTATTTACCAATGAGCCTGGTCTCTGGGACTAAGGAGCAAAGTTACTCTTGAGCCCTTTTACTGGAGTCTAGCCAGTAGCTTTCACCAGCTCCAACATCATTGTCCTGCATTTGGTTTCAGACAATAGCATCTTATAAAACTATTCCAGTTTGAAATAAGAGGGAAATTTTCTACTTTTTTTTTCCTCTCTGATGGGAGCTTGTTGTTGAAGCCATAAATACTGAAAAATTATTAAATTTTAAACTAATAAGACCGGAGAAAACATATCTTCCCAGTGGGGATTTCCAGCCAAAATTTCTGTAAAGTCTCCAGCAGACTCAGTGACCTTTTGTAGGACTTTCTGAAACCCATAGGGTGTTTGATAGATATTCATATCGCCATGCTTGTCAAACTAATGCCACTCAGTAAATACAGTGGGTGATACAACAAAATAAATTATTTAAATATTATTAATAGAACAAAAAGCACTGTGCATTTTTGTGAATGCCACATCTTTGTTGGAATAGGCAATTCCTTGAGTAACTTACACTAACAGGGAAGCATTTGGACTGCATGTGGTTCTTTATGTTTATCTGACCTCAAGCTCAAAGTTATGTGTAGCCGAGACTCTTGTTGGTTTTCAATTGTCAGCCTGAAGGTGCATATGCTCAGCAATCAATTAACCTTCCTGTGGCTCCCTTAGGACTTTCTCATGCAAGCTCCACAAGTTTCCTAGAAGACATGACTCTGACTTGCTGTGGTCATCCTGTCACTCAGTCATAAGCATGAAAAGGGATAACATCTCCATGGAATCCCCTCTACCCAAAGTCAGGCTTTCAGGGTTGCTGGTCTGAAAAGCAGATCTCGTTTCCTCAGCCAAAGTCATAGTAATCAAACACATAACAAATCGATGTCTACACCAAAGGATTAATTTCCATGAAAGCTCAAACCACCTCATTGGACTGGATAATCATTTCCCTAGATCAGTACATCCTGTCCCACTGAGCAAATGTACATGGGAGGTGCTTGATCATCAGAGGGTCACATTGGTGACTATATCATTCAAGCAAATTCATATGTGTGATGAATAGCATCAAATAGCTATTGAGTGCTTACTATGTATTCGGTGCATCCTAAATTGGGCTCTAATTGTCATGGACTTCTACAGTCCTTATGTGCTACACAGTGTTTGAAATGCATTCATATTTCACTGTCCATGGGGTAAGTAATATTATTATCACCATCTCCATTTTACAGGTGAGAAAAAAAGCCCAGAAGGTTTGAATCATCGAAATGGTAAGAAACAACTGGAATTTGAACACAGGCGCCCCTTCTATTTTTGCCCTCTACACTCCTCTGCTCCTTTTGGTATTTCTAATAGACTTTCACGTTTTGTCCAGTGAGCCCCTCTTCCCAGATGACTGATGTGAACTCTGAAACATTGGCCCTCACACTCATATTCTGGATTTCCAAGCTGCAAATTCCATACAGTTGACGTACATTTTCTTAGGCTATGTTAACCCCATGATTAGCCAATGCCAAGACCTTATCTTACTGCTTTTAGCCTGCACCTTCTCTGTCCATGTGACTTTTGCATGTATCTGATTTTGTGCCAGCTTTATTAGTCTATCTCTCAGGGTGCCAGGGATGCCCCTCTAACAGGAGGGCCCACATTATATTTCCCACTATACTCAAAAGTGGGTCTTCCCTGGTGGCTCAGGAGTTAAGAATCTGCCTGCAATGCAGGAGACATGAGTTGGATCCCTGGACTGGGAAGATCCCCTGGAGAAGGAAATAGCATACCAGTCTAGTATTCTTGCCTGGGAAATCCCATGGACAGAGGAGCCTGGCAGTCAGGAAACAGTCCAAGGTGTTGCAAAAGAGTTGGATACAACTTAGCAACTAAACAACAACATATTCAAAAGTACCAGGAGAGGGAATTCCCTAGTGGTCCAGTAGTTAAGACTTGACACTTTCACTGCTGGGGCCCTGAGTTTGATCCCTACATCTGAGAACTAAGATCCTGCATGTTGCACTGCATGGACAAAAGTAAATAAATAAATTAAAAACAAAAGTACCAGAAAAATGTGTAGACAGTGAAACACACCAATTAAAATTTGAAAGGGAATAATAGAGGAGAATGTGGTGAACAAATCATAATATTCAATATATTCTGCATAATACATAGTCCTAGAATCTTTGCTAATATGACTGATAAATTCAGCTTTCATTTTATTTCACTTTTCTGAGCACCATGCCCAGCAATACACATCGAGTAAGAAGCAGCTATTGAACTTGGAGAACTGTCTAAAAGGTGGAAAAAGAAATGGGTGTATAAACCATGTATAAGCCAAAGAGACAGCTTGTAATTATTCCTTCACTTCTCTGAGAGAACAATAGCAAATAATGTCAATGGAATAGGCACTTGCAATGACAGAATTCTGTCAATATCAGTTGGTGGAGTATATTCCATTTGCTGGTCAATGCACTTTCTGATAAACAGAGGTTATAGCTGCGCTTATGCAATGGCAAGTATAAAGCTCCTTCCAAACAGTCAGGGGCTTCCAGACATTGCAGTATTTATTATAATGTGTTAAAAATAAGATTTAAAAATATATTTCTCACATTTTTTTTCTGGTTTTAGCATTGTGACAACAATCTCTGAATCTATATTCTGTGGCTGAAGTAGTTTATATACATTAAGTATTCCATTTGAAGTCTGTATAGCAAGCTGAACTTTGTTTATTCCTGGCATTATTTTGCGATTAGTATGGTACCAATGAAAGTAGCTATTGATTGTTGTTGTTCCATCGCTAAGCCCTGTCTAACTCTTTGCAACCCCACGCACTGCAGTCCACAGGCTTCTTTGTCCTTCACTATTTCCCGGAGTTTACTCAAATGCTGCCATTGAGTCAGTGATGCTATCTAACCATCTCATCCTCTGCTGCCCCCTTCTCCTTTTGCCTTCTATCGTCCCCAGCATCAGGGTCTTTTCCAATGAGCCATTTCTTCGTATCAGGTGGCCAAAATATTGGAGCTTCAGCTTTAGCATCAGTCCTTCCAGTCAATGTTCAGGGTTGATTTTTTTAGGATTGACTAGTTTGATCTCCTTGCAGTCCAGGGGACTCTCAAGAGTCTTTGCCAGCACAATTCAGTCTTTTTTTTTTTTTCACTGCCCCTGGATATTTTAAGTAACTAGAAATAAAAGGCAGATACTTTGAATACAATTAAACCATTTAAGAGTCCCTACTGGAAGGAAAATGACTATAGCAAATCAGAAGTCTTTTTTTGAAATCATAGAAATACAAATGAAAAGTCATTCAGTGAGTTTCTCAAATTAGTAAACGTGAGAAAGTTCAATTTTATAAAAGATCTGGGGGAAGAGACACACCTTCAGTAGATGTTGCCACAACAGATTGACTGCAGCTTTCTGGAGGACAATTTGGTAGTAGGTTTGGGGAGCTTCTGAACCATAATTTGTCTCTCTTTCATGCAGGAATTCCAGTTTTGGAAAAAACCTAATAGAGACCAAACTAAGTGGTCTCTTACACAGGTGTATTGCTGTATATAATAGTAAAAATTTGACAGTAACTCAGATGCACTACAGAAGGGAAATAGCTAAAACAAGTTGTGGTATCTTAAGAAATGTAGCAATCAAGCAAGTATTAAACATAAATAGGTAAGCTTTATCAACATATAGAAATATGTGAGTGAAAAGAAGAATTGGAAAATAATGTCAACCCAAAGACCTAATACACTGAACTACAAAAAAAATTTTAAGTGTAATTTGCTTAAAGCCTAGAAAAAAAAATGGATGGATGTAGGAGTTAAAACTTTATTAGTGTGTGTTTTATTAATTTTATTAATTATGTTAATAATTTAATTTATTAATCTTATGTTACTTAAATTTTCCTTGGCTTGCTTTGTCGTGTTATATCAAAACAAATATAGGAACTAAAGGAACACATTTCAGGAATGGGTCAACCTTATATCTAAATGGAATTACTCCCAACATGTCTAATGTGATCCCGAATTGAGCTGCCTGGGAACCCCATCTGATAAAAACATTAGGAGAAGTCACATGGGGAATTAAAAAAAGAGAGAAGTACATGCATGTAAAGTCGGGAAAAATAGTCTGAGCATTCATCATCCTTGGCTGAAACATACATATGAGAACCACCCCACCCATAACTAGTCACAAATGCTCTGCCAAAATAAAAAAGTAAAATAGCAGCATATGCTGGAAATTTTTCTGTTTTTATGATATGCAGAGAGACATTTTCTTTCATATATTCCCTTCCTTCACACTGCTGAGAATCTAGCCCTTGCTTCGCTGTGATTTCAGACTTTTTTCTGGGCAAATGTTCGACTTCTTTTTCACCCTGCACAGTGATCTTCAGCATCCAGGCTGAAGGTGTCTGTTTGATATTTCAAAAATATACTTGGTACACCAGAGCCTCTGTTTCCATTTAACTTCCTCCCTCCCTATCATCACCATTTACCATTTACTGGGTGTTCTACATATAGTCAGATTTGCTTCGGTTGCTGTCATTACGAATATTAAAAATAGAGTTTTAAATGAAAACACATATCCTTCTCTACGCTGTACATTTCTCTGAGAAGCACAACACCACGTAATTTCTCAAATGCAATCCCATTTTCATCTTGCCAGCAATTTGGCAGTTCTCAAAAGGTTACTGCTCTGAATTTGTTTTCTTTGTAATCTTGCAGTCCATTTGTTCTGCCTTAATGCTGAAAATCTATGTAAGATCTTGACCTCCATATGCCATACACCAGAAGATTTACCCTTTTCTTTAAAGTTTTCTTCTACACTGAAATGAGAACAAAGAAAGCATCTCATGACTTGTTAAAATGTCATATGAATTAGACATTTAAGGTTAAAATCAAGGGAGTCTCAAACCTTAGGTAGAGTTTAACTACCTGCTGTACCTCTTAGGGTTGGTTTTTTGAAACTATAAATATCTTTCTAAATTTCTAGGACACAAACAAAAAATTCGTATCCTTGAAAGGAAAGGTGCAGTTAATCTAATTAGTCCTACTAGTTACATTGCACTAAAGGTAATTCATCTGTATTTTAATAACCATGTAAAAGGGATGGTTACAGGCTTGTAAATGAAAACCCAAAAAATGAAAGCTAGCCCAATGTACAAACCAGTGGGGGGATGAGTATTTAAGTGAAAGGGACACTTTCTGTGTCATCTGCCCATTTCCTATGCATTTATGGGACACTGAGTGTCCCCAAGCATCCATGTGACACCAGGTTCTATGGGGTCAACAGACTGCAAAGGTGAGTTTCCTAACCTCAAAGTTGTTTTTTAATTGGGAGAGAGAGAATTAACCCTTTAAAAATAATTAGAAAATAAGAAATGCTTAATCCTGTGACTACATAAGTATTTAGGGACAAGAAAGAGCTGCTGGTTGGAGGGGCAGACATGTTTTATAGAAGAATTAGAGAGTGAGGTGGGCATTGAAGAAGAGGATGGAAAGAGATGAGCTAAAAACTCACAAGAGGAATGTGGGATGGAGCACACAGGTGCTGGAGTGTCAGGCAGAGGAACAACATAGGCAGAAATGCCAGGGAAGGATGGCTAAGGTGAATGGTAGGAAACACGGTTAGATAGAGAGGGCTGAGGACAATGATGGAGGTCTGCACTCCATATGGTAGGCACAGTGGGGAGCTGCTGGGGCTTTGCTAAGAGAAAATGGTACTCTAGGAAAACTATTCTAGTTCTGGCTGGGGAGTAGGTGAATGCAGAGATGAAGGTTAGAGACCTCCCCTCACTCATGCAGACATGAGTTCAATGCATGTTTCCTTTTTTAGAGAGAGAACAAAGGGAAAGTTTGAGGATGGAAGTTCTTCATGGTGGTTCCACCTAAGGAACAGAGTTAGTTGAAGTGGAGGGGCAGGGGTTGGCAAACAGGGCACTTCACATTTGATGTTATACTCTTTATACACTTCAGGACAATTTTATGTGTGTGTGGTGTGTGTGTTTTGTTTTTGTTTTGTTTTTTGAAAAGGCCATGTGTTATTTTTATAGAAAATTTCAAAAGGTAGTCCTGAGATTTATGGAGGACTTTGAAAATGATGAAATGGCTGACAAGTGGAGTAAGCACGGAAGGAAGCTGGCTTCATTGCTAGATGTATCTGTGCATACAGGACTTCCCAGGTCGCTCAGTGGTAAAAAATCTGCCTGCCAAGAGGGAGACACAGGTTTGACCCCTGGAGTGAGAAAATCCCCTAGAGAAGGAAATGACAACCTACTCCAGTATTCTTGCCTGGGAAATCCCATAGCCAGAGGAGCCTGGTGGGTTACAGTTCAAGGGGTTATAAAAGAGTCAGATATGACTTAGAAACTAAACAACAACAGCAGCTGTGTGTGTGCACACACGTGCGCGCGCGCACACACACACACACACACACACACACACACACACGCACATGCATCTCTCTAGGTCCAGTGTGCACAGCATACATGTCCTTAATCAGCTACTTTCTGTCTCCCGGATCCTGGTTCCTTGTGGGCCCGGAGCTATTTTGCCTCTAGCCTGCCCCTCTCCTGTGATGTCTCTGTCACTCTATCTCTGATTCCCCTCTGCCAAAAAGATCTGGGTTTTGCAGCGGCTTCTCAGTTGTCACGGTCTACTTGAAGATATTCTGCTGAGTCTTTCTCAAGTTTCTTCAGCCTGAAGTCCCCACTGTCCTTTGCATCCTCCCAGTGCCTCAAAGGCTGCTCTGTGATCCATCTTCCACACTTGTCTGACTTGGTGAAACTGACTTGCAGCCCAAAGTGCTCCAGCGCTGGTGGCTTGGCCTGACGCCAGGACTTCGTTGACTACAGCCCAGTGTGTAGATTAATGTTCACAGGCCCACATTCACTAACAGGTAATCAGGCTTTCCAACAGATTTCATAATTTATAGAAGAGATGGCCCTGCCCCTGTAATATGCAACAGTGGCATCATACATATGAATTAAGAGACTGCAAAATAAATCAAGCCCCAGAACCTTTAGAGGCTTCATGTGTGCCAGCTGGTCAGCAGGAGCTTTGTGATATAAACAGTAAACAGTGAACAAGCAAAGATTTATTTGTTTGAACTCCAACATGTATGCATGACTTTGCATTAAGAAAGCTCTGGGGAGAATGCACCACATTTTGTGGGAACAGACAAGGGGTGGAGAGAAAAGTGGTTGGAAGTGGTGATTTGGCCAACATTAATCACAGAGTAGCAATAGTTTCTTTAAACTGAGGTTAAAACTCCTAATGCATGACCACAATAGATGTGTATCTAGGGATAAGATGTAGCCTTATGTGAATTGACTGTTAGCTATACAATCCCATGAAAATTTTTATTTTTCCCCCTGTTAAGTTCTGAGCTTTTCCAGAAAAATAACATGCCTATGAAATAACAGAACTTTATTTAATGATTTTTTATCAATTCATATAAAAATAATTAGATTACGAAAAGTCAAAAGCCTTAGCATTCAAAATTTTTTATGATATTGTAGAACAAGTATTGCTTATGATGTTCTGAAAAAGAAGCCTTGAAATCAAGCAAAATCTGTAGATTTTAAAGAGTCACCATGTATTTTTTGGTCCTAAACTTAAATACTTTTTTACCATAAAAAATATAAAACATTTTTAGAAGTAGGATGAAATGTATACTATTTATGAGATTTTGGGTAAAATAGAACACTTGACAAAAATTTTTAAGTAATTTTACAGTTTAGGGAAAATTTTCCCTGCAAAGAATTACTGAGATTCCAGGAAATTTTAGGCACTGTGCCAGAGGCAAAGCTAAAGAAGACCTATAGGTCCTGCCTTTTAAAGCTTGTGTCCTAATGGGGAAAACAGAAACAAATAGTAAACAAGTACATGAGATAATGATAATATGTAATACTTTCCATGAAGGCAATAAACAGCATGTTGTGAGAGATCTGGATGGTAGGCAAAGGAGGTAGTCAGGGAGGACTTCTCTGAGGTGGTGATATTGATGCTATGATTTAAAGGATGCAGGTGAGCCAGTAATGTCCACATGAATGGAAGCACATTCCAAGAGGAGGGAACAGTGAATAAAGGTAGATAAAGGAGGTCATTGTACTTGTGGCTGAAATTAGAGGAATATTCCCTAGCAGCTTAGTGGTAAAGAATCCACTTGCAATGTAGGAGATATGGGTTTGATCTCTGGGTTGCGAAGATCCCCTGGAAAAGGAAATGCAGCCCACTACAGTATTCTTGCCTGGGAAATCCAGTGGACAGAAGAGGCTGGAGAGCTACAGTCCAAGGAGTCACAGGAGTCGAACACGACTTAGCAGCTAAACCACCACCATCAGGGAGACCCTGGCCTGTTCTTCTGGGATCTTTATGGCCATCACAAGGAAATGATGCAATAGAAAGCCACAGGAACATTTTGAGTAATAAAGCGATCTGATCTACATGGTCTTATTTACATTTTTAAGGGCTTATGTTGGCTTCTTGAGAAAAATGTATTGGAGGAGACAAGAGCTGAAACAGAGAGCCCCAGGAGGTTGGTGGGGCCATCCAGGGCAGAGGAGATGGCAGCTTGATGTGGTGGATGATATGAAGATGGGGAGAAGTATGTTTGCAGGTAAAACTCATAGGACTTGGATAAGGACTGAATAACTAGAAGAGACAAATCAAGGATGAACCCTAGGTTTTTGGCTTCAGTAATGCTGGAGAGCACTGCTATGCCCTGGGGTGAGAAGTCTGATGGAGGACAGACTTGGGGAAGAGGAAGAAGATCAAGAAGATCTGATGAAAGTCTAGGCTGAGATTCCTAGTCAACGTCCAGGTGAAGATGTTAAGAACAGGGAAGTGGATGTGAAGTCTGGGTTGAAATATTGATAGGAGACCATCAGCATGTGAATTTAAAGCCAAAAATCAGGATGAATTCCTCTAGGAACAGTGGGTGGATAGACAAGAAGAAGACTGAAAATTAAAAATAGGTAGAGAAAGCACCAGGAACTGGAATATAGAAGACCATCAGTATATGCTGTTTTAGGAAGAAGAGGGGAATGTGATTAACATTGATCCTGAAAATTCAAGCAAGATGAAGTCAGAGAAATAGACTTTGAATTAAGTGACCTAGAAAATAGCAATTACAGTAAAAATGAAGCCAGATTGAAATTAGGTGAAGAATGAATGTGAGATAAAGTTCTAGGTGCAGCAACAGTACCAACTCATTTGAGGAGTTTGGGTGAAAAAAGAAACAGTGAAATGAGAGGTAACTGAAGGGGGAATACAGAAGTGCACAGAAGCCTGTAGTTTTTGCCCATTTTAAAACAGATATTCAATACAGAACTGGTTTAAATGCATTGTGATACATCTACACAATACAATTATATAGCTGTAAAACATAATAAGCAAGATGTGTACCTTTAGGTGAGAAAGACAAGTGCAGAATGATTCTAGTATGCTACCTTTGCTTTCAAAAGGGGGAAATGAACATAATTATTTGTATTTGTAACTACATCTACGCATAAAGTATTTCAAAAGGATATGCTAGATGGTGAAAATGCTGCCTGTCTCTACAGTAGAGAATGAAGTAATTTGAGCACACTTGGGAAAGGGAGGCTTTCCATTGTAAACCTTTTTGTACCTTTTAAAACTTGAATGATGTAAATGCATCACCTTTCCAAAAATTAAATAGATAGCCTCTGCTGGAACATGTTTTGGTGACCAAGCAGAGACTGAACTCATTTGATGATGCAGGAAATAGAAATGATAACTAAGGAGTGAGAGGAGGTGGGTATCAGAATCCCAGTGAAAGAAGCCCACTTGGCCACAAACAAGGACTCTCTTTCCTGTACAATAGAATGTAACAGGCAGGCTTGTACATTTGGTGGTGGGGGAATAAAGGTGTTTTGATCAGATGGTATTTATTTTGTGAATGAAGGAAGAGACATCAGTTGAGGGCAGAGAAATGAAAGATGCAGGGAAAGTTTCATGGTCTCAAAAGATGAGCCATACTCCCTAGGGAAAAAGAATATAATTGATGAATAAAATTGAATGGTTACAAATGGAAAGCAACAGTAGTTAGTCTGGTTGTTTAATATTTTCCAGTCACAATGAGCTGGCCAGGTGTGGGTCAAGCCAGGGGGTGGTTGAAATGTTACCATTTCCAGTCTGACCAAGGCCAAGCAGGGCAGAAGTTTAGGATATCTGCATCTGTGATTCAGGAAAGAACCTTGGAATCTATCTGGATAAATTGGAGAAAGAAGATAAAGGCCTAAGGATAGTTAAAAATAACAGGATCCAATAACCTGGAGATGTCATGATATGGATGAATTGTTGCAATGGAGGTACAAAGCTCTCTCAAAAGAGAGTGACAGGACTTCTCTGATGGTCTAGTAGCTAAGAATCTACCTGCCAATGAAGGGGTCATGGGTTCGATCCCTGGTCCAGGGAGATTTCTCATGTGGGAGGGCAACTAAATCTATGCACTGCAACTGCTGAAGCCCCTGCACCCTACAGCCAGTGCTCTGCAATGATAGGCCTGCTGCAATGAGAAGCCCTCACACTGCAACTAGAGAAAGCCCGAGCACAGCAAGGAAGATCCAGTGCGGCCAAATTAATGAATTAATCAATTAAAAGAGAGAGAGAGTGACCTAGAAGGACAGGGAATGCTGACTGAGAATGAGATCTAAGAAGAGTGATGACAGATCAGGACACAACCAAGTGAAGAGATGGCTGAGGCAGGTGGAGGAAAATGATGGTGGCAAACGTGTGTGCCTGCTCAGTCATGCCCGACCTTTGTGACCCCATGGACTATAGCCTGCCAGGGTCCCCTGTCCATGGAATTAGCCAGTCAAGAATACTGGAACGGATTTCCATTTCCTCCTCCAGGGGATCTTCCTGACCCAGGGATTGAACCCATATCTCCTGTATTGATGGGCAGATTCTTTACCACAGAGCCAAGGACCAAATAGGCCCCTCCCCCCACCCTGACACACACACACACACACACACACACACACACACACACACACACACACACGCACGCAGACTGGGCTATTGAATGGGGCCTTGGGATGAGAACAAGACAAAGAGCTGAGTGCTGAAATCTTCCATAACAGGATGGAGGAGGAGGGAGGGGTGGTGACGGCTGGACAGCTGAAGTGGGTAGTAGAAGTCTTGAGCTTCACCTGAGTGGGGTTTTCTAAGGAGGAAAGAGAAATCGTCTGGAAGCCATAGTGATAGCGGAGGGGACAGGGGGAGGAAAGATCTACAGAGAGGCATGTGTGCCTCTCCCTGAGGGGACATAGGGCCTGCACTGTCCTCAGGGAACAGAGCAGTTGCAAAAGGACAGAAGAGTTTGAGAAGACCCAGGCATTTCCTGAGAAGACCTGTGTCCCAGAGGGCATAGTGTGACATGTAACTGATAGACATCTCCTACCTTCTTTGACCTCATTTCATTCTCACCCAGCCAAACAACCACACCTTGGCACCTGGAGCTAAGGTTCTTCTCTTTTTACCTGAATCCCCTGGCTCACTACAGATTCAAAGTGGTGCCAGGTGGAGGTTAGCCATGGCTCCCTAGATTTCTGTGGGTTGGAGGACATCACCTAGCAACTCAGAGTTTTTTGGGTGGTGACAGAGTATAGCCCAGGGGAAAAGAGATTCCATGGGAGCCATGTAAGGTAAGGATTATACTGACAAATTGTTGTCAAAAGTTGAGCATACCATTGTGCCCACATGCAAATAGGTACAGAAAGCCTCCCTTGGGCACCTGGGCTTTTGCGCAATAGGTATGTAGTCCTCTGCCCTTACTCAGAGCTAATTAATGCACCTTAGTATGTTAGGAGACTGCAGATGAAATTCAAACGCTTGCTCCTTGGAAGAAAAGCTATGACAAACCTAGACAGCGTATTAAAAGCAAAGACATCACTTTGCTAAAAAGGTCTGTATAGTCAAAACTATGGTTTTTTCCAGTAGTCATATATGGATGTGAGAGCTGAACAGTAAAGAAGCCTGAGCACCAAAGAATTGATGCTTTTGAACTGTGGTGTTGGAGAAGACTCTTGAGAGTCCCTTGGACTGCAAGGAGGTCCAACCAGTCCATCCTAAAGGAGATCAGTCCTGAGTGTTCATCAGAAGGACTAATGCTGAAGCTGAAACTAATACTTTGGACATCTGATGCGAAGAGCTGACTCATTTGAAAAGACCCTGATGCTGGGAAAGATTGATGACGGGCCGAGAAGGAGATGACACCTCTGTCATGAGTTGGTTGGATGGCATCACCGACTCAATGGACATGAGTTTGGGTAAACTCTGGGAGTTGGTGATGGACAGGGAAGCCTGGTGTACTGCAATTCATGGGTTTGCAAAGAGTCGGACATGACTGAGTGACTGAACTGAGCTGAGCTGAGACAAAAGAGTGACGTGAATGGCCTAAGGGATCTTCCAGAGCACATGAGGCCTTTCTCAGTTCTAGTACTCCCTCCAGACAGAATGATTTTTAAAAAAATAAAATACAGAAAAATTTAACAGGAGGAAAATGAACCTCATGTCATTGCAGGGTACTCAGCCACCTACTTCAATGTTCGTCTTGACAACCACATGGAGATGCTGAGCTGGGAGAAGCTTTAATGCTGATGACATGCACGTGTGCATGCTAAGTTGCTTCAGTTATGTCTGACTCTGTATGACCCTATGGACTGCAGCCTGCCAGGCTCCTCTGTCCCTGGGATTCTCCAGGCAAGTATATTGGAAGGGGTTGTTGTGTCCTCCTCCAGGCAATCTTCCCAACCTAGGCATCCAACCCGCATCCCTTAAGTCTACCTACGTGGGCAGGTAGGTTCTTTACCACTAGCACCACCTAGGAAGGCCCAGTGCTGATGACAACCTATGTAATAAGCATAGCTACCCTACTAGCCCTGGCCCCAGCACCTCTAAATAGGTGCTGCTTGAACAATGCCTCCCCATGGCTCTTCCCAGTACTTGTAAAAGTCCTAATTACTCACTATTCTCATTTTCTATAGGTTCATTCTCTCTGATCTGGTAAAACTGAAGTTTTACTGATGACCATGATTTTCACTGGGAGGATATACGAGTAGAAGGTATGTGTGTTGATTTCCATTTATGTAGTAAATAGAGCTTCCAACACAAGAACACTAAATTAGGCCTTTGAATCTAAATATCATGTGATTCTCATTACAATTAGCTGGAGCCCTACTTGTGCATCCATAACCAAGTAATGGCAGCATGAATTGCAGAATTAGCTCATTAGACAGCCACTTCAATCTTCCCCCAGAAATGGTGAAATTGTAGGGCTGATAAGATCACAGGTCTGAAATAGCAAAGAAAAACACGAAATTAAGTTTACTCAATCTCTAAGCAGTTTAGGATTCACATATAGCAATACTATATATAAAGTAGATCAATAACAAGGACCTTCTATATAGCACAGGGAACTATACTCAATATCTTATAATAATGTATAATGAAATATATATATATATATGCATGTATATGTGTATGTATAATTGAATCCCTTTGCTGTATATTTGAAACTAACACAACACTGTAAATTAACTATACTTCAATGTAAAAACATTTTGTTACATGCAAAAAAAAAAGAAAGAACTACAGTGTGTCTTTTTGGTATTTGACATCCGTGGAGCATATTTTTCTTCTCCAAGGGTTATATGCATAAAGTACAAAAGCAAGGGAAAGAACCACAATCAAACCAATATTTCCCCTAAGATTCAAAAAATAAAAATAGGAGGAAGCAAGAAGATGGTGGAGGAATAGGACAGGGAGACCACTTTCTCCCCAACAAATACACCAAAAGAACATTTAAAAGCCAAGCAAACTCCACAAAACAACTTCTGAATGCTGGCAGAGGACATCAGGCACCCAGAAAGGCAGCCCATTGCCTTCAAAAGAAGGTAGAACAAAATATAAAAAGTAAAAAGGGAGGCGAAAGAGATAGGGACGGAGATCCGTCCCGGGAAGAGAGTCTCAAAAAATAAAAATAGATACTCCTTCATAATACATGATATAACTCCCACCCTTAGCAAAGCAATATTTTAAAACTAAAATTATATTGTAATTAGCCTTTCAAACATGTGAACATTTCAATATAGGAGTCCATTAATAATCTAACTTCTGCTGCTACAAAGCTTGTTTCTTCCACACGTGTAACTTAATTAAACTCAGGGCTTCATATTCCAAGCGTCAGTCAGTCATGAAGAAGAGGTGGCTCCCAATTTACAGATAATGCAAAGATGGATCTTACTCTGACTTCACACGTCCAGAGGAAATTATCTAAATGTCTTCCTTGTTCTTTCTTATGGCAATTTCTGTTTCAAACACATATTTGCTTCTACTATATAGGATTTAAAGTTCAAGCACTACCTAGGACAAGTCTAATGAAAATTAAATATATGTTTATATAATAGCCTGTGTCATTCCTTGAAAAAGAATGAACAAACCGTTTCTTACAGAGCTAGAAGGTTAGGTTGAGAATCACTGGATAGTGTCATTTCAAGGATGCAGACAGGAGATGACAAATAAAAGCAGTAACCTCTAAGAATCTTTTCCTTCTTCTCAAATGTGCTATGAGTCAGAGACATCAATTCAAAAGCCTGGAAAAGCAGGTATGGCTGGATTGAGTGAGACGCTGAATATAGAGGTGGCAGGGATGTGTGGGACTCACTGGAGAAGGCATGCCTTGTCTAGACAGTGGCCTCCATCCCACTCCAGCAGGTCCTTCACCAGAGTCCAGTTGCCAAATCATCTGATGCTTTAGGAGAAATAGGGATTTCAATTTTTAGGTTAAATCTTTTAATTAAAAAAATACAGCAGCTAATTAAAAATATAAAAGCCATTATTGGGCCAAACCAACCTTTGCTGACAAAGGTCTGAATACTCCAAGCTACGGTAGCTTAGCTGGTAAAGAATCCTCCTGCAATGCAGAAGACCCCGATTTGATTCCTGGGTTGGGAAGATGCCCTAGAGAAGGGCTAGGCTTCCCACTTCAGTATTCTTGGGCTTCCCTGGTGGCTCAGACAGTAAAGAATCCACCTGCAATGTGAGAGACCTGGGTTTTATCCATGGGTTGGGAGGATCTCCTCAAGAATACCCACTCCAGTATTCTGGCCTAGAGATTTCCATGGACTATATACTCCATGGAGTCACAAAGAGTTAGACACGACTGAGCAACTTCCACTTTCACGGTTTTTCCAGCAGTCGTGTATGGATGTGACAGCTGAACCATAAAGAAGGCTGAGCGCCAAAGACTTAATGCTTTTGAACTGTGGTGTTGGAGAAAATTCTTGAGAGTCCCTTGGATTGCAAGGAGATCAAACCAATCAATCCAGAAGGAAATCAACCCTGAATATTCATTGAAAATACTAATGCTGAAGCTGAAGCTCCAATACTTTGGCCACATGATGCGAAGAGCTGACTCATTGGAAAAGACCCTGATGCTGGGAAAGATTGAAAGCAGGAGAAGGGGATGACAGAAGACGAGATGGCTGGATGGCATCACCAACTCCATAGACATGACTTTGAGCAAGCTCTGGGAGATGGTGAAGGACAGGGAAATCTGGTGTTTCAGTCCATGGGGTCGCAAAGAGTCAGACACAACTTGGCAACTGAACAAAACAACAACAAACATTGTATAGGCCTAGACCCGTCTTTGGGGCCTACTGTTGATTAAGACTTTCATCTGCTTTGCTGTCTAAGAAGGGAGATGTTTGAGCTTATTAAGCAGACATGCTTATCCACAATATGAGATAAGGCTGTCTGAGTAAATCCATAATCTGAGAAGAATCTTGAAGACAGGAGAAGATGTCCTATCAGTAAGTGGGGGAGAAATGTGTCTGAAGGTACCAAGCCTTGAAAGTCAGAGGAGAGAGTCTATTACAATTAAAAGATACAAATCACAAAGGTAATAGGGATACAATGGCACAGAGAGAGAGCTAAAGTCCATCTCCACCTTCTCACTGAGCAGATTTGGCACTGTGCTACCCCTGTTGACCCTGATGGCTTTGAGGACAGCACTACCCTTGTGTACTCAGCCTTTCATTGGCTCATCTTCATGTCCTCCATCAAGCACCTAAATCTCCAGGGTTTTCTCTCAGCCTGGACAGAGAGCCAGAGTGTTAATCCTATCTGCCCTCCAAAGAACAGCCTTCAGGCGATAATAGATGGGAAGTGGGACATCAATGCCCCAGTTTCCCCACTTTTAGAGAAGGACCACTCACACTATCCAAAGAGCCTCCCTGTAGTGTTGAGCTGGAGCAGTCACAGGGGTCATGTGTTCATAGGGCACCCTTTACTGTCTCCCATCCTGTCTTCTTTCTCCACTCCCTCCCTGGCACTTCCTAGGATCATCTCTCAAATCACACAGATCCATGTTTCAGGTTCTGCTTCTGGAGGAAACCAAGCTAAGACTGTGCACCACCATGAGAACATCTCCTGTACGTCTTGCTTGTCTTAGCTGACCTGAGGTCTTGGAAGAGGTTTTTATATGACTTGAGTCAGTAGTGAGTGTTCTCCTATGCACAAAATGGGAGTTATTTTATAAGAGCTGCTACTCCAAGCTTAAAGTATTGCTGTGGAGATCAAAGAAGAAAATGTTCATTAATGTCCTTTATACGTTGGAAGGGCTTCCCTGGTGGCTCAGATGGTAAAGCGTCTGTCTGCAATGCAGGAGACCCAGGTTCGATCCCTGGGTTGGGAAGATCCCCTGGAGAAGGAAATGGCAGCCCACTCCAGTATTTTTGCCTGGAAAATCCCATGGACAGTGGGTCCTGGTAATCACATTACACAAATGTGATTTTTAGACGTCTTTTTGTTACTAAGATGTAATAATGGTGTGTCTCCAGGAGCAAATATGGGAGTGATGGCAAGGGGAGAATGAGCAAGGTGAGCTGCTTTGCTGAACTGCCTGGTGAGCCTCAGAACAAAAATGTCTGGCTGCCTGTGGCAGCTTTTATTAGATGCCTTCAAATTTATGACACTGCAACAAGGTCCATCAAGGTGGCGCTGTGGAGGCATGTACTATTTACAATGTATTTAATGCGTTTGGAAACTGAATTATCGTTCCCTGGACTGGGGAAAGATGAGAGTGGCTGACACAAGGCATAAAACCACAGCTTCGCAGAGAATTTTATCTGCGTAAACTACAGTGACTAATTTAAACAATGAAGTATTTAGTGCTTGTGAGCCTATTTATAGTAGAAAATTAATGGGTCTTTTACACTTGATTTAATGGCCTTTTAAAGAGAATAAGTATAATCATGCCACCATCAAGGGAATGAGTGATATTTACAGATTGAATGATGATTAACTATAGGAAGAAGGGGACACATTTTTCTCTAGCACTTTGGCAGGTGAGGTAGCCTTGAGCTTTAGCTGGAAATACATAACTTATTTTTGTGGGTATGTATTTGTGTGAAGCTGGAGACTTTAAACACTGTGGGCAGCACACAGAAGGCATGGACTGTTTACCTCTTACAGCAGCTGAAATTTCTTTTTGAGGGTTTCTTTCAGTAGAGCATGGTTTCAGGTGATTTGCTCATTTTTTCCTCATAATGCTAGGTATTCCCCCCCTCAACCCATGAACATAGGCATTCTTTTCAAGAGGAAAACCCCTAAAGATCTATCAACACTTAAGGTTTTTCACTGACTTCACAACTTGCTCCTGGCTTTGATAGTTTTCAGCAAGGTATTGTATGCAAAAGGGAGTCTTGTTGAAACATTTAAATATGAAGATAGGCCTACATCAGGTTTCCTCATCGTGGGTACTATTTTAATTTGAGGCTGAAAACTGTTTTGTTATGGGGCTATCCTGCACAATGTAAGATGTTTACATGTCCTGGAGTGTGGATCAGAGAGTGGTAGTTAACTGTGTTTAAGAGTTTGAGGGTTTGGGGTTAGCAGATGTGAGCTATTATATATAGGATGGATAAGCAACAAGGAACTACTGTGTAGCACAGGGAACTATATTCAATAAAGTGAAGTGACCTCAGGAGCATGCTCAGTTGTGGCTGACTCTTTGCAACACCATGAACTGTAGCCTGCCATATTCTGTAATAAACCATAATAGAAAAGAACATGAAAAAGAATGTACATTTATGTATAACTGAATTACTTTGCTGAACAATAGAAATTATCATAACATTGTAAATCAGGTATACTTTAATAAAAAAGTACTCTCACTTGGGGCTTGCTGGGGTATACTGAGACATGTCTGAGAGACAAGAGAATGTGATGGGACCACCAGCTCTGCCAGTCCCTTAGGTAGTCTCTGAACAATACTGTTTCCTCATCTGCTATGTAGCGTCTACCCTTACAGAGTCCCATGAGAATTAGAATAGAAAATTGCTATCTAGCGAACATTTACAGTGTTCTAGGCCTGATTCTGAAGGAAAGTTGCATGGCTTGAGGTAGCCTGGAGTTAAAACTCCCCTTCAGGTCTTCCCCACCATTCTATGCAAAACAAAGGGCTCTCTCACTGGAAGGAAAAATGGACATTATATTGATTACGCCCAGCTCCCAGCCAGTCCAGTCTCTGGCCAATCTCCAAAATTCCTTGCCCCAGCTGTTTAAGAGATAAATACTCTGAACAACCTTGGAGAAGAACAGGCCCCCTTAAGACAGTAGCTTTCCAAATATATGCCTATATATACTTACTCATTTCTTAGGTTAGTGCAGCAGCTTGCTAATCTGACTGCTGCCCCTTCTAGTCTCATTAAAGGTGATCTGTTCCTGTAGAGTGACAGTCTCTTTCTTTTTTTGAACCCCGCCTTCTTTAACCCCTGTAGAGCCTAAGTGACTCTGTCTTAAAAAAAAAAAAAAGGAGCCACCATCTTGCGATAGAAGGCAACACCCAAGTTCCCCCACCCCCAGGTCACCACCCTAGACATGACCAATCATAGTGTGCCAAAGATATGCCAATCAGGGAACTTCTTGCAGTTAAATATACCTATCAGGGGCTAGTGCCCGTAAAGCTCCTGACCTCCCGTCCTGTCCTGACCAATCACAGAGCACCAAGATACGTCACCCCACCTGTAGCCATTTTCTCTTTGTCTTCTCCCTTTAAAAGCCTTGTACCATGCGGCTCAGGTCGCTGCCCTCACTCCGCTGAGTCAGTGTGTGTGTGTGTGTGTGTGTGTGTGTGTGTGTGTGTGTGTGCACTCCGCTGAGTCAGTGTGTGTGTGTGTGTGTGTGTGTGTGTGTGTGTGTGTGTGTGTGTGTGTGCAGTCCAGACCCGGGTCTGCAATAAACTCCCTCTTGCGCTTGCATCAGTGTATGGCCTCCTGGTGATTTGTGGAGATCAGGACCTGGGCACGACACCCCCTTACCCTACAGGTTTTAGGTGTTTTGGGTAAATCAATTCATTTAATTCCCTTATCAGTCTATGGGGTAGATACTATAATTATCCCCATTTTAAAGCTGAGGGAACATAAAACCATTTGGTTGTGATTTCAGGGGCTCCAAAGAGCTCTAGTACCATAGTCCTTTATGTCTCAGCATAGAGAAGAATTCAGTGAGAGCAAAGCTGATAGATAGATAAGAAGTGATTTATTAGACTAGGATGCTTGTGAGGCTTACAAGCAGGTGGGTGAGAAATGCCACATCCTGAGAACTTAGTGGGCTACAGTTTTATAATCAAAGGAAAAGTTGAGAGGGGGAGAACATCTATGTCTTTCTGGAGTAAACCTCATGTTTCCAACGTCAGCTCCTCCTCCAGGTTGGGTAGGGGAGTTTTCTTGGCCCTACATGGTCAAGCTAGGTTCACAAATTATTGTTTTTCATGTGTGCAGAGAGCATATCTTAGGGATCATGTACTTTCTGAGCTCACTGGGCAGGATGTGGGTCTCATGCCACCATTGTTTTATTGTTTCAAGGCACGTCTTGTGCTTCTGTTGCATGGTTTTGATGTTAAGCAAGCTTGCTTGGTTTTGTGGTTAAGCAAACCTGCTTTCTCAAATAATCATTAATTTGCAGGTGGTTGTTGTTCCCTTGCTAAGTTGTGTCCGACTCTTCGCAACACCATGGACTGTGGCATGCCAGGCTTCCCTGTCCTTCTCTATTCCCCAGAGTTTGCTCAAATTCATGTCCGTTGAGTCAGTGATGCCATCTAACTATCTCATCCTCTGTCATCTTCTTCTCCTTTTGCCTTCAATCTTTCCAAGCATCGGGGACTTTTCCAATGAGTTGGCTGTTCTTATCAAGTGGCCAATTATTGGAGCTTCAGTTTCCGCATCAGTCCTTCCAATATTCAGGTTTGATTTCTTTTAGGATTGACTGGCTTGGTCTTGTTGCCATCCCAGGGACTCTCAAAAGTCTTCAGGAACCTCCCATATTTTTTCTACTTACAATCCCCTAATGGGATTAACTATTTTATCATTTACTTTGTCCCTCTGTCTCTTCCCTGGTGGCTCAGAAGGTAAAGCGTCTGCTTACAATCTGGGAGACCTGGGTTCGATCTCTGGTCAGGAAGATCCCCTGGAGAAGGAAATGGCAACCTACTCCAGTACTCTTGCCTGGAAAATCCCATGAATAGAGGAGCCTGGTGGGCTACGTCCATGGGGTTGCAAAGTGTCAGATGTGACTTCACTTTCTTTCTTTCTTTTCTTTTGTCCCTTTATTCTGTCCCTATCAAATGGAGAGAATGATGTCATACAGCAGTTTAGTGACAGAGTTGGACTATGAACCTAGGCACCATGGCTTTCAAATCTCCATTTCTACCTCCATATTATGCAAGCCCCTCTAAGATTGAGTGGACACAACAGTCTCCCATTTATCTGTGGTTTTACTTTTCATAATTTCAACAGTTACTTGCAGTCAACCACTGTTTGAAAATAATAAACATTAAATTTCAGTAATAAATAACTCAAGTTTTACATTTCATACTGCTCTGAGTAGCCTGATGAAGTCCTTCATCACCTGACACCATCCTACTAGGGATAATATAAATCACTGCTCTGTCCAGAGCATCCAGTTCGCTGGTCACTTAGGAGGTGATTTGGTTGCTGTCATGGTATCACAGTGCTTGTGATCAAATAACCCTTATCTTACATAGTAATGGCCCTAAGCATAAGAGATGCTGGCAAATCAGTTATGCCAAAGAGAAGCCATAAAGTCCTTCCTTTGAGTGAAAAGATGGAAACTCTCAATCCAATAAGCAAAGAAAAAAAGATTGTAGGCTGAGATTGCTAAGAGCTACAGTAAGAATCTTCTGTCCTTGAAATTGTGAAAACAGGGAAAGAAACTTGTGCCAGTTTTCCTGTCACACCTCAAACTGCAAAAGTTATGGCCAGAGTGTGGGATAAGTGTGTGGTTAGGATGGAGAAAAGCATAAAATTTGTAAAATAAGATATTGAGAGAGACCACAGTAATAATACTTTTATTACAGTATGTTATGATAATAGTTCTATTTTAAATTTAGTTCCTGTTGTTATTAATCTCTTACTGTGCTTAATTTATAAGTTAAACTTCATTGAAGGCATGCATTTTAGTAAAAAATATAGTACATATAGACCCAAATGACAGGGGACTACTGGATAACACTTTGTAAAGGTTAAAGCAAAAAATCTGTTGTTAATAACCCTCCAGGGCATACCCAGACCCCTCTCCCTTGGGCCAAAGCATCTAAAACATCCTAAACATCTTAGCAAGGAGCCGCTCTGCTTTCATATTTTTCATTTACATTGTTTACTTTCTATTTCTATGGATTAAAATTCCATGCATCCTTTGAGACCTAGCTCAAATGCCACTGCCTCCAAGGAGCCCCTCCCCTTAATTTCTTTTAATTACTGCCGCAAGAGCTTCATACCTCTTTGGAGCACCTTCACACATTATACTAATATTATGGAACTCGTCCTTTAAAGCAATGCTTATCCCCGCCCTAACAGAAAACTCCGTGTTCATAAAGAACCCTCACAGTGACAAACTCTCACAGAAGCTGATGCAGAACCTCGTCATTGTACCTATTGAAAGTGAAAGATTTCTAAATTAATGAATGTATTGAGAGGATCATCGGATTCAACAACAATGATTTCTACCTGTAACCATCTATGCTTGAGTTTGAGTAAACTCCACGAGATGGAAGCATGGGGAAGCCTGGTGTGCTGCAATCCGTGGGGATGCAAAGAGTCAGATATGTCTGAGTGACTGAACAACAACCACGACCATGTACCTCTATTTCACAAGTGGAGCAATGGGAGGTGGGTGGGGAGGATAAATCACTCAGAGAGAAATCTTTAGTCTCTCCCCACACCCAGAAGCAGAGAAGATACAGATGCTGTAAGCACCGACAGCACAGAAATCAGCTGAGCATAGCTGCTTGCATAAAATAGTGAATGAATTCTCCCGAGTGAGCCATGGGCGACAAGAGTCCTACAAGTTGTAATCTCCCATATGCAACTCTCTCCTCAGTCTAGGTAACACTTTCCTGCTTGGTTGCTGTTGGGTCATTGCTGTTGAATACCACCTTACACTGATGGACGATTTGCCATAGATGTTGAAAAATATCTCATTGATCACATTTTACCAACTGTTCAGGCAAGAGATCATGAGAGGAGAGAACGGTTGACATGGGCCTGATGACTTTGCTTACAAAAGCTTTCTGTAGCTGTCATTATCTGGGATTTGCTCCTGTACTCTACAGTGTCAATTTCTTAGATTGAACAGGGGGCTGCTAAAGGCATTCTTCTTTGTCAGATGTTGCACTTATTATTGAGTTTGTACCCGGGGAAACATTAATCTCTTGTGGCAGTGTTGCTGCCCTGCTTGCTTTTCTGATACCAGATATGGTCCCAGTGAAGTTTAAGGAAGTCTTGTTAGAGCAGAAGGAGTGGGTGTTGAGTGAATGAGACTAAGTTAGCTTGAAGATGTGTGATCAGGGTGTCGGCACAGTAAATTGCCACAAGGTTAGAGAGTCAGAGGGCTTCCACAGCTGGAGATGTTCTGAATTAACTCATTGAGATCATGATGTGTTTCTTAGATACACCTTTGGTTGCCCTTTATTCCAGACTCTTTTTCTCAAAGATGCATGTTCACAAGAATTCTTTATTAATGAGAGGCAATAGCAACAAAGCAAGTAGTATTTGATTTCTTGGTGATATATGGTGTTTGGGGATTTTTAAATTAACTAATTAATTTACTTAAAAAATTATTAATGTGGACCATTTTTAAAGACTTTTTTTAATTTGTTACAATCTTACTTCTGTTTTATGTTTGGTTTTTTTTTTTTTTTTGGCTGAGAGGCATGTAGCATCTTAACTACACCAGGAATCAAACTTGGAAGGTGAAGTCTTAACTACTGGACCACAAGGAAGGTCTGGGTTTTTTTTTTTTTTTAAATAATAATCTAACTGCATCCTAATACAAAATATCACCATAACACACACAGTAAAATCAGAGATTCTGGGTAAAATGTCATTGTCTCATGGGTTATTTTTCCCTTTTCTATCTACCTTTATAATAACCAGAGGACCAGTAGCTCCCTGAAAGAAGAAGCAAAGTCTCTATCAGTTGCATTTTTAATTTCTAACTAGTTTCTATATAAGACCATATTTTATGATGCAAGGGGGAGATAGAATGTAATTTCTACTTCTGATGCAAGAGGCAGAAATAGCCCAACTTTGATGAACGATCAATGTTTGAGCATACAAGTAGAAAAACCCTTCTCTTGCTTGTAAGTGTGACCCAGATGTGAGTGAACACAAACAAATACCTAACTCTTAAGTATCTTAAGCTAAGGAACTCTGCTTAATTTTCTCCCCCAGGCACAGTCATATAAGGGGGAGAAAATAGCACACCAACTTGGCAAGTTTTTTTTTTTCCTCCAAAGGTTTATTTGTTGCAAGGAACCAACTTTCCTTCTATCTCTGACTTTTCACACCGTGTGAATTCAGAACACAGCTCCTGTTTAAAAATAATATTTCTTCAGAATAGAGAAATAAACTTGCTTGTACATGGAACATTTCCAAAGCAAGAACATGAACAAACAGGTTTTTAATTTCAGGTGGAAAGTAGATCTTTCGGCCCACATTTAATTGCAGATAAGAAACTCTCTTGTCTAGGACTTAACTAGCTACCGTCCAATGATGCCTTATTTTATATATACAAATTAAGAGAAAGTATTTGTTTATAGAGGAAAAGGATAATTAGTCATATGCAACACACTGATACATTCGGAGATGTTAGTATTTCAGAAATCAAGTAGCTGTGGAAATTTCTGTCATCATCTTACAGCTCAAGTACAAGATGACAGTCTCCTGCAAACAAGTAACATTAAGATACTTTCCGTGTGAAAATCAACAACCTGAAGGGCTATACCTTACAGTGCTGAGTAGAGAACCACTTGTATGACAGCTTTCAACCTCCATGAGAGTTTAATCCTTATGAACTGTATCTTTACCCATGTGACTCTATTTCAAAGAGCAAGAGTCTGACTTCCTGTTTTATAGTCTGCTGGGTTTTGAAAATTGGAAGCACATTGTTCAATTAAGAACCAATTAATGTGACATTCCAGCATGAAAGAAGCATTGAGGCAAGAGGAACCCCTTGCAAACTAATCAGTTTAAGGTTTCATTGACTCACAATCTGCTGTATCTTAAAAACATGAGTGTTTTGCATTCATATTCCCTCCACCTCTTGGAACTTGTCTGAGTTGATGAACTGTGCAGGTTCAAGTTGGGCCAGGATCACATGGTGACCCTCCCACAGCAACCCAATTTCTGCAGAAATGTGCACACCTCATGTGTACTGTCTCTCTCATGTTGGTACTGTCATTGCTTCCCTGCTGATGCTTTTCTTTGCCATGTGACTCAAAAGATAAATAGTAACCGGAAACTCAAAAGGCATGCATCACAACCCAATTCTCTTGAGAATAGTTTGCGGCCCTGAACTTCAGTTTCCTCATCTCTTAAATGGAAGCAACAGGATCTATTAAATGGAACTAAGTGAAGTATCTTGCTCACTACCAGAGAAGAATAAACCCTGGTTTTTTGAATAAATGCCAGCCTCAGCAATTAGTCCATCAACTTAAATTCTTCTTGCAGTTTCAGTTAGATTGAGAACTCTTCCCTGGTTTCCACTCAGGCTGTTGTGCAACATTTCTGCAAGGCTAACAGCTGTCTTATTCCACCCCAGAGAGAGCTCTATTTCAGCTGCTCCTGCATTCGTAGTTTATAAAGCACTCTGGGATCTAGTGGGTGAAAGGCACTCTTTAGCATTGCAAGATAATATTTGCTAGTAGTAAATAAGGTATGGCAAAAAGGCAAGCAGTGATGATACTCTTTTTAACAAGTCACTCAACACTCTTGTTACATTCACTCTATCAAGAACAATTTGAATACCAAAGAATTTGAAGTGACAGATTTCATAGAGGATTTTTTTTTAATGTCCAAAGCTCTCATAAAAGAAAAAAAAAAATCACCAAAGATGGAAGTTCACAGTATCTCAGCATCATCTCCCATTTCAAAATGAGTGCAGCAGGAGATATTCTATACTGCTGTTTGGCAGATTGATTTAACATCATTTAAGGCAGCCTTTTAAATAATATTCTAAAAGAGATAGTTTTACCCACATTCTAGTCTGACCCAGACAGCTATTAATACATTGGATTCCTTTTTCCTTCATTCTGTCCATTCATTTCCATTGTCATTCAGCCATTCTCACCTCCCTCCACTGTGCTCCTGACATTAGGAGACCTCAAATACTGCATCTGGTAAGTTCTCCTTAGAATCCCCTCTTGGCATCTCTGTTGCTTATTGTCCATTTGTACTCCTGCCCATCATTTTTCCTGCTCTCAGCCAGAGAGCCTAGCCCTGGTGCCTCCTTCACCCAGGCTTCCTTGACAGCTAGCATTAGGTTGGGTTTGGTCAATGGGATGTAGGAGGAGGGAGGTCCAGGTATTTCTTCTTCTTCTCTCCTCTCTACTCTGCTTCTTTCTTTTGCCAGGGGCTTCATCCCTTCATGCTATAGCTCCAATACCAGCTTCTCATCCAGCGCTCCAGCCAACATTTCCTTCCCTTGCCCTTCTTCCTAGCAGCAATAATGAAATTCTGCTGTTGCTAGTCTCTGCCTGCAGGTTTCTTTACTCCTGCTCATAACTCTGCCATAAGTCCTTTCAATTAATGATTTGAGCTGGATTCTGAATCCTAGAGAGCTAGGACTCTGATTCCACTCCTTTTTATCTCACATACACACAAATGAAAAGACAAATACAAAACTATGTTGAATGCATTTGAGACTTTTATTATCTGATTTGAATTGATTGACTACTGTCTGAGTTCTCTCATACCCTGAATATACAAACCCTTGTTTCTGTTCTTAGTTACATAATGCAACTTATGTCACATGATAGAATTAATCATGAAGGAATACTACTCTATGTGGGAATTATGTTGATATAAAGGTAGTAATAAAATAACAATTTAAATGATGAGAAAATTATAATTAGTCATATCCAATACTTTAATAATAATGAAAGTGAACTATTAGTCAAAATAAAACTTCTACTTATTCTTTAAAAATAATGAATGCCTTTAATTAGCTACTACTGGTGCTAGTAGCTCTTTTGGGGATTAAGCTTAATTTCAGTATTGTCCAAAAGGAGTCTTATTAATTTAAAAGGTAGCAGGTATTTAGTAAAAGAGTTCAACTTGAGGATATATAAATTTACTCTCATTACATTATAAAGGATTATATTTTTTTTAAATGGTAACCAAATATTCAGTTTGTATACTTTCTTTCACATTATAATATTAGTCATAAAGATGAATTAATGTTGTGCCATTTTCTGCTCTTATTACAATCTTGGGCCTGAGATGAAATATTGGGTGTTTAATACTTTTATGAATTATAGCAGAAAACTGTATGATGTTGACCTTTTTAATATTCTGGTTGCTGACTGGCTGGCATTTCCACTCCTCCTCTTCCTGCAACAATTTCTACTAACATGGAAGAAAAGTTTAGGATAGATAGCCAATGAGAAAGCAGAGTATTAAAAAGGTCAACAGAGTAAAATATTTTCTATAAATTCAAGAAAATTAAGACATTAAAATTCAAATACTATTGCTCATAAGCAAAATATGTAATTAATACTTATAAAAACCCTGTATTAAAATCTCATTACTAGGATAAAAGTACAGCATGATTATTCAAGAGTTAAAATAATCTACTCAATATTTTATAACAGAATTTTTTTTTAATTTTCTTTACTTTATTGTGTTGGTTTTGCCATACATTGACATGAATCCGCCATGGGTATACATATGCTCCCCCTCCAGAACCCCCCTCCCTCCTCCCTCCCAATTCCCTCCCCCTGGGTCACCCTGATGCACCAGCCCCGAGCATCTAACCTGGGCTGGTGATTGATTTCACATATGATAATTAACATGTTTCAATGCCATTCTCCCATATCATCCCACCCTTGCTCTCTTCCACAGAGTCCAGGAGACTGTTCTGTACATCTACGTTTCTTTTGCTGTCCCACATGCAGGGTTCTCGTATAACAGAATATTTTTAAAAAATCACTAAAAATGGACATAAAGATCATTTCCCTCTCTTTCCTTATGGTAAAAATAGTGTATTATTTCTTCAGCAATAGTTCTAATATCAACAGATAGTTATAGACATGCATGGAAACTTATTTTGAATAATTGTAATGTTATTCACTGTTTAAAGAATTCTTAATTTAGATTTTGGCAAATAAAAACACCCAAACATTTTAAATCTTACATTCATATTCACGGTTTTATCTAGCACATTTTAGTTGTTCAATAAATTATTGGCTGAATGAATGTATATTCAGGAAAAGTAAAATGAAGTATAGAATTATAATAGAGCTTGCATTTTAGGGGGAGGGGTATATGAATCATCTGGCTTCCCTGGTGGCGAAGTGGTAAGAAATCGCCTGCAATGCAAGAGACCTGGGATTAATCCCTGAGTCTGGAAGATCTCTTGGAGGAGAAAATGGCAATCCGCTCCAGTGTTCTTACCTGGGAAATCCCATGGACAGAGGAGCCTGGAGGGCTACAGTCCATGGGGTCACCAAAGAGTTGGACATGACTTAGCGACCAAACAACAATGTAAGAATCATCACAAACAGTAACAACAGCAAAAATAGGAAAACGATTATAAACTACTATTGAGCTTTATGGTTCATGGTGTGTCATTCTTCTTACAGCACCTGATATAAAGTGACTCTTCAAAAATACTGCATGAATAAATGAGGAAAAGGGAAAAAAGAAGCAGAAAGGATATTATTCATGGTGTGTAAATTGCAGTATCACCCATCTGTATTTTTAGTCTGTTTGGCATTCTGGCCTTTTAGGAACAGTCCAGTCCTAATTATTACTACTACCCATCCTCCACCATTTCCCCTCACTTAATGATCACCTGATCTTGGATAACAAAAAGGTCTTCCTCCTTGGATACTATGTTTGAGTGAGGTGGGCGTTTAAGACAATCAGGGTTGATGTAAATCCACACTGAAGGAATGGTAGGAATACTGAGTAAGAAATATGCTGCTGCTTTGTTCCTGGTTCCCTGGCTATAAGGACAAAGTGTCCCTGAGCTTCCTTTGGCCATCTTTGCCACCAGCTAGGGATGATCAGCTGGAGACAGAAGCCAACAGAGGAGAAAGCAAAAGTAACTAGGTGAAGAAAGGGAGAGAAAAGCATGGTGACATTATTTCAGTGCCTGGATGGGGCTTTATTTAAAACTCATGCCACCTCTTGAATGTCTGTTATTAATTCCCTTTCTTCTTATGCTAATTAAGTTAAATATGAGTCTGTTACAGTTGGAAGACTCTTAACTATGGAGTTATTGTGAAGGTTTCTAAAGGTCCATGTGCACCCCAAGTATTAAATGTATACTGAATAATACATGCAACTATTTTCAAATGAACGTGGATGCTTTGGTTAATAAATTACAAATGTATATGAACCCAGAACAATTTTGTCATCACTGAATAGAAAATGACAACCCATTCCAGTATCCTTGCCTGGAAAATCCCATGGTCAGAGGAGCCTGGTGGGCTATAGTCCATGTTGTCACAAAGAGTCAGACATGACTGAGCAACTGAACATGCACTCGTGAATTACTGTACACTAAGCCTATTAATATGTGTGTGTACTGTAAAAATAATCTACACTTGGAGATCTTCATACTTAAACAAACTAAGAAAACATTTAAAATCAATCTGTGATCTATTAGTATTATAATTAATCACAGTTAATTCTCCTAAGAGCTAAGTTTCTCTGATCTCAGAACATGGATGCAGGTCTTACCTTGTCTATGAATCAATCATTAAACATCTATCACTATTTACATATGTTAGAGCACTTTACAAGGTGCAAAGACAAATTCAACCTATGGCTGTCTTCAAGAAGCTTAAAATCCAGAGGGAAGGACAAAGGACACAAACATGACATGCAAATCAACAACACCAGGCCAAAATAACTTTTAAGGGAATGGTGCAAGCCACCATTCTCAAGGAATTTGAAGCTCATTTATTTTGCATATATAAGAATGGCAAAATGGTAGAAGTTTATCCTAAAAGAGTGTCCATGAGAGAAGGAGATGCCTAAAACAGTTCAAAGCTCACTCTAAGATGCCTGCAGTTCCTGAGCATGTGAGGCTAAATTCTGCCTTGCCTCTTGCTGGTCCCTTTGTATAACAGGTCCTTTGCTTTCTCATAGTGGACACCTCTCTACCCTCCCTACTCCGGACACCTCTCTACCCTCCCTACTCCCCACCCTGCTTCTCCTACTCCTACTTCAAGGCCTTCTTCAGTGTTGTTCATTTTGCTAAATAACATTGTTGGTCCTGACCTTTACCCTGCCCTCTACCTCTGGGGGCTGAACTTGGGGACTGCGCCAACCAAGCTTTCTGGTCCCCTGGCTTCCATTCAGGCTGAGCCAATGGGAGGCCTTGGTAGGAGCTGAGAACTGGGAGGGAAGACAGGACAAGGATATTTCCTCTTGGGCACCCTCCCTGTTGGGTCACTGCAGGTTGACATATTCCTTCAACCAAAAGCCACAGCTGCTTTCTCTGAGTCCTGGTAGTGCCCTTTCCTCTTGCTCCTTTTAGGATGAGAGCTGGAAATGGCTCTACAATTGGTGGCTTTACTTTCCATTGTGGATTTTCCCTAACTCTGCCACATTTTTATAAATCATCCCTTCATTAACCTCCGTAACTGATAAGATTCCTTTTTGAATCCCATCTCGCTGGTCCTTCACTGACCCCCACTTGAAGTGCCTACTCCTTCCTTTATCCCCACTCTTTTCCTTGTGATCCCTTGAATCATTGCATGTGTCATATTCCACTGCCCACTTTGTTTCCATCTTTATCTCCTCTATTGTCTGGGAGCTCCTAGAGAGTTCAGTTCAGTTCAGTTTAGTCACTTAGTCGTGTCCAACTCTTTGCGACCCCATGAATCGCAGCACACCACGCCTCTTTGTCCATCACCAGCTCCCAGAGTTTACCCAAACTCGTGTCCATTGAGTCGGTGATGCCATCCAGCCATCTCATCCTCTGTCGTCCCCATCTCCTCCCTCCCCCAATCCTTACCAGCATCAGGATCTTTTCCAATGAGTCAACTCTTTGTATGAGGTGGCCTGCTGGGGTCCAGCCCCAGTGGGTCCAGGGGTCTTAAGGGACAAGTGGCGTTGGCAAAGTACTGAGCTGAGCCAATGTGTTGATGGAGCAGTCTCTTTCTTTATTGCTGTTGGTTTACAGTTTTATACTCCAAAAATGTCCCCATTACATCACATATCATTCTATACAATCTTTTGTTTTCTATCTTCCATTATCATTGAGCTCATTCCCCAATCTATCATTCCCCTTACAGAAGTCAGATTTCTGCATAATAAGATTTAACAATAGTATGTTTATTATTTAATTGTCTTCAGCATACTTCATTCAATCATGATATGTACATCAATCTAAGCAGAAAGGTTACATTTTTCTCTGATCAGGTGCAGCTGTGTAGAGGCTTGAGGGAAGGGCTAAGCTTGAAACTGTTTTTATTCTAGTAACCTCAACCACTTCCTATCTCATTCTGTTCTGACACTCCAGTTCTTATGAGGAAAGAGGACAATGAGACAGTCTAGCAGCACTGCTTTAGCAATAAAACCCTATTAACCTTATATAACTACTATAATGAATTCCTATGTCTACACTATCCTAAAGCAATCAATGTCTCCAACTATGCTGGCTACAGTTATGAGGATTCCTAAGTCCCATCCCTCCTGGTCTCTTCAAGGAAGGGAGCCTCCTCCGTGGAGTAGTTGGGGGAGTGGGAGGTGGAAAGGTGACCCAAGTAGGAGCCCTTCTGGTGGTGGCCTTGCCAAGACTCCCATAGAATTCTTGGTAAACTCTCCAGTAATGAGTAGGAGGTATAGTAATCTATTTAAATGTCCCTTTTATTCCTCCTTTGTCCCCAGGGAAGGTAATCCACCTTCCCTGATCCTCTGGTCCATAAGGTATGGGGGAATTATCTCAGGACGAATTCTTTCTAATTAGAATTAGACCTACTGAGATGAGCTAATGTTCCGAGCATGAACTGAACTTCCCAAGAAAAATACCAGGAAGGGCCTTGCCCCGGGATACCCCATAACGAAAATCCTCTTTGCTGTTTCCTTCTTAGTCTCGTGACCTTGTCATCCGAGTGAGGGGCATCCTGAGGGCTCCCAGCAGTGGCCAAAGTATTGGAGTTTCAGCTTCAACATCAGTCCTTCCAATGAACACCCAGGACTGATCTCCTTTAGGATGGACTGGTTGGATCTCCTTGCAGTCCAAGGGACTCTCAAGAGTCTTCTCCAACACCACACTTCAAAAGCATCGATTCTTTGGCACTCAGCTTTCTTCACAGTCCAGCTCTCACATTCATACATGACTACTGGAAAAACCATAGCTTTAACTAAATGGACCTTTGTTGACAAAGTAATATCTCTGCTTTTTAATATGCTGTCTAGGTTGGTCATAACTTTCCTTCCAAGGGCTAAGTGTCTTTTAATTTCATGGCTGCAATCACCATCTGCAGTGATCTTGGAGCCCCCCAAAATAAAGTTTACCACTGTTTCCACTGTTTCCCCATCTATTTGCTATGAAGTGATGGGACCAGATGCCATGATCTGAATGTTGAGCTTTAAGCCAATTTTTTCACTCTCCTCTTCACTTTCATCGGGAGGCTTTTTAGTTCCTCTTCACTTTCTGCCATAAGGGTGGTGTCATCTGAATATCTGAAGTTACTGATATTTCTCCCAGCAATCTTGATTCCAGCTTGTGCTTCTTCCAGCCCAGTGTTTCTCATGATGTACTCTGCATATAAGTTAAATATGCAGGGTGAGAATATACAGCCTTGACGTACTCCTTTTCTTATTTGCAACCAGTCTGTTGTTCCATGTCTAGTTCTAACTGTTGCTTCCTGACCTGCATACAGGTTTATCAAGAGGCAGGTCAGAATTTTGCCCATCTCTTTCAGAATTTTCCATAGTTTATTGTGATTCACACAGTCAAAGGCTTTGGCATAGCCAATAAAGCAGAAATAGATATTTTTCTAGAACTCTCTTGCTTTTTTGATGATTCAGCAGATGTTGGTTATTTGATCTCTGGTTCCTCTGCCATTTCTAAAAGTAGACTGCATATATTCCCCAATCTTAGGGCCATAGCAAGTGCTTCAATGCTGAATGAATAAATGAACAGCTGAGAATACTGCCCTAAGTCAAAGTAAGTACCACAGATGTTCATATTAGAGTATTGGGAATTTCACAGTATTTTGAAGGGTATTAATTCTTGCTTCATCATGGTGAAGTCTATCTTGTCCAGGGTTTGATCACTAAAAGCTTACCAAGGTTAGAAAATCCATGCCTTATTTCACTTAAATTGTAGTTAATTTGTTCAAATTTGCCAAACTCAAGAGATAAGGATTTTTTTCTAATAAAATAATTACATGTTAATAGTGGATGATAGGAACTATAATTGCCAAATGGATAGCAGTTATTTTCCCCAGAATTTTATTGTGAATTTTCAAATATAAAAGCTTAGCAAATGCAAAACACCCTTATAATCACCTCCTAGATTTAATAGTAACATTTCCCCCCATTTTTACATCATTTAACCATCTATGTTTACAGGTGTGCATGTATGTATAAGGGGCTGCTCCAGCAGCTCAGCAGTAAGAATCCGCGTGCAATGCAGGAGGTGCAGGAGACACATGTTCAGTCCCTGGGCTGGGAAGATGCCACAGAGGAGGAAACAGCAACCCACTCCAGTATTCTTTTGTTTTTATATTTAGTGAAAGTGAAAGTCATTCAGTCATGTCTGACTCTTTGCGACCCCAAGGACTATACAGTTCATAGAAATCTCCAGGCCAGGATACTAGAGTAGGTAGCCTTTCACTTCTCCAGGGGACCTGCCCAACCCAGGGACTGAACCCAGGTCTCCCTCATTGAAGGCAGATTCTTTACCAGCTGAGCCACAAGGGAAGCCCAAGAATACTGCAGGGGGTAGCCTATCCCTTCTCCAGTGGATCTTCTTGACCCAGCAATCTAACTGGAGCCTCCTGCATTGCAAACAGATTCTTTACCAACTGAGCTATCAGGGAAGCCCTGATATTTTATATATATATATATTATTTATTTATTTATTGGCTATGCTGGGACTTCATTGCTGCTTGAGCTTGCTCTAATTGCAACTAGTAGGGGCTATTCTTTAGTTGTGGTGAGAGGGCTTCTGCTTGCAGCAATGTTTCTTGGTGTGGAACAGGGGCTCTAAGGCATGCTAGAGCCTTAGTAGTTGCAACTCTCGGGCTCTAGAGCACAGACTCAATAGTTGTGGTGCAAGGGCTTAGTTGCTCTGAGGCATGTGGGATCTTCCTGGATCAGGAATCGAATCTGTGTTTCCTGCATTGCAAGAAGGATTCTGAACCACTAGACCACCAGGGAAGCCCCATCACTTCAGTATTCTTACCTAGGAAATCCCATGGACAAAGCAGCCTGATGGGCTACAGTCCGTGGGGTCACAAACTATCAGGCATGAATGAGCATGCACTCATGTATATACACACATATTACATTTATAACATTTTTTGCTGAACCATTTGAAAATAAACTGACGAATGGATAAGAAAGCTGTGGTACATATACACAATGGAATATTACTCAGCATTAAAAAAAAAATTCATTTGAAGCAGTTCTACTCAGATGGACGAAACTGGAGCCCATTATTCAGAGTGAAGTAAGCCAGAAGCAAAAACAACAATACAGTATATTAACACATATATATGGAATTTAGAAAGACGGTGACGAGAACCCAACATGCGAGACAGCAAAAGGAATGCAGATATATAGAATAGACTCGTGGACTCTATGGATGAGGGTAAGGGTGGGATGATATGGGAGAATGGCATTGAAACACGTTAATTATCATATGTCTAATCAATCGCCAGCCCAGGAGTGATGCTCGGGGCTGGTGCAGCGAGATTTCCCGGGGGGAGGGAGGAGGTAGGGAGGAGGGAGGGGGGTTCTGGAGGGGGAACATATGTAGACCCATGGTGATATCATGGCATTGTATGGCAAAAACAATAATAAATTAAAAAAAATAAATAAACTGCAAACACCATTAAAGCTTCACCCCTATATACTTCTGCATGCACCTCCTACGACTGTGCACAATCTCCTTCTAACCACCCTACCAGTATCATAACTAAGAGCACTAGCAAGAGTTCCCTGATAACATCTAATATGCCGAGACGCAGTGTGTTTGCCAGCCAGACTTTGGGAGCAGGGGCACCTTTGGCTCTCAGAGCTGCTCGGATTTAATCTCAATTTTATCTGGCCTGCAGCATTTTTTTCCCTAAATGTCAATATCTGTCAGTTTCTGCTGCAAACGTTGAATCTACACACTTAACTGCACATGCATCTGAAAGTCAAGAGTAAGGGGAGTTCTTTCTGGGCTTCTCTGGAAGCTCACTCTCAGGGATGGGGCCAAGACTGCTGGAGACAGCAGGCATCAGGTTCTCAGCATAAAGAAGCTGTAGCTCTCCCTCTATTATTTCTTCATCTTTTTCTTAATCCTAGGCCAGGATATCTTTCTTTCTCTGGGCTATACTTTCATCTTTTTCCTAAATAAAGGGAGGAGAAACATCTAGCTGTTAAAGATGACCCTCCTATGGAACATGTAAAATAATCCAAGCTACTCCAGGACTCTTGATGGGGGGTGGTGCGGGGGGTACCCTGGCCTGCCCTCTCTCATTGACACTCAGTGGTTGTGCTAAAATATATGCTTTAATTGTTGCATCAGTCAAAAAGCTTTATATCCTTCATTTTTAATTTACAATAAAAGAGTGAAGTCCCCAAACTAACAAATTTTAGTCAGAGCAGTTGACTAGCTATTTTTTAAAAAAAGGTTTTTCACACTTTGGTTGAAATAACAACATGGCAAATGGAATTAGGCTTGAGGTTTGAGGGCTACTTGGTGAATATTAAGTTAGCATGAAGGGAAGTGGATGGTCTTCCAGGACCTCCATTGTGTTGGGGGCAGTGATGCACCAAGCACACAGGAGGAGTGAGTCAGTCCCCCAGGAGTTGTGTCCTCTTTCCTTCTCCCTTTACTGACAAGAAAGTGCTGGTAGGAGGGGACGTGGGTATTGTTCCTCTCTCTCTGCTTCTTATGAGCCCTCCAGTTTGGGGTCCATCTCCACAAAGACCCCAGATCCTGCAGGACAACCAGTCCCTTCATGACACCAGTTACCATTAAGCACTTCTGTTAGCACAATCTCTTCCCAATTTCCCTCCATTAACAGTCTCTGATCCTCATCTCATCATCCACTGTTTACCTTCATAGATCTCTGCTGTGGAGCTAATTTCCTATATTATATATACCCTATAGAGATGTGCAGTAGTTTCTGTTTCCTGAGCTGGACCCTCACTAAAACATCTTCAAGTATGGGTAGCTTCACATAAGAATGGTCAGGATGAATTCAAATTAAATGAGAATTTTCTTCCTAAGTTATTTAGTGCCCACTATGTGTAAGGCACTGGGTCTAGGCACAGGAGAAGCAAATAAACAAAAACATATTTATTTAAGTAGCTCACAATTTGGTGGAGGAAATATATCTGCAGGTAATTTTAATAAATGATGATAAATGCTATAATGATTCAGAAAGTATATTCAAAATGCCTTCAGAGTTTTGCTTTACTGTTTACAGGCTACCTTTGGTGATGTGGCATGGGAATTGAGCACTAGTTAAGAGCCAGGCTAGGTCTATTATCACTAACTAGTTGTGTGGTTTTTGGCAAGTCATGAAACCTCTCCATGCCTCTGTTTCTTCATTTATGAGATAACATGTGCATTTTCCTTCTTATTGCCAACACTATTACTATGACATTTTTCAATCTTTCATTTAACAATTCAGAGAACCCACTAGCACTAGCACTTATTTTAAAGTTCTTTCCAAGAGCTCGACTGAAGCATGACTCAGCCCTATTTAACCTAGGAGTCCTGCTTCTCCAGTTGAGTATGCAATACAGCACAACACAGAAAATCATGGACACACACACAATTTGGCACTCCAGGGGCTTTCTGGGGGGATGCAGGGATAACAACTTGAACAACTGGATACAACAGACATCATCATCTGAGAATCAGCTCAGAAGCTGGAGAAAAATGGTGAAGAGACCCCTGTCCCCAGTTCTGGGCTCTAGACACACTGGTGAGGTGCATCCAGTTAGAACAAGGACAGGTCTTCCTGGCTGAGTTCTTCATAGACGTCTGCATGATTTCACAGCCCTTGATTGATGGTTCCGTTTCAGTAGGAACAAAACAGCTTCTTAAGGGGGAGCTATACAGGAAATCAATTATTTAAATGTATTCTTAAAAGTACATTCTCACCAATATGATTTTTAAGTTACTACATCATCTAGGATAATAAATCCCTTAATCAATTAAATTATTACACTTGAATATTTAATTCCTGCCAAAGTACAGTTTAAATAATTTTTCCCAAATAATATTTTTATGACCATTGAATATACTGAAGGGCCTCACAAGACCCTACTCTTTTGCAGAAGCATAATGACTCCTTTAGTAGCTGACGAACTGATAAGACAACATTTTCAGCCCTACAATATTATTATAGGTGCTAGAGGCATGGTGGTAGACAGAACAGATAGAGACTCATTGCAATGTAAAGAAAGTGAAGAGAATCTAAGATGGAAAAAATACAATGATTGGTGGGCTTTTAAAGCAAATTTGTCATATTATTCTCAAGAGAGTTATAATTTTAAAATGTACTGCAAATACATGGAGAAAATTCTGCTTTATTTCTATTCAGTGTTCAGCACAAACCAGGTTTAAATTTTGGCAGCAAATTGAATTTTAGAAACAATGAGTTTCAGCCCTGTGCATTATGGGAAGTACAGCCCATTTGCTGAGTCCTCTGTTCTAAAGGGGAATGGTATGCACTTTGTATGGCACACCAAAGGCTCTTCATTTCCGTACAGAAAGTAGGTTTAACATCACAGGAAGCTCCTGCTTTTCTTTTTCTCAACTGCTCCTTAGGTTTGTGCTCAGAATGGAAGGGCCTCCCCTGCGCCGCGCCCTGCCTCCCCCCGACCCCCCCCCCCCCCCCCCCCTCCCCCTTCCCACGGCCCTAGAATCTGTGTCCTTTACTTCCTGGCAGTCATCAGCTGCTGGGTTTTCCTTCATGTCTTTTGTGAAGGCAGGAAACACAGAGGAGGTGCCTTGGAGACTGAAGGCAGCTTGCCCAGTGGTATGACCTCTGCGCCACTCCACTTGGCTCTCTGCCAAGGGCATTGGGGTAGCTGTGTGACCAAACCTGATCTTCAGATGCAGAATAATCTCCCTGCCCTTACCCTGGCTACACTAGTACCCAGCTATTGGAGTCGGTTTTATTCCCTTAAAGCTAGGGTTTTTGTTGTTGTTGTTGTTGTTGTTGTTTTAATTAGGTCTGATGACAGGAAGGACTTAGTGGATACAGAACTTCAGCAAAATTTGCAGTTAGATGTCTGTGACATTCCAGATGTAAAAAAGGCCGGGAATGCACACTTCACACTGTCTTATTTAAATAGTGCTCTCAACCAAGGGTGCTTCATAAAACACCTTGAGCTTTTAATTGCTTATTGTGTTCTTAGCCATAGTCTTAACTGAGATAACAGAAGGTATGAATCTATCTGCTAAAATTAGATATAAAATATCCTGTATATAACAGAAATGCTTTCAATGATGGTGGCTTACACAAATAGAAATTTAATTTTTATTCATCTAAAAGGAAGTTGACACCAACTCAAGTTCTTTGTAGCTCATTTCTCTGCCATTCCTGGAATGTGAGACTAGAATAATTTTAGTTTTTAAGTTTAGGGCACCCTTTATAGCTTTAACACCCTTAAAAATTACTCAGGCCTCTCAAAGAGCTTTTTTTTTTTAATGTGAGTTACTATGTTGAAAATGAAAACTGAGAAAGTTTTTACACATTTATTTATTTTAAAATAATACTAAACCCATTGCATATAAACATTGATAACAGATTTCTGAAAATTAATATTTTTGAAAACAAAGGAAATTATTGAGAAGAATAACATTATTTTACATGTTTTGAAATCCCCAGCTGACTTAATTAGAGTACAATCTGAATCAAATTTCTATTATTGCATGCAATCTGTTGCAATGTATTACTATGGTTGAAGTCTATGAAAAAAATTCTAGGCTTCACATAAATATGTGATTGGAAAAAGGGCTTTAAACCTCCCACACAAGATTTTAGGAGATCCTATGTGTCCTTAGTCTACACTTTGAGAATTACTGTCTTAAACCTCATAATCTAAAATAGCTGCTGGAGCTCCAGCCATTATATCCATATTCAAGGTGTCATAAGAGAGAAAAGTTTGAAGAAAACATTGGTACTCTGACTTTAATAAGATTACCTGGAAGGCTCGCAGCATTCCTACTTACATCTCTTCTGCCAGCTTTTTCACATGGCAACATTTAACTGCAAGAGAAATGTTTCAGTAGGACAGCAATGTGCTCAGCTAAAATTCTCTAAAAAAGAAGGGGAGAAAAGCTACTGAGAAGCAATTAGTAGTCTCTGCCACAGGAAGCGTGAATTAAAAGCATTCCAATGACCCAAAGACTTTATGTGCTGTTTCCATGACTGCAAATTATCAAAACACCACAGATTCCTTTAGGAGTCTCCTGTGAAGAAATTATTGTTTACTTTGTAAATGATTGGTCTGTAGTGTTCAAGTGCATTTGAAATTGTCTGCAGAGAAATGGGGTGTGAGATAGGAGTCACCAGCTATGCAAAAGAGACAAGGTCTGGGCTTTCTGACCAGAAGAAGCTTGTGAAATGGTAATGAAAGCCCTAACTAAAGAAGGACCACGGTGCTAAGATTTTACTGCAGCTGTACGGAAATTTCTTTGTCTTGAAAGACTTTGAGTAACCTTCAAAGAATAGCTGTCAAGAATAGAGTTTGTCAGAAAAGAAAAAATCATTTTCTTTCTGGTAAAGAGTGACAGCACAGAAGTTTCTTATAGCTAATAAAAAAAGTGTTAAAAACTAATTTGAGAGACGAAAGTGCTATTATTATCCCTATTTTTCTGATAAGAATTTGAGACACTGAGAAGTTCAGCCACTTACCTAAGGTGATGAAGCTGATGAAAGCTAATTTGACTCCATACTCCAAGTTCTGGCACCACTAAACAATCCTACATGTATAGTCTGAGGGGGACCTGCGGCAAAATCTTGAGAGCATCCACTGGATGAAACAGAAATTTATCACAATACAGTTTAGTAATAATGAGATGTTGTGAGTGAGTGAAAGTTGCTCAATCGTGTTCGACTCTTTGTGACCCCATGGACTGTAGCCTGCCAGTCTCTTCTGTCCATGGAATTCTCCATGCCAGAGTACTGGAATGGATAGCCATTTCCTTCTCCAGGGGATCTTCCCAACCCAGGGATCAAACCCAGATCTCCCACATTGCAGGTGGATTCTTTACTGTCTGAACCACCAGGGAAGTGAAATTTAGTGAGAGCCACGTATTTTCTTTAACTGGATGCTGTTTATTTGAATATGTATTTAGTACTCTGTGTTTAAAAGGAAATATTAGCTATTACTAAACAATGTCCTTTCAATTTGTTAGACTGATGTTTCTGCAGAATGATTGTTAGTTCATCAAGGTAATCTTGTACCCTCTCTGCTGCTCTCTTTCAGTAATTCTAGCCAAACACTGCAGCCTCACTCACAGCTCTGACTTCAGATGCCCTTTCCCTCATTAACCCAGTAGCAGGCACCTAAAGTAGGAAGCTATATGCCTAACAGGAAGTGGCACCTAAAAGGAAGTAATCAGCCTCATGGAACACATATTAACAACCCAAACCTTTTCAGCGGAGAGTGCAAATTGGTAGCCTGCAGGCAAAATTTTGCTTATGATACGCTTTATTTGGTTCATAGAGTGTAATTTTAAAAAATTGATTTTGGAGAGAAAAAAATCCCAAACCAAAATTTTCGCTAAGAATCCAGCTGAGAACCTCTGCCCCTTTCAGATAGGCCACGTTCTTTCCAGTTCAGCTTAGCCCCCACCACACGTCGCCTCCCACACCCAGCCATTCCATGCCGTTGTGTTACCTGTCTGTCCCCTGCGGGTAGTGGAGTTTGCAACCCTGTCTTTTCAGATATTAAACTCCAAATCGTATTAAACCCCATGTTCTACTGTAGCAGAACCTGTTCTGAAATGATGCCTCCTGCAATTTTCAGTTGAACTGATTGCTTAGTCACAGCTTATCCACA
This sequence comes from Antilocapra americana, assembly GCA_007570785.1. NCBI lineage: Eukaryota > Metazoa > Chordata > Mammalia > Artiodactyla > Antilocapridae > Antilocapra > Antilocapra americana. The sequence continues at coordinate 37,478,988 of ML660197.1, forward strand.
TGGTGGGTTCTGCAATCAATGGAAGCATAGAAGGTAGGAGCCAAATTGCCTGCTGGTGGATAAATGATGGGCTGAAAATGACAGGTCCAGGCCAATCACAAAATAATAGGGCAAGTGTCTGGAATATAGTAATACAGAGCCTGGTCCCTAGTAGAAGCTGAAATGTTTTTGATGAAGGGTTGATGGTACCCAGGGAGAGCTTCACTAGCTGGAATTTCTGTCCTGCTTTGATTATCACTATCCTACCTGTGAAGCTCATTGCTATTCACCAACTATTGCTGGCTCTCTGACTTTGGGTACGTGGTAGGCTTGCATTCCCTGCCCTCTTGAGGTTGGGTGGGGCCAGGTGACTAGTTCTGCCAAATGTGTTGTCATTGGAAGGACATCTGTCACTTTGGGCAAGATCATATATCTGTCAGAAAAGACCCTCCAGATCCACCTTTCTCTGACATGGTGACCAGCAGTGTCTGAGATGGTGACAGCTCCATTAGTCTAGAGCTCTGAGTGTCTACAATGGGCAGAGGCTTATGCCAGCCTATAATAGACATGTTACAAGAACAAAATAGAGCTTCATTAATAGCCACTAACCCACTAAGTTATTTGGAGGTTTTTTGTTTGTTTGTTTTGCTCTTTAAACTGCAGGATAGCTGCAGATAGTGACTGCAACCATGAAATTGGAAGATGGTTGCTTCTTGGCAGGAAAGCTAGGACAAACCTAGACAGTGTTCTAAAAAGCAAAGACATCACTTTTCTAACAAAGGTCCATATAGTCAAGGCTATGGTCTTTCCAGTAGTCATATATGAAAGAAGGCTGAATGCTGAAAAACTGACGCTTTCTAACTGTGATGCTGGAGAAAACTATTAAGAGTCACTTGGACAGCAAGGAGATCAAAAGGATCAATCTTAAATGAAATCAACCCTTGAATATTCATTGAAAGAACTGATGTTGAGGCTGAAGCTACACTAACTTAGCCACTTGATGCGAAGAGCCAACTCATTGGAGAAAACCCTGATGCTGGGAAAGATTGAAGGCATAAGGAGAAGAGGGAGACAGAGGATGACATAATTGGATGGCATCACTGATTCAATGGACATGAACTTGGGCAAACTCCAGGAGACGGTGAGAAACAAGGAAGCTGCAGTCCATGGGTGGCAGAGTAGGACATGACTTGGCAACTGAACAACAACATAACCTAACCAAGTCTGACTAAAATATTCACTAAATGCTAATAAATACTAAGTTAAGATTTTTTTAAAAATCTGAGTTCAGTGATTTGAGCCATGAATTTAAAAATAGTACAGATGAACCTATTTTCAGGGCAGAAATAGACATAGATGTAGAGAACTGACATGTGGAATGGGGTAGGAGGGGAAGAGGAAGGATGAATGGGGAGATTAGGATGGATATATATACTACCTTGTGTAAAATAGACAGCTAGTGGGAACCTGCTATAAAGCACAGGAAGCTCAGTTCGGTGCTCAGTGATGACCTAGAGGGATGGAATGGGGATGTGGTGGGAGGGAGGTACAAGAGGGAGGGGATGTATGTATACATATAGCTGATTCACTTCATTGTACATCAGAAACTAACACAAGATTGTAAAGCAGTTATACTCTAATTTTTAAAAAGGCAACAATGAAAATGCTTCTTTAGGTTCTAGGTCACCCTGACTCTGACTCTAGATCCCATTTTTGAAACCTGCTGTTGTCCATGAATTCTGTCTTTCTAGTCTGTATCCTTTATCACTGAACTGATCAATAGCAGAGCTTTCCTTTTCGCTTAGGGAAAAGATCCAGCAAGCATCAAGAAGTAGCGTGACTTCTGAAAGCATGCTAGCAGCAAGGTCTTCCAGGGCTACATTTTGCAGCAGCCTGACACTCAGAGCCCTCAGAGAAGTAAAACCAGTGTTGCCGAGCTTCTCAGAGCCTCGGCACAGTCCCACCTATAACATTTCTGTGTGTCCAGCGGTGACACAGCTCGGAAAGGCCCAGGACCTACTGCTCTTTAGAAAGACCTGAACCCGACCAATCCAGTCTGCAATGCAACCCAATTTCTTACAGGTTTCTTTCTCTGTGTGCACATGTTAACATCGCATCCGTAATTTAATTTACCTTCCAAACTAGGAATGCACTTTACATTGTTGCTGTCAATATTTTAAAAAGAAATCTCTTTTAAGTTTATTTTTCAAAGTGCAGGAATTATCCCCAGGGACCTACTGCTTGGAAGCGTATGATCTCATTTGTTGGCAGAAATCACCTTTCTGAATGGGAAAAGCTTTCCTCAGACCTTATTTTAGACTGTTTTGATCTGAAAAAATGTGAGTTTGAGATGCTCACTAGTGGTTTTAATATATTATTGGAGAAGTTAGTATCTGATTAGCTCTCCATTCTGAGCTTTTTAACATATGATGTTTAAAGTATTTCAGTAAATCTAGCAGTGGCTAGATAATCCATTTTCTTTATCAGCAAAGAATTTATTGAACATGTACTAGACTATGGCTGATGTCCTCAGCAGACCAGACTGTGCCTTGGTCAATGAAAGTGCCTTATATCGCAGGCCCTTGTGGCCTAGTGCCTGCAATATAATGGGTATCCAAGACACACTTTCATAATTACTACTCAACGTGCCATGCAAATGCACCCAGAGAAACACAAGGAAGTCTTCGTATTTGATGAATTAATAGTCTAGAGGATTAAAGTAAATGTACAAAGAATTGTAGTCTGTGGCAAGAAAGAAAGAATGATTTGAATATTAGCGACGTGATATCAGAAGTGTGATGAAGCAAACTCCCACCTGCTATATATTTTACATATGGTACTGTATATGTTTGCTGTATGACACGGGGAGCTTGACCCTGTGCTCTGTGACAGCCTAGAGGGGTGGAATGGGATGGGATGGGAGATGGGAGAGGGGCTTAGGAGGAAGGGGCTTATGTATACCTGTGACTGACTCATGTTGATGTATGGCAGAGGCCAACACAATATTCTAAAACAATTATCCTCCAATTGAAAAAAAAAGTGTGTGATGGAGAAGGAAGAGATATGTGATGATCCAAAATTAATGCAGGGACTTGGGGTCCCTGGGTTCTGCTGAGAGTCTCCACTGACAAGCACCGTGACTGTAGGAAAGTTGTTCAGCCTTTCCAAGCCACTGGGTATCCAACTGTTAAGTGAGGAACAGACAAGCTTTTGACAATTGTAAACTTTAAAAAATTGATTGCTTTTGCATGCATTCTTAAGAATTTCAAATAACACTGATAGAGCAAAAATTCTCCATTGTTTTAGCTTCCTCCCATAAATTTTGGTAAGTGTGTTTTCATTTTCCTTCATCTCAAAGTATTTTCTGATCTCCCTTGTGGTTTTATTCTTGGACCCATTAGTTATCGAGAGTGTGTTGCTTAATTTCTGCATTTTTGTGAATTTCCCAAATTTCTTGTTATTGATTTCTAACTTCTTCCAGTGCGATTGGGAAACACATGCTTTGTATTATTTCAATACTTTTTAATTTTTTGAGATTTATGACCTAACATATGGCTTGTCCTGGAGAATGTTTCATGTACATTTGAGAAGAATATGCATTTTGTCATTATTGAGTGGAGTTTTATACAAATGTCTTTTAAATCTAGTTTTTTCATAGAGTAATTCAAGCCTAATTCCTCACTAATCTTTTGGCTAGTTGTACTATCCATCACCGAAAGTGATACATTGAAGTTTTCCATTATTGTTGAATTGTCTATTTCTCTCTTCAATTCTGCCTGTTTTTGCTTCATGTATTTGGGGATATATATATATATATATATATATATATATATGCCCATACACATGCTCTCTCTCTCTATATATATATATATATATACAAAGATATTTGCATTTATTTCTGCAATATATATTATATACATCTATATTACATATATGTTTTATAATATAATATAGCTATATAATGCATGTAATAAGTAATACCTATATATGGCACATACATATACAATATTTTCTTGACCCTTTGATCATTATAAAATGTCCTTCTTTATCTCTAGTAATAATTTTTGTCTTCAAGTCTTTTATCTTCAGCCACTTCAGCTCTCTTAATGATCATTGTTTATCTGTTATACTTTACCTTCAGTGTATCTTCTTCCACTATTCTACTTTCAATGTGTCTGTGTCCTTGAATCTAAAGTATGTTTTTTGTAGACAGTATATATTTGAGTCAAAGTCTTTTTAACTCATTCTGCCAATAATTTCCTTTGACTGGATTGTCTATTCCATTTATGCTTTACTATAATTGCTAAGCTAGTTTTATAGATTGTGCATCCTAAAACTCATGTGTGAAAACCCAAACTCTGAATGTCTGCGCAGCCAGCCTCTTCTTTATAGAGAAAAAACATGGATTTTTTTGTTCATAGTGTCAGTGTTCTCATTTCAGCATCTCTATGCCCTAGCCTTCCTTGAAGCTGAAGTGATGGCAAGGCAAGAATTCTTACCAGTGAGGTAGAAGCGGAAGCCTACTGGGACTTCTGGGAAAGTCCTGCTATCAAGAAACATCCAGTATTCCTTGTTTCTTTTATTTATTTATTTTGCACTCCTGCTTAAAATGGAGACATGAAACTGAAGGTTGGGCAGCTGGTCTCCCTGGAGACAATGAACATGAAGGTAATAAGATGTGGTTGGGAGGCTGAAGTATAAAGCTGAAGAGAACATGGATCTTCTAAGCCTCCACTTCTCATGTGAGGAAAATAAATCCCTGATGATGAGGCCACTATATTTCAGATATTTGTTACTTGCTACAGATTTTAACAACTTATATTCAATTTTAAATACTGCCTATATCATGTACCAAATGCCCATAGATATATGATTCTCTTTCTACACTTTTAAGCTGTCCCACTGATTTTTAGAATACATTTCTATGCTAAAATCACACTCTTTTAACAGCTATAGATTTATGGTATGTTTTGCAATCTGTTAGAGTAATGCCTCTGTTTTTTTCTTAAATGCCTTAGTTAATTCTGTCCATCTTCACTTCCATATGAATTAAAAAAAAAAAAAAGCTTGTCAAGTTCTGTGAAAATTCAGTAGAATTTTGATTGAGATTATTTTGAATTTATGGATTCATTTGGGAAGAATTAAAATCTTTAAAATTTTCAGCATTTCCATTTAGGAACATAGCATAATTCTACCTTTATTTAGATCTTCCATATTTATTTAGATTTTTCATATTTATTTCAGTAGTTTTAGTTTTACTTATATAAGTTCTGCACATTCTTGTTAAACTTATTGCTATGTATTATTTGGTTTCTATTGTGAGTGGGATTTTTTCCCTATTGCCTTTTCAAATTGGTTTTTGCTAGTTTGTAGCAAAACTATTACATTTTTATTAACTTGATTTTGTATTCAGCTAGCTGGCTAGATTATTTCCCTTAGATGCTTTCTAGGATTCCCATTTCAGCTCTAAAAGTGCTAGAACTTAGGCCTTATAGAACTTTGTATTTGGAAAGTGAAACTTGGACAAGGTCAAAGGAAAAGCTTCATGGAAGGGGTGAGATTTCATTGCTATCATTATTTAAGACTAATTTTTCTGGTGGGAATATCTTAAGTCTTTTTATTTTTAGCAACAGGCTATTTCTGCTTCCTTCAGGCTCCTCTGCATTTTGTTTTATCATTATTTAATCCCTACCCGCACAATTATTTCCAAAGGTTCTATAATATGATAGGCTGAGTAAGCGTTGCATCAAAAATTCCTAAAACATCTCCAACATTGCTCACAGTGTTCTTAATGGTAATCAATAACATTTTTTGTTCCCAAATCCAAAGAGCTAAGACCTGAATTCCGATTTCCTTACTAGGAACTATGTTGGAAGGCAACAGCCAAGCTTTTTACTAAACATTTTAGATTTTTGGCTTACTAGGTTGAAATTGAAATTAGAATGGTTCTGAAAGACTGGCTGATAGCCAAAAAGCCTTATTGTCTTCTCTTACTCCACAACCCTCACTCACATTCCCAGATCCCTAAGAAATGTGTCTTCCATTGGTAGCGTTAACAAATATTTAGCACTCAATCCCCAAAGTCTTGCTTTCAATTATGGGAATACACACACTTTAATGGACCAGTGTTCAAAACTTGGACTTAACCATGACAGCTGTATTGCATGTCATGCATGTATCTTCACATCTGGAACATTTTAGGCCCTTCCAAACTAAATGAGCAGTGGGGGAGAGGAAGGGAGAGACGGGAAACTCTCTTTTCCAAGTCAATAAGTCTCTGAAATATTTCCTAAAACTCTTTGAAGATATCCAAGGGATAGTGATCTTTGAGTCAAGAGGCCTATATTAAAACCTGTCTCTACTATTTAATAGCCATACCATTCCCATTATTCATCCTCAAGCTTCCTAAGTCTTGCTTATCACTCACAGGAATGTTGTAAGGAGAAAGTGAAATGAGGTTGACAAAAGAACCATGTAAACTGTAAAGTGCCCTGCAGAGGTGAGTTGTTAGTAACTTCAGAATGCTGAACACTTCTCTTTACCTGCTGTAATGTGCTTAGAGATGTGTAACCCAAAGGCCAAAAGAACCTCCAAATGGTCCCAATACATAAGAAAATCATACTTCAGCATGATGAAAATATTTATAAAATATATCATTAAAGAAAAACTCATGACTTCATGATAAAATATTAATGAAAATGTTCAAAAACAAATCATAAAATATAAACACAGAGTAGTTAGCATTGTTTCGATGTTCAAACTAGTGATTTCAAAATCTAAAGAGAAAAAACCACTGTGACAGCTTGATTGAATCGAATGAACAGAATCACTTCAGTCTTATCAACCTCCCTACTTAAATCTTTCCCTAGTGTTAAAGAGCATACCCTTTTCTGATTGGTTAGATTCTGTTTCTCGACTGTGTGTAGGAAGCACTGACTTTCAGATGATCATCATCATTACCATCATCATCACATTAATTTCTGTTGCTGCTGTAACAAATCCCCCCAAACTTGGTGAAAACAACACAAATTTATTATTTTGTAGTTTTAGAGATCAGAAGTCCCACATGGGTCAGCAAGGATGTGTTTCTTTTGGAAGCTCTAAGAGAGAATCTGTCCCTTGCCTTTTCCAGATTCTACAGGTTGCCAGCCTTCCTTGGTCAATGACTCTCTGCATCTGTCTGACCTCTGCTTCCCTCATCACATCATCTCCTTTGATTCTGATCCCTCCTGCCTCCCTCTTGTGGTCATCACATCACATCAGCCCACCTGGATAATCAAGGATACGCTTCCCCTATCTCAAGACCCTTAATGACCTCTGCAAAGTCCCTTTTGCCATGTACGGTAACATATGCACAGGTTCCTGTGGAGGTGGGCATCTCTGGGGGAGGGATTTTATTCAGCCCATCACAATCATCGACAATACTTAACATGAGCATTTTTTGTGTGCCAAGCACCATTCTAGTGACCTCAAACACATTAAACCATAAAACCCTTATGAGAAAGATATTATTCTCTCTACCTTAAGGTCATGACATTGAGGCACAGAGAGGCTTAGTAACTTGCTCCAGGTCAGAAAGTTAGGATTTCAACCCAGGTGGGCTGACTCCAGAGCCCAAACTCTTCACCAGTATGCTTGTGAGAAGTGAACAGATTGGTCCACCAGACTTTGAGGAAGCAGGAGCTTCTAAATACAGTTATTGAGGAGGCTATGATTTTATAGCAATGATGGTAATAGCTTATGTTTTTAAATCATGGTTTATAATTTCTAAAGCATATTCTCAGCAATTTCTATGAACTGTCCTATAATCTTATATCGCAGAATAATCTTTCTTTTCACTAAATCTTCTTCATTTTTGATTTATTTAAATAGCAAGTGTTCATAATATGCCTTCCACTGGAATTTGTATACCTGTGTATTTGTTCTGTTTGTTCAATTGTGAGATCCCTAAGTAAAGGTAGAAACAAACATCCACTCCATAAATAAAAACAAAACCCAAAACAAAACTTAGTTAGTTGAAACTGATAGCATTCATAAATATATGTTCAGTTCAATAGTATACACAAGTAAAAGTCGCTCAGTCATGTCTGACATGGACTGTAGCCCACCAGGCTCCTCTGTTTGTGGAATTCTCCAGGCAAGAATACTAAAGTGAGTAGCCATTCCCTTCTCCAGGGGATCTTCCCAACCCAAGGATTGAACCCATGTCCCTGCATTGTAGGCTGATTCTTTATTGTCAGAGTCACCAAGAAAGCCCAGTATATATGAGACCTAGTATTATTTGCTAAGCACAACAGAACCTGAAAAATAGATATGATAGACTGTTTCTTTGATGACCCCAAGGAACCATGCCTTTTAGTATCAAAGCCTTTGAGCATTCCCCTCTCATCAGACTTTATAACTTCTTTGACCAATTGAATATGATGAAAATGATGCTTTCCCCCTCTTGGAAGGATGGCCTGGATTTGTACCTAGTGCCTTACAGGTTCCTGGTTCTGGGAAAGAACTGAGAATCTGTCATTTTCCAGGCCTCTGATGCTGGATAGTCTCAAGGAGTTTCTCAGAGCATGGTCCCTGAGAGCACTAGAGACCTGCACAGGGTAGGAGGGACTCAAATAGGGCTGCCTGCTGGGTCCCAGAGAGGCTGGAAGCTGCATACCACTTTGGGAATATCAGTCAAGAGCCTGACAGGCCAGCACTGGTGCAGTGGAGGCCAAGCACAGTGCCTCCTTCAGTTCAATTCAGTCACTCAGTCGTGTCTGACTCTGTGACCCCATGATCTGCAGCACGCCAGGCCTCCCTGTCTATCATCAACTCCCAGAGTCCACCCAAACCCATAGCCATTGAGTCGATGATGCCATCCAGCCGTCTCATCCTCTGTCATCCCATTCTCCTGCCCTCAATCTTTCTCAGCATCAGGGTCTTTTCCAATGAGTCAGCTCTTCGCATCAGGTGGCCAAAGTAGTGGAGTTTTAGCTTCAACATCAGTCCTTCCAATGAACACCCAGGACTGATCTCCTTTAGGATGGACTGGTTGGATCTCCTTGCAGTCCAAGGGACTCTCAAGAGTCTTCTCCAACACCACAATTGAAAAACATCAATTCTTCTGAGCTTAGCTTTCTTTATAGTCCAACTCTCATATCCATACATGACCACTGGAAAAACCATAGTCTTGACTAGACAGACCTTTGTTGGCAAAGTAATGTCTCTGCTTTTAAATATGCTATCTAGGTTGGTCATAACTTTCCTTCCAAGGACTAAGCATCTTTTAATTTCATAGCTGCAATCACCATCTGCAGAGATTTTGGAGGCCCCCCAAAATAAAGTCAGCCACTGTTTCCACTGTTTCCCCATCTATCTACCATGAAGTGATGGGACCAGATGCCATGATCCTAGTTTTCTGAATGTTGACCTTTAGCCAACTTTTTGACTCTCCTCCTTCACTTTCATCAAGAGGCTCTTTAGTTCTTCTTCACTTTCTGCCATAAGGGTGGTGTCATGTTCTTCTTCACTTTCTGCCATAAGGGTGGTATCATCTGCATATCTGAGGTTATTGATATTTCTCCCAGCAATCTTGATTCCAGCTTATGCTTCTTCCAGCCCAGTGTTTTTCATGATGTACTTTGCATTTAAGATAAATAAGCAGGGTGGCAATATACAGCCTTGATGTACTCCTTTTCCTATTTGGAAGCAGTCTGTTGTTCCATGTCCAGTTCTAACTGTTGCTTCCTGACCTGCATACAGGTTTCTCAAGAGGCAGGTCAGGTGGTCTGGTATGTTCATCTCTTTCAGAATTTCCCATAGTTTATTGTGATCCACACAGTCAAAGCCTTTGGCATAAATAAAGCAGAAATAGATGCTTTTCTGGAACACTCTTGCTTTTTCGATGATCCATTGGATGTTGGCGATTTGACCTCTGGTTCCTCTGCCTTTTCTAAAACCAGCCAAAGAAGCTGAAGTTGAACAGTTCTATGAAGACCTACAAGACCTTCTAGAACTGACATCCAAAACAGATGTCCTTTTCATTATAGAGGACTGGAATGCAAAATTAGGAAGTCAAGAAACACCTGGAGTAACAGGCAAATTTGGCCTTGGAGTACAGAATGAAGCAGGGCAAAGGCTAAAAGAGTTCTGCCAAGAGAATGCACTGGTCATAGCAAAAACACTCTTCCAACAACACGAGAGAAGACTCTACATGTGGACATCACCAGATGGTCGACACTGAAATCAGATCGATTATATTCTTTGCAGCCAAAGATGGAGAAGCTCTATACAGTCAGCAATAACAAGACCAGGAGCTGACTGTGGCTCAGATCATGAACTCCTTATTGCCCAATTCAGACTGAAATTGAATAAAGTGGAGAAAACCACTAGACCATTTAGATATGACCTAAATCAAGTCCCTTATGACTATACAGTAAAAGTGAGAAATGGATTTAAAGGACTAGATCTGATAGACAGAATGCCTGATGAACTATGGATGGAGGTTTGTGACATTGTACAGGAGACAGGAATCAAGATCATCTCCAAGAAAAAGAAATACAACATGGCTGTCTGAGGAGGCCTTACAGTGCCTCCTACTGGACAGCAAAGGCTACAGTAGAAAGCCCAGGAGAGATTACTGGGACCCCTCCCTGAGGCTTTTTCTTAATTGCTTAAAGGATAGAATTCATGAACGATATCAAAAAAAGAAAAGGGGTAGATCTCACTTTCACACATATGGTGGGGTAAGCCTACCCCGTGGGTGTGTGCTAAGTCACTTCAAGTTGTGTCCACCTCTGCGACTCCATGGACTTTAGCCCACCAGGCTCCTCTGTCCATAAGATTCTCCAGGAAAGAATACTTTTAAGTGGGTTGCCATACCCTCCTCCAGGGAATCTTCCCTACATAGAGATCAAACTGACGTCTCTTATGTCTCCTGCATGGGCATGTGGATACTTTACCGCTTAGGAAGTCCCCAAGCCCACCCCAGTGTTTTTGAAATGGACATGTTTGTTGGATGATGACCGTGTGCCTGGCGCTTGCAGACATTTCTCCTTTGGAGCTCGCAACACCCTGTTATCATGTAGACCAGGTCTCAAAGCTGGACATGTTTGCACTTTAAAGCACAGATCCACCTTTACCTGAAGCTCAGGTTTAGCCATCCCCTTGCATCACTTTCCCCAGCTCTAAACCCAATTTTAAACTTGAATCAAATTTAGCAATTTAATCCTCTGATGCTGGGGGTGTGAGGTGGGGTGAGGTTCAAGAGACAGGTTTAGGAAAGTTTTTCTTTTTAGGCTCTGCAGAAGAAAACCATATGCAAACATCAAGTGTTACTGGATTAAAGAGAATACATTTCAAAGAGAGTTGGTATCGTTTCAGGATTAAATGCCCTCCTTTTTAAAATCCTGGGTTTGAAGTTTTAAACATAGACAGCCAGTTTGGAGGAGTGCTGGCTGAGAATAGGTGTCTCTTCCTACCACATACCACCCTCCTCTTAGCCCTGTGTCCCCATGTCCAGATAGCTCTGCTACAGTCACACCTGAGTCACCATTTTTGGACAGAGTCTGTGGACCCCATGAAGGGCCCTGTGGGCACCAGAAATCCAGTACACTCACAGGAGTCAAAGATGTTTACAACATGAATCAGCAATTAAGAGTAACATCCCCCCCCCACCCACAAAAAAAGTCACATCTTTCATACAAGCAATACTAATTATGCTGTTTAGTTTTGTTTTTCCAAGGCAAATGACAAGAAAAATGTATAACCAAGGGAGTGGTTGACAGAAGTGAAGAAATATGAGGCAACTAAAACTGAGAACAAAAAATAATGAGAAAATGATTAAAAGAACTGAATTGTGTGGCTTGCTTTACTGGTAATGAGCCTGAACTGAGTGAAGAAGTTGAATGTATTTAGGGAAACTATAGGAGAGCTGGGGGAAGTAGGTTCCTCCCAATCTCTTACTGGATTTTGTTCCCAAACTGGGTGGATAATATAAGAACCAGGAGTAATAGGGCTTCCCTGGGGTCACCCTCATTGTGGCCCCTCAAGAGAAGCTGGCCATGTAGACAATTTCTGCTTTCCCCCTACTCTGCCCTTAGATTCCACCCTATCTGGACTTATCTGGAATTTCACACTCATTCATACTCACATATTCATTACCTCCCTCTACCTACCTTCCTCAGACCTGTTGAACAAGAATCTATCTTCCACCCAACATTAGTTTCCTGCATAACAGATTACCCCAAATTGGGTGGCTTAAAACCAACAGCAACTCATTCTCTCATGGTTCTGGAGGCCGGATGTCTGAAATCTAAGGTGCTGGCAGGACTGAACTCCCGTTCAGGGGTATAAGGGAGAATCCCTCATGGCCTCTTATGGCTTCTGGCAGTTCCAGGTATTCCCTGACTTGTGGTCACAGCACTCAAGCCTCTGCCCTGTCTTTGCATGGCCCTCTCCTCTTCTCCCTTTGCCTTTCTCTTACATGAACACTTGTCTTAGGATTTCAGGCACGCTCAAATAATCCAGATGATCTCATCTGGAGATCATCTTGACCTACTGACATCTGTGAAGACTCTTTTTCAGCATAACATCCCACCAGAGGTTTGGGATAGACACATCCATTGGTGGGAAGCCATCATTGAACTTCTTCTAAATTCAACGATTTCTTAATACGCTAGGTAAGAGAACAATCAATCAAAAAGAAATCCATTCACAACCCACCAAGGCATTTTGTAGGATACTTTTTCTTGCTTCTCCAGTTTTCTTATAAGCCAAAACTCTTTAAAAGCATCATTCATTTGTGATCTCCTTCTCAGATCTTCCTTGAAATTCACAGTCCATTTGGCCTCAAGGTTTTACATATTCAGATCTCATTCTAGTAGGTATACCTTTCATAATCCTTCCTTTGTTACTTACTATATAATTCAATTTAGCTTTCCAGACCATTGGTTGTATATGCTGGTTTGTCTGAGACAGTCCTAATTTGAGCCTATTCATCTCAGTGTCCTTTCTGGGTGGGACACTCTTTAACTGTCAAAATCTTGGTTTGGATGATATCCCTTAGCTGGATCACTTTACTTTTTGGAGGGAAGATTTGAAGGACAACTGACAGAAAGGACTCTGTTTAGTGTGTGATGAGTGATGAAAGGGGAGAGGTCTTTGTCTGAGCTTGTACATTTGGAAGCTAAAACAGGAGTGGGGAGAGTCTGAAAGAGAAAGGCGTGCACAGAATATGTCACGGTATAGATCAAGATCAGACTTCAGTTCACTGACTAATAGAAGGATGTCAGCATCTCCTAACAGCTCCAGGTCTCAGTTTACCTGTCTGACATAGTCTAAGAGCAATTAGCTTCTGAAATTTGAGCCTCTGATCCAATCTTAGTATTTGATTTGGTGAAATACAGTTTCTATGAGTTTGCAAGCAAAATACTTCCCTGAATGATTTGGTGACAATTTAAGAAGCTTCTTTTCCTCCTTTACCCAAGGAAACTAGGGATTCTGTATTTCAAGGAAGATGCCCATAGAACAATGACCTTCACCTCTTTGTCTCTAGAAACACTCAAATCATAAAGAGCTGTGTAAAGAGCTTGGCATATTGTTCAGTTTGAAAGAATAGGCTTGACTTTTTTTGCACCACCCTCACAATCCAATTAATCATCCAAGGGAATATAAAATGGTTTCTTAAAAGGTTAAAATATCCCTCCCTCTTGACCCAGCAGTTTGACTCCTAGGTGTTTGCCCAAAGAGAAACCAAATTATATGTTCATAATAAGGGTTGTACAGGCATCCTTATAACAATGTTATTCAGAATAGCCCCAAACTGGGCAAATCCCAAATGTTCATGCATAGGAGAATTGACAAATCTATTATGATAGAATAATGTAATGGAACCCAAGTTAGCAAATAAAAAATTTATTGATTAAGCAATTAAACACCAAGTCCTTTGGATTGTACTCTCCAAAATCTACCTGCTTCCCTCCCCTCATTAACACCAAGTTGGTCTCAATTCCCATAATCGTCCTTCATCCTGAGGAATGAACCAGTCTTTACCTGGCTTCTTCCCTCTTCTGCTGGTCCTCCCTTACTTTCATTCCCACACACAGCCACAGTGATCTTCCAAAACATGATTCTGATCCTGGAACCTACGAACTGTGACCCTTCCTCTTAGATTAAATTTAGAGAAACCAAAGCCTCCCAAGCCTTAGAGAATCTGCTCCCTTCTTCCTTCTCCATGCTCCTGCCTTCGGTCACTGTGATGCAGCCTCCTCCCCACCAGAGTGTCAAATTTGTTCATGCACTGGGAGCTGGCCAAGGTTGTTCTGCCCAAAACACAGCACTCACCACCTTCTCTAAGAAGTTTCCCTCATAGCTCATTTGGTAAAGAATCCATTTGCAATGCAGGAGACCCCGGTTAGATTCTTGGGTTGAGAAGATCCCTGGGATAGGCTACCCACTCCAGTATTCTTGGGCTTCACTTGGGGCTCTGCTGGTAAAGAATCTACCTGCAATGCAGGAGACCTGAGTTTGATCCCTGGGTTGGGAAGATCCCCTGGAGAAGGGAAAGGCTACCCACTCCAATATTCTAGCCTGGAGAATTCCATGGACAGTATAGTCCATGGGGTCGCAAGAGTTGGACTCGACTGAGCGACTTTCACTTTCATCATCTTCTCTTGTTCAACTGACTCCTCTGTCTACTCCAGTAAGGGTAGCATTGAGGGAGGTGGGCTTAGGTCCCATTTTGGAGTGCAACTCTGTCACGCCTACTAGTAGTGTCCTGTGCTTTCCCTCATGGAGCCCACACAATGATCATGAAACAGGGTTTAGAGTGATTATTTGCCTATTGCAGCTATAATGAATTACCACAAGCTTAGTGGCTTAAAATAACACAGATTTATTATTTCACATTTCTGGAGGCTAAAGAAGCTAAAAAAGGGTTTCCCTGGGCTGAAATCAAGGTGACAGCAGGGCTGCTTTCCCTCTGGAAACTAGGGGAAAATCCATTTTCTTGCCTTTTCTAGCTGCTAAAGGTCACATACATACCTTGGCTTGTGACCCCTTCTCTTTCTCCCAAAAATGTTTTGTTATCACATCTCTCTTGAGTCTTGTCCTCCTACCTCTCTAAGGACCTGGTAATGACCTTGGACCCACTTGGATAATCCAGGCTCATTTCTCCATCTGAGGAACCTTAACAATCATATCTACAAAGTCCCTTTGACTGTTTTGCAAGTCATATTTACAAGGTCCAATAATTAGGATGTGGAAATCTTTGGGGGCCATTCTTTGGCCTACCACATTTGTGTTCTTCCTAAATATGAAGCTCCACTGAAGATCAGGACCATGCCTGTCTTGTCCACTGTTGCACTTGAACTTCCAGCAGGTGCCTTACACATTAAAGTGCTAAATAATGCATTTGCTGCACAAAGTAACAGCATTGGCTCCACTTGCAGGCAATTGGCCTAGATTTTATAATTCCATTTTCAGTTTTCTTTCCAAGTATAAGACTAGACTGTCTTTTGTAGCTCTGTAACCATTAAGGAAAGAGGGACCATTCTACCTAGACCATCTAGTCTTACATCAAAATTGTTCTAAAACCCACCTGTTCCCTGACTCAGTAATTTAGTATTTTTATCTATAGAGTTTTTCTACTTTATATTATCTTGATGAATTCATCTAACACTTAGGACCAAACTCCCTTGAACTCCTCCTACTTTAAAAGTGTTCTCCCCTGCCTTCATGAATGCCACATTTTGCATGAGTCATTTGCATCCTCCAGCCCAAGAGGCTTCGAAGAGACATTTGCCCCTGAGTGTTTCTCCAAGTCAGATTTCTTCAAACACTATTTCCAACCTCAACAGACCATTTTATTGGCCATTCTACAAATGGAATACCTGATATCAGTATTCTTTGTTAAAATTTATTTTATTGAACTATAGATGATGTGTAATGTTATGTTAGTTTCTGCTATACAGCAAAGTGATTCTGTTGTGTATATATATTCTTTTTCATATAATTTTCCATTATGGTTACAGGATATTGAACATAGTGCTCTGTACTATACAGTAGGACCTTGTTTATCCATCCTGTGTATACTAGTTTGCATCTGCTAATCCCAAACTCCCAATTCATTCCTCCCTTATGCTGTCTCCTGCTTGGCAATCATAAGTCTGTTCTCTATGTCTTTGAATCTGTTTCTATTTCATAGATAGGTTCACTTGTGTTATATTTTAAGATTCCACATATATGGGATATCATATGGTATTTGTTTTTCTCCGACTGACTTCACATAGTGTGATATATATGGCACATCTTTTACATCCATTCATCTGTCAGTGAACATTTAGGTTGTTCCCATGTCTTGGTTATTGTGAATAGTGCTGCAATGAACAATAGGAATGCATGTATCTTTTGAATTATAATCTTGTCTAGTAAATGTCCAAGAGTGGGACTGTTGGATCATATGGGAACTATATTTTTAGTTTTTTGAGGAGCCTCCATAGTGGCTTTGCCAATTAACATTCCTATCAACAGTGTAGGAGGGGTCCCATTTCTCTACACCCTCTCTAGAATTTATTTGTGGGCTTTGATAATACTGTTCTGAGGGCCAGATGATGGTACAAAAAAAGTAGAATAATTTAAACTCAATTTTATGAGTGTTCTTTTAGTCTCTGCCATATTGAGAATCTCTCAGGTCAAGAGAGGGAAAGAAGAGGTGAAAGAAAGGGCGTGTGTGTGTGTGTGTGTGTGTGTGTGTGTTTAAAGCAGGGACATACTACAACTGCATATTGAACCCATTTCTAAATGGAAACTTTCGTAGGTAAGTGAAATAAGTGAACACTTTCAGGCTACTAAAAGAAAAAGAGAAAATTATTAGTCAAACCAATTCCTCAATGTCATGTCATCAAGAAAGGAAAAATTGGTTATCTAAAAAATTTTTTGTACAGCTGTCTTGATTCTATATAGGCACAGTCCGATTTGAAAGTATTATTCAAAAGAACCAAACAGATTTGAGACACTTTTAAACTTAATTCTGCTCGTGAACATCTTGTTTCACCTGTTCTGGTTTGAAATCTTGTCTTAGCTTGTTTCATGAGGACCTTATGACACGTTCCCCCTGCCCCGCCCCCCAGAAAATGGAGCAATACAGTCGTTAAGCCCTTTGTCTCCTCCCAGCCTTGCCCAGACTCAGAGCACAATGCCTGGACACATGATGCTGCAGATTGTTATTCACTGCTCACAGAGAGGCCAAGTGAGTCGGGATTAGCCTCAACAATGCACCCTGCTATTTGCTATTTGGCCAGGAGCAAGGTTCTCATCCAGTACAATGCCTGTGCACATTCAGCTCATTGCTTGTCTGTGCACATCCCCACAGGCAGGGAGGACTTTTACAATCCAAAGTGACAATCGTGTGTCCTTGGCTCTGTTCCCACCAGGGACAGGAAGGAGACTTATCTGCTCTCTGCATTCTGTCTCCTTGGCTGCTGACCCTCTAATGTATTTATCTGAGCAAAAGACTTGAGTTTGCTTGTACTCTTTATACAGCCATCTTGTGCTGGTTATTGAGGCATTTTCATTAATAAAGAAGCATTTTGACTGTACCTCAAGAGGGCACGAAGGTATGCAGGCATGATGACAAGAAGTTCACTGGATCAATACTAGAAAATTCCTTCAAGCAAAGGGAAATCAAGATGAAGAGAAATATCACCAAGAGAAATATGGAAACGTGGCGTTTCCCAGGTGGTGCAGTGGGAAAGAATCTGCCTGCCAATGCAGGAGACTCAGGAGATGTAGGTTCAATCCGTGGGTCAGAAAGATACCCAGGGGTAGGAAATGGAAATCCACTCCAGTATTCTTGCCTGGAAAATTCCATGGACAGAGGAGCCTGGTGGGCTACACTCCGGGAGGTCATTAAGAGTCAGACATAATGGAGCACATATACAAGACTGTGTTTCTGAATATAAGCAAGAAGTTTGAAGAATAGACTTAAGTTTTATAAAAGGAACAAGACTGTTGCATTTAGAGTGCTAAAACTGTTATAAAATTTCTAAGTCCAGGTCTTGTAAAGTCTTGCTTCCCTCCAGTCCTTATTTGATTAGATCCCTTTCAAGGCTGAGGGTAGAGAGGGAGGGACTCCTTCTGACTCATAGGAAGCCAGTGTTACTACCAGTACCTGCCAAAGAGCTATCATTTTAAGTCCAAATATTTATTCCAGCAACAGAGGCTGACAGGAACTGACCATCATTTCGAATGTAGTCCTTCATACACCAACAGGTACACAATGATCACCAGTGTGTGAAGAAGCCTCTCTATGAGAAGTTTACTCACCCAAGTTATCTCCTTGTTGTGCCCAGAGCAAAAATCAGCCCTTCTAATCAATACCTGTATTACTTTCCTATTGTTCCTGAGACAAATTTCCCCACCATTACAGGTTTTAAAGCACAGACATAGTATCTTATAGTTCTAGAGTCCCAAAGTCCAAAATGGGTCTCTTTGGGGAAATAAAAAATTAATCAAGGTTTCAGCAGAGTTACTTTGTTTCAGGAGACTCTAGGAGGAAATATTGGGTTAGTCAAAAAGATCATTTGGGTTTTTTTTCTGTAAGATGTTACGAACCTTTTGGCCAACACAATACATTTCATCTCCTTTTTCAGCTTCTAGAAATTGCCCTCAATCCTTGGCTTATGGTCTCTTCCAGCAATCTCACACCTCTGATACCTGCATCCATTGTCACATCTCCTTTTATGATCCTCCTGTCTCCCTCTTTCTCTTATAAGGACCCTTGTGATTACATTGGGCACACTCAGATAACCCAGATCATCTCAAGATCATTAATTTAGTCATATGTGTGAAATCCTCTTTTCCATGTAAGGTAATACAGTCACAGTTTCAATGGTTAAAACTTGGACATCTCTGGAGGCTATTATTCTGCCAAACACAATACCCTTTTCTATATACAAACTGGAAATTATTAGACATTTCTGTATTTAACTCTTCTTGCTCTACTCATCTCAACTGACCACCTGAGCCTTCTTTTCCCCAAAGTATTTATTTGTAGCTTCCTGCTCCTTTATATGATTGAGAGCTTCTTAAAAAAGCAGATGCTGTGTTCTTCTTACTTATTATTGTATTCTTCAGAGTCCTTAGCATGACAAAAAAAAGGTCAATAAAATGGACTTACTGAAAATTTAAAACTTGCTAGTTGAAAGACACCATTGAGTAGTGGGAGAAAATTTGATGGAATTTCTGCTTCCAGTGATGTCTAAATAACAGGGACTAGGTTTACCTTCCTTCCTGAAACAGCTAAAAAACTGGACAATATAAATGACACCACGGTAGTGAAGAGACATTGAGCCATGAGAAATGGGAAATATATGCATAAGCCCTATGCTTGCTCTGACCTGCTCCCTGCAGGGGGTTTCTGTCTGAGGCGGAGAGAAGGGATCACAGGGAGAATACATACATGAAGTGTGTGTGGACAGAGTTTGCAGGGCAGAGAGTCAGAAGAGAGAACAGAGATCTGTAGAGGGTGCTGCCTGAGTCTTCCACCAAGTCCTGATCAGTGCAGGTTTGTGAGGGGACTATCTAAGGTCTGGGGAAAGGGCTCTCTGAAAAAATTAGAACAGTGCCAGGAACTCACACAAAGCCAGAAATGGTTCCTGTTCTCACCACATAGAATAGAAAACCTCATAATTCATGGGGCATCAGGTAGAGTTCTCAGAGGCTTAGCATAAGTTTTAAGACAAAGGTACCCTAGAATAAAGTCTGCTCTAGTTCCACATATCAGAGCTCAAAAGCAAATTCTGAAAGAGTAGTACTATTTGTAAGTAACTCTACTGCATCCAGAAAAAAAACTCAAAAATATTTACAGCAATACAACAATATGCAGCCAATGAAAAGGTAAAATTCACAATGTCTGACATCCATTCAGAAATGAACAGAATTAACATTCTGAATTAACATTCCCAAGAGGTAAAGTATAACCCATAATGAGGACAAAAATCAATCAATAGAAATGGATCTAAGAAGTATACATATAATAGAATCAGTATT
>ML660197.1:37499007-37513218 GCA_007570785.1 Antilocapra americana
TCAATAGAAATGGATCTAAGAAGTATACATATAATAGAATCAGTATTATAGAAAGACATTAAAAATTATTATGACAGTATCTCATAAATTCAAGAGGATAGAGGAAAGATTGCACATGAAAACTAGTCACAAAAAAGACTCAAAAAGACTCAGATTATCTTCTAAAGAGGAAAACTATTGGGTTGGCCAAAAAGTTTGTTAGAGTTTTCCTTAACAGCTTAAAAAAACCCAAATGAAATTTTAGGCCAACCCTATACCATATCTAATATAAAAAACATAGCAGATTAAACACTGGAGGAAAAAAAGGTTAGTGAACTTGAAGACACAGCAATAGAAGCTATCAATTTTTTTAAAATTGAAAAATAAAATGAACAGAGCATCACTTGACGGAAGGGACAACTTTAAACATCAAGCATACGTCTAATTGGAATCCCCAAAGCAGAGGAGAGATTTTCAGTTCTGATCTATTTTGAATAAAATTTCTATAAATATTTATATAATATGTGGATGTATGCTTTAAATTCTCTTGGGTACAACATCTAGGAGAGAAACTGCTGGGTCCTAAGGATCATGTAAGTTCAACTTAAAAAAACATGTCAAATACTTTTCCAAAGTTGTTTTACCATTTTATACTCACTCCAGCAATGTATTAAAATCCCAGTTCCTTTGCATTCTTGCCAATTTATTTACATTGTCACACTTAAATTTTAGCCATCTTAATGTTGGTGTAGTGATATCTCATTGCAATTTTAATTTGTATTTCCCTGATGATTAATATTGTTGAGCCTCTTTTCATAGGTTTATTGGCCCTTCATATATATTTCTTTATGAAATGTCTTTGAAATTTTTCCCTGTTGTTTTGTTGGTTGTTTCCCTCCTTATTATCAAGTTGTAAGAGTTATAAGTGAAATATAAGTATCACAAATATTTTCTCTTCATCTTGACCTTTATCATTTTTAAAATGGTGTCTTTTTAAAAAGCTTTGTTGAGATATATTAGACATACAACAAATTACACATTTTTAAAATAAACAGTTTGATCAGGTTCAACATTTGTGTCAACCCATGAAACACTGATTCCAATTAAGCTAATGGACATTTCCATCAAAGTCAACAGTTTTCTGGTACCCCTTTCTAAATACTGCTTTACTACTCTTCCATGTCCATCCCCAGGCAACTATCAATCTTCTTGGGTCACTGCAAATTACTTTGCATTTTCTATACTTTTATATATCTAAAATCATAAGTATTACATCTTTTTATAGCTTTTATTCATTAGCATAATTATTTTCAGATGCATCCACATAGTTTGCATGTTAATATTTCTTTTATTTTTATTGCTGAGCACTAGTCCATTGCATAAACATAGTACAACTTATGTATTTATATATCTGATGATGAGCATTTGAGCAAATTCCAGATTTTGGCTATTAAAAATAAATCAAATGACTGTTTATATAACAATCTCTGCATGCACATATGTTTTCATTTCTCTTTGGTCTAAAATCAATGACCTCAGCATCCACTTTAAGATATAGAAAAATAAAAGCAAATGAAATGCATAATGAACATTTGAAAAGAAACGGTAAAGATGAGAGCCAAAATTAATAAAATTAAAAACAGAAAAACATGGATAAAATTAATAAAGACAAAATTTGGTTTTTCAGAAGATAATAAAATAATAAACTTCTGGCAGACTGACAGACTAATCAGGAAAAGAAAATACCAATGGCACACACACAAACACATATGTGTGGGTCTGTATATATGTGTGTATATATATATATATATATATATATATTGGGTTGGCCATAAAGTTCATTCTGGTTTTCCCATAACATCTTATAACTTCATCAAATGAAGAATGCCTGCTATCCCCAAAATAGTGCTAAGAACATGAAGAGAGAAGACTCAGAATAGGAGAAAATATTTACAAATTGTATATCTGATAAAAAGCCTATATCTAGAATATAAAGAACTCTCAAAACTTGATTTAAAATAAAAATCCAACTACCCAAGTTAAACACTGGCAAAGATTTGAACAGTTATTTCATGGAAGAAAGCCATTATATGCATGGCAAATAAGGACGTGAAAAAATGCTGATCATTAGTCATTAGGAAAATGCAACTCAAAATCACAGCAAGATATAATCATGTTCCTGTTAGAATGTCTACAGGTAAAAAGATGGGCTATGTCAAGTATTGATGAGGATGTGGAAGAACAGGATCCCTCATAAGCTGCTGGTGGGAATGTAAAATGGTGCAATCACTTTGGAAAACAGTCTGTCAGTTTCTCAAGAAGTTAAGTACACATCTACTAAATCACCTAGCCATCGCACTCTTACATAGTTACTTAAGCTGTACATAAAGGTTTACAACTTTAAATCTACACATTCGGGTAACCCAAACTTTGGAGGGAGCTTCAAGTTTGTGGTTTAGTTTCTTTCACAAGAAAGTGTTATTCAGAGGTTTGACATAGATTAAATTCTGTCAATGTAATATTGTCATTTCTGTCAATGTGAGGTTTCCTGTTGCTGATTGGAGAGCCATATACAGCCTCTAGGTTGAAATATAATTTTATATTTTTCCTAAATCACAGCATTATTTGAAGAGTAGCCTTCATTCACTCAACATTTATTAAATACCTATTCTGAGTAGTAAATGTTAGGTCCTCCATACTTACTTAAGGAGGCATAAAAGCCTTAACTAAAGCTCTAAACAATATGCTTTTTTTAAATTAATTTGATCACTTTTAAACTCCCTTTCAGTATATGATTATTTTGCACATTTCTTAACTGTCTATTCATCATCGTCTAAAAATCTTTTAATAGCTCAACTACATTTGAAACATTTTTTTTCCTAGCCTAATTCAGTTCTTCCATTATCATCTCTGATTCATATTTTCCAGTGAAAAACTATTTTTAATTAAATACATCTTTGTTTTAGAGTCTTCAACACAAAATTTCAGCAAGCAGGAACCTGACTAATACTTCAAACCTGAAGATGAATTCAATGCCTGTTCTCTTTATGTAAACTCGTCTTCAGACATGCATACAGTAGCTGGGTTCACAGATCAACAGAGATGATATGAGAGACACTGGGTCAAGCCTCTATCATGAGATCAAGGAAAATCAGTTTTCTAGCCAATAAAAACAGAGCAGTGTGTTTTCAAATCTCACAGCTCCCAGCAAGCCCTAGTGTCTCCATTTGGTCTGTGAAGCAGTTAAGCTCACCCTCTCCTGCTGTTGCGACAGGCTTTGTCTACACCCCAGCAGCACAAATACCAAAGGAAAATGGGACCAGTAGCTGCTTTCCTTGCTTTGGAGAAAACAGACATGATTTCACAGCAAAAAAAAAAAAAAAAGACACCTGATCTTTTTAGCCCCCTTTGTTTCTTCTCCCCAAGTTTTACAGCTCTTTTTATCTGTTTAAAAAAAAAAAAAAAGTTGTACACACATTTTCAAAATGTGCTGCATAATACAACTTCATACATTTAGGAGGCTGACAGCTGCCCTCTGAGGCACAGCCTGACAGCCTAAAATCCAGAGATCAATCATTTAGATATAGTGATGCTCTGCTGTTGCTCCTGGTATGTTCTGCGGCACCCAGGAATCACTTATTTGAGATGTGCCATCGTAACTCTGATAGATTAGAGCACCACATCCAGGAAACAATTGTGTTGGGGGGAGGGGGTGCGCTCATAGATCTGCCATGTTACAGCCCAGAATCCAGCAGCCAAGCGGGCAAGTCTGTGCTGAATCGGAGCTTCCAGAAACCTGTGAAGCAGCAGGATGACAGCTCTGTTCTTCAACAGCCCATTATGAACTAATTAGCATACATGAATTGCAGATTTGAAGCATTAAAGTGATGTACAAATCATTAATTTTTTGTCAAATCCATGTCATCCTTGTGTATGCCTTCCTATTTTAATGTTGCATGACAGTGAAAAGAGGTACAATCCTCTGTATATAAAGAGGAGAGATTTGGTGTAGCTGATATAATGAGATCTATTTAAACACTATGTATTTTCCAGCTTTGAATATATCTACTTGCAAAAATGCTACACTTGTCCCATTAGGGTTAATTGTAAAAGGATGTTAATATATTCAAAACCCCAGGGGTGGTTCTACATGTTGTCTGAGTGAAACAGGAGATGTAAGACCAACTTCACATTTAAGCTTGCTTTTTAAAAAGTCCTCTTTCTGATGAATAAAGAGAGCCATAAAATCGTTCTCCCTGACTATGGAAGGTGTCACTATTCAGAATGGGAGCTGAGCTTTGGGGTGGGTGAGGGCTCCAACACAGAAGATCTATTCTCATTAACCCAATGCCAAACTTAATTTATAAAGATGTATAATGCAGTGCAATGGAAAAGGGAAAATAACATCAAAGCTGATTTTCACACTGGAAAAGGCTTCTAAATATTAATCTGTGGGTTTTTTGTATTGTCTCTGTGTATTTAATTGCTAAAGCTATTTGTACTTAAGCAAATACTTGGTTTTTCATTTGAATTTCTTTTTTTTCTTATTACAGTGGAGTCACAATGTTTAATTTGTTAATACTGTAATAGTTGTCATGGTAACAGACTCTAATGTTACATATAAATGGTATGTATATACAAACATATTACAAATATATAGTATGAATGATTATGACTTGATACCAAGAGCATATTTGGAAGATATAGCTCTCAAGGAAAATCCTAATTAAAAATAGTTATACTTTATGAGCTTAAAGATACTGGTCACAAACCCAGATCTCCTTTTCATTTGGGAAAAAGGCAAGTTCTGAGGAAAGGGGAGATGTTTGCTCTCTTCTTGTGGGGTCTCTTCTCCCTGAAAGCAGAGTCATTAATAGGGTTATTAACTCTATAGACTTTTTTCTTCTTCCCACTTCCTTCCCCACCAAATTTTTTTTTAGCCTCAAAAAGTACATAAAATGAAAACCAAGACCAAATCCTAGGGGCAGATCCTTTTCCAAACACCATTCTTATTATAAAAAGAATACAGAAGGATGCATTGAGGAAGGAATAGTAGAGGATGAGATGATCTGTTCCATATTTGTATTAGTAAGAGAAGTGACTTCCATAATAATGAAAAATACGCACATATGTAACGCTTGAGTTTGGCATTCTGTACAACTCTCAGTAAACATTCAAGGTCGATTTGTACAGTCTTCATTTTAGAGGTGAGGAAGTGGAGGAGTGAAAATTATCGTGAAGTTTAGATTTACCAAAGCCCACGCTCTGCACAATGTCACGCTGCTACTTTGAGGCCTTTTTTAGTACGAGGTCCCAGAGCCATAAGTGTTCTTCTTCCAGGCTTATTAACATCATGCCTGGTCCCTGATACGGTTGAAGCTAGGTCAATGAAAATGACTTGTCTTATGCTGGAGAATAAACCTGATCGAAGGGGAGAATAGCAAGCCTACCTCTCTCAGTTGGTACTGTCTTCAGCTTCCTGTAACAATAACAACAGCAACAATAAAGCTACTGCAGCTTAATTAAATAGAGGTTTGATTTTTGTAAATCATCACAAATCCAGAGATAGGCAAGCTTAGGCTGGTACAGAGACTTCTCAAACCTATCAGGGACTTGGCAGTTAAACAGTTGTTTATCTTTCTGCTGTGCCATCCTTAGCAAGAACTTATAATTCCCAGGCTCATGAGATGGTTGATGCCCCACTGGACATCACAACTACCTTCAGACAGGGAGAAGAAGAATGAATAAAGGGAAAATGCATGGAGGGCTATAGTCCATAGCGTTACAAAGAGTTGGACATGACTGAAGTGACTGAGCATGCATGCACACATGAGCCAGTAGAGCTTGTCTCCCTCCTCTTCTGTCTTTCTCTCTCTCCTTTTGGTGAAAAAAAAAAAAAACCCAGTTTTAATATTTGATTCCATACACTGTGCTTTGACTTATTGTTCTCTTGGTATTAGCCATTAAATATCAAATCTTCTGAGAACTCTGCAAAATACAGAACACCTCACAAATATGTATGTCATCCTTGCATAAGAGCCATGCTACTCTCTATATTGTTCCATTTTTAGTATTGCTAAAGCAAGCCCAAGCTTGTATCTTTTTAGCAATAACTTTTCAGGAAGCCCTAAGCAAAAGACTGTGCTTACTTATATGTCATTGGACAATCTTGGGCCATATGGCCAGCCCATAGAGGCAAGGAAGTCTATGGAAGTGAATCATTTTAACTGAGCCTACTCTTGCCCTTAGTAAAATGGGAGGTTCCCTTGATAAAGAATAGAGAATGGTGGTTGGGCAGGCAATGAGCAATGGTCATCTCCTGTGGTAGATATTTCCTTGTGACTTCATCAAGAGTACACACCAGTGTAGAGAAAGAAGGCTTTCCTATCAGGGAAAAATAGTAAGTGAATATTCTGGCATATGCTTAAACACCATCTTGGACCTTACTCATTTTCTTACTATTTCTGGAATCTTCAGTTTCCATTTCAAGATGTCTCCTTTATTTAATTCTTCTAAGTTGGAGTATTGATATTTGCCTTCTTGACATTTAACTATTGCCTTGTTTGCTTGGTGCCTCTATTTCCAATGTAAGATGGTGGGCAGTGTTCACAGTTTGAGGGATTTGATTCTTCACCAGCTGCATAGTGGGTAGTCAAAAACTAAGGATTCACAAAAGAACTGGGTTAAACTCAATTGCACTTCTTATAAACTGAGTGATTCTACCTAAGTTTCTTAAATTCTCTGAAACATGGTTTCCTCATATGACAATAAAGATAATAAAAATGCCTTCCTTAGAGGGTTTCTATGAGGAGAAAGTGAGTTCATGCATATAAAACATATAGAGGGCTATCTGACACAAAGCAAGCATTAGATTGATTTTAGCTATTATTGTTATTGCTGTTGTTGCTGCTATTAATCAAGTTGACCTGGATTCAAATCACTGATATATCATTTTCTTATTTAAGTTATGAAAAGTCTTTGACTCTCAGCTTCATTATCTAGAAAATGGTCACCAGGTCATGTAGAGATGGTAAGTATGTAAAGTATATGACAAGTCTTAGCCAGTTGTGTCTGACTCTTTGCGACCCAATGGACTGTAGCTCACCAACCTCTCTGTCCATGGAATTCTCCAGGCAAGAATCCTGGAGTTGGGTAGCCATTTCCTTCTCTAGGAAATATTCCTGACCCAGGGATCAAACCCAAGTCTCCCAAATTAGGGGCAGATTTTTTACCACTGAGCCACCAGGGAAGTCCTGAGTATATGACAAAGTGATAAATAGCAAGATTAGTAAGCACTACTAGTTGCCTGTCACCCTCTATTTCCCTACTGCCTTGCAGCTAGGGGATGCCAAAGTCAATGTAAGTTTAATTCCCTAGAGAGACTTTTCCTTCCGAGTAAAATGGTGAAAGCTTATTTTGTGAAATCTCTTTGCTCTCTGTGCTTCCCCATCATATGCCTGGAGATGCTGCATTCGTCTTGAAAGCATGGGGGCAAGGGCCACAAACAAATGATGATGGAGCAAGAAGATAGACTTTGGGTCCCAGATTGCATCACTACAGCCTAGTACCAGATTTAGATTGCCCAACTCTAGACTTAGCAGCAGCAGCAGCAGATGTATTATATGAAAAGAAAAAAACCTTAGTGGTTTAAACCAATATTCCTTGAGTTTTATTTTCAGTTCAGTACAGTCACTCAGTTGTGTCCAACTTTTTGCGATGCCAGGCTGCCCTGTCCATCAGCAACTCCGGGAACTTATTCAAACTCATGTCTATTGAGTCAGTGATGCCATCCAACCATCTCATCCTTTGTCGTCACCTTCACCTCCCGCCTTCAATCTTCCTAGCATCAGGGTCTTTTCCAAGAGTCAGTTCTTCACATCAGGTGGCCAAATTATTAGAGTTTTAGCTTCAGCATCAGTTCTTCCAATGAATATTCAGCACTGATTTCCTTTAGGATACTCCTTGCAGTCCAAGGGACTCTCAACAGTCTTTTCCAACACTGCAGTCAAAAGCATCAATTCTTTGGTGCTCAGCTTTCTTTACAGTCCAACTCTCACATCCATACATGACTACTAGAAAAACCATAGCTTTGACAAGGCAGACCTTTGTTGGCAAAGTAATGTCTTGCTTTTTAATATGCTGTCTAGGTTGGTCATAACTTTTCATCCAAGGAGCAAGTGTCTTTTAATTTCATGGCTGCAGTCATCATCTGCAGTGATTTTGGAGCCCAGAAAAATTAAGTCTCTCACTGTTTCCATTGCTTCCCCATCTATTTGCCATGAAGTGATGCCATGATCTTAGTTTTATGAAAGTTGAGTGTTAAGCCAGCTTTTTCACTCTCCTCTTTCACTTTCATCAAGAGGCTCCTTAGGTCTTCCTCACTTTCTGTCATAAGGCTCGTGTCATCTGCATATCTGAGGATATTGATATTTCTCCTGGCAATCTTGATTCCAGCTTGTGCTTCATCCAGCCCAGCATTTCTCATGATGTACTCTGCATATAAGTTAAATAAGCAGGGTGATAATATACAGCCTTGACGTACTCCTTTTCTTATTTGGAACCAGTCTGTTTCTCCATGTCCAGTTCTAACTGTTGCTTCCTGACCTGCATACAGCTTTCTCAAGAGACAGGTCAGGTGGTATGGTAATCCCATCTCTTGAAGAATTTTCCACAGTTTATTGTGATCCACACAGTCAAAGGCTTTGGCATAGTCAATAAAACAGAAGTAGATGTTTTTCTGGAACTCTTTTGCTTTTTTGATGATCCAGCAGATGTAGGCAATTTATCTCTGGTTCCTATGCCTTTTCTAAATCCAGCTTAAACATCTGGAAGTTTTATTTTACATGCAGCCTAACACAATTCATGATGACATTGATTTTAGCTCTGTGGAAATTGTATTAGCAATCATCATCATCATCTCTGTCTATATGGTTCTAGGATGTCCACATCTGTGTTAATTACCAAAGGGTTTGATCAAGGCTCCATGGAAGAAACTTAGTCTGCAGAAAGTATAGCTTAAGACTTCTTGGGTCTTCAGTTCTCATAAGGGCAGTGGAGGAAACGTAATTGCCTCTGGAACTTGGGAACAAGGACCATGCAGTAGTCAAAACAAACCATAGAGTCCTGAAGGGACTACTCACCCAGGAGAGCCTTGCACATCCATTGAATCCCACTGAATCCCTCTAGGTCTAGAGTCTGGAGATCTCTGAGGTTTATACCATAAACATCTGGGTGACATTAAGAATATCTACCAGGTGGCTAAAAAGAGATCAATGTTGGAGGGGAGGGACTAAGATGGCGGAGGAATAGGACGCGGAGTCCACACTCTCCCCAACAAATACACCAAAGGAACATTTAAATACCGAACAAACTCCATAAATCAACATCTGAATGCTGGCAGAGGTCTTCAGGCTTCTGGAAAGACAGCCCATTGCCCACGAAAGAAGGTAGGACCAAAGGAAAAAAAAAAAGTAAAAAGAGGCAAAGAGGCAGGGACTGAGATCCATCTCAGAAGGGGAGCCTCGAAAGAGATAAAGGTTTACGAACGTCAGGAAACATTCTTACTGGCGGAACTGAGAGATCTGAGGCGAATCTCAAAGAGCATAAAAGTCGGGACTTAGGAGCCGATAAATAGTTAAGCCCCTTGGAGAACGGAGCGGCGGCCGGTTGCCCCATCCCCCACGAGCCAGCGGACTGCTCAGGGAGGGGTGGGCCACGCGCTTAGGGGGAGGACTGAGATTGAACGCCTGGGGCAGACTGAGGGTCCTAACCGAGGGCGCTAACTGGAGATAGACCGCTGGGTAGCCTTCCCGAGGAAGACCCCTGCCAGGCTCGCGAACAGAACAAAGGGGAGCGGGGACTCGGACCGCGGCGCGAGACAGCCGGGTGGAACAGGGAGGCTGCGGGCTATGGAGAGGGCCCCTGCGAGGCTTCTGCCCCCAAACCGCAGGCAGAATTGGGTGCTAGCCAAGACCTCTGGGGACTCTGGACAGTCGCCACCAGAATTCAGCGCTTCTCATATCTGAGAAAACGCCCCCAGCCGCACACTGAAAAAACCGAGCAGCTGGGCCGGGGGAGGGGAGAAGCCGCAGCCCCCCAACTGCGTCACCAGAGTGCGCCGCCAGAGTCTGCCGCTGCACATCTGAGAAGACACGCCCAGCTGCAAGCAGAAAGAGCCGAGTGGCTGGGCCTGGGGAGAGGAGAAGCCACAGCCTCCAATTGCGTCATCAGAGTGCGCCGCCAGCCGAGAGCCTGAGCAGAGGGGGTGGGAAAAGCACAGGCACCGCGAGTGGGGCAAACCCCAGAGCGCTGAATAGACACTGAAGGGGCCAGCAGAGGTGGCCAAATCAAGCAGGACAGACCCCTTAAGATTCCAACCAGGAAACTCTGACAAAACACTCATCCAACCCCTCCCATAGTGAGGAAACCCCACAATAAAGGGACAACACACCAAGATAAACAAGATGAAAAGGCAGAGAAATACCCAACAAGTAAAGGACCAGGATAAATATCCCCTAGACCAAACAAAAGACGAAGAGATAGCTTGTCTACCTGACAAAGAATTCCGAATAATGATAGTGAAAATGATCCAAAACCTGGAAAATAAGTTGGAGTTGCAATTCAATAACCTGCAGGCAAGGATTGAGAAGATGCAGGTAAGCTTTAACAAGGACTTAGAAGAAATGAAAAAGAGTCAAAATACAATAAATAATGCAATAAATGAGATCAAAAACACCCTGGAGGGAACCAACAGTAGAATAACAGAAATAGAAGACAGGATAAGTGAAATAGAAGATAGAATGGCAGAAATAAATGAAACAGAAAGGAAAAATGAAAAAAGAATTAAAAGAAATGAGGACAATCTCAGAGACCTTTGGGACAGTATTAAACGCACCAATATTCGAATCATAGGAATCCCAGAAGAAGAAGACAAAAAGAAGGACCATCAGAAAATTCTTGAAGAAATTATGGTGGAAAATTTCCCTAAATTGGGAAAGCAAATAACATCTCAGGTCCAAGAAACATAGAGGGTCCCACATAGAATCAACCCCAAGCGGAGCACCCCAAGACACATATTAATCAAATTAACAAATATCAAATACAAAGACCAAATATTAAAAGCAGTGAGGGAGAAGCAAAAAATAACCCACAAGGGGAATCCCATAAAGATAACAGCTGATCTCTCACTAGAAACGCTTCAGGCCAGAAGGGAATGGCAGAGCATTCTTAAAGTCATGGAAGAAAACAAGCTACAACCCCATTACTGTACCCAGCAAGGATCTCATTCAAATTTGAAGGAGAATTCAAAAGTTTTTCAGACAAGCAGAAATTGAGAGAATTTAGCAATACCAAACCAGCCCTCCAACGAATGCTAAAAGATCTTTCCTAGATAGGAAACACGGATGGGATATATAATCTCGAATCCAAAACAATAAAATAGAAGAAATGGCAACAGGATCATATTTATCAATAATGTAAACGGGCTGAATGCCCCAACCAAAAGACAAAGACTGGCCGATTGGATACAGAAACAGGACCCCTATATATGTTGCCTACAAGAGACCCACCTCAAATCTAAGGACATATATAGACTGAAAGTTAAAGGCTGGAAAAAGATATTCCATGCAAATAAAGACCAAAAGAAAGCAGGAGTGGCAATACTCATATCAGATAAAGTAGACTTTAAAATAAAGGCAGTGAAAAGAGATAAAGATGGACATTACATAATGATCAAAGGATCAATCCAAGAAGAAGAAATAACAATTATAAATATTTATGCACCCAACATAGGAGCACCACAATATGTAAGGCAAATGCTAACAAGTATGAAAGGGGAAATTAACAACAACACAATAATAGTGGGAGACTGTAATACACCACTCACACCAATGGATAAATCAACTAAACAGAAAAGTAACAAAGAAATTCAAACTTTAAATTATGCAATAGACCAACTAGACCTAATTGATATCTATAGGTCACTCCACCCCAAAACAAGGAATTTCACTTTTTTCTCAAGCACACACGGGACCTTCTCCAGGATAGATCACATCCTGGGCCATAAATCTAGCCTTGGTAAATTCAAAAACATTGAAATCATCCCAAGCATCTTTTCTGATCACAATGCAGTGAGATTAGATATCAATTACAGGAGAAAACCATTCAAAACCTCCAACATATGGAGGCTCAACAACACACTGCTGAATAACAACAAATCACAAAGAAATCAAAAATGAAATTCAGTTATGCATGGAAATGAATGAAAATGAAAACACAACAGCCCAAAACCTATGGGACACTGTGAAAGCAGTGCTAACGGGAAGGCTCATAGCAATTCAAGCTCACCTTAGGAAACAAGAAAAAAAATCAAATAAATAACCTTACTTTACACCTAAAGCAACTAGAAATGGAAGAAATGCAGAAGCCCAGGTCTAGTAGAAGGAAAGAAATCTTAAAGATCAGGGCAGAAATAAACGCAAAGGAAACAAAAGAGACCATAGCAAAAATCAACCAATCCAAAAGCTGGTTCTTTGAGAAGATAAATAAAATTGACAAACCATTAGTCAGACTCATCAAGAAACAAAGGGAGAAGAACCAAATCAACAGAATTAGAAATGAAAACGGAGAGATCACAACAGAAAACACAGAAATACAAAGGATCATAAGAGACTATTATCAACAGCTATATGCAAATAAACTGGACAACCTGGATGAAATGGACAGATTCCTAGAAAAGTACAACTTTCCAAGACTAAACCAGGAAGAGATAGATAATCTTAATAGACCCATCACTAGCACAGAAATTGAAACAGTAATCAGAAATCTTCCAAAAAACAAAAGCCCAGGACCAGATGGCTTCACAGCTGAATTCTACCAAAAATTTAGAGAAGAGCTAACACCTATTCTACTCAAACTCTTCCAGAAAATTGCAGAGGAAGGTAAACTTCCAAACTCATTCTATGAGGCCACCATCACCCTAATTCCAAAACCCGACAAAGATGCCACAAAAAAAGAAAACTACAGGCCAATATCACTGATGAACTTAGATGCAAAAATCCTCAACAAAATTCTAGCAAATAGAATCCAACAACACATCAAAAAGATCATACATCATGATCAAGTAGGCTTTATCCCAGGGATGCAAGGATTCTTCAATATTCGTAAATCGATCAATGTAATACACCACATTAACAAATTGAAAAATAAAAATCACATGATTATCTCAATAGATGCAGAGAAAGCCTTTGACAAAATTCAACATCCATTTATGATAAAAACCCTCCAAAAAGTAGGAATAGAAGGAACATACCTCAACATAATAAAAGCTATATATGACAAACCCACAGCAAACATTATCCTCAATGGTGAAAAACTGGAAGCATTCCCCCTGAAATCAGGGACAAGACAAGGGTGCCCACTCTCACCACTACTATTCAACATAGTTTTGGAAGTTTTGGCCACAGCAATCAGAGCAGATAAAGAAATCAAAGGAATACAGATTGGAAAAGAAGAAGTAAAACTCTCTCTGTTTGCTGATGACATGATCCTCTATATTGAAAACCCTAAAGACTCTACGAGAAAATTACTAGAGCTAATCAGTGAATATAGCAAAGTTTCAGGATACAAAATCAACACACAGAAATCCCTGGCATTCCTATACACTAACAGTGAGAAATCAGAAAGAGAAATTAAGGAAACAATCCCATTCACCATCGAAACAAAAAGAATAAAATACTTAGGAGTATTTCTACCTAAAGAATCAAAAGACTTGTATATAGAAAACTATAGAACACTGATGAAAGAAATCAAGGAGGACACAAACAGATGGAGAAATGTACCGTGCTCATGGATTGGAAGAATCAATATAGTGAAAATGAGTATACTACCTAAAGCAATCTATAGATTCAATGCAATTCCTATCAAGCTACCAGAGGTCTTCTTCAAAGAATTAGAACAAATAATTTCTCAATTTGTATGGAAATACAAAAAACCTCGTATAGCCAAAGCAATCTTGAGAAAGAAGAATGGAACTGGCGGAATCAACCTACCTGACTTTAGGCTATACTACAAATCCACAGTCATTAAGACAGTATGGTACTGGCACAAAGACAGAAACATAGATCAATGGAACAGAATAGAAAGCCCAGAGATAAATCCACGCATCTATGGACACCTTATCTTTGACAAAGGAGGCAAGAATATACAATGGAGAAAAGACAACCTCTTTAACAA
>ML660197.1:37513618-37669017 GCA_007570785.1 Antilocapra americana
CATAAGACCAGAAACTATAAAACTCCTAGAGGATAACATTGGGAAAACACTCTCTGACATCAACCAAAGCAGGATCCTACATGACCCAC
This sequence comes from Antilocapra americana, assembly GCA_007570785.1. Taxonomy (NCBI): domain Eukaryota; kingdom Metazoa; phylum Chordata; class Mammalia; order Artiodactyla; family Antilocapridae; genus Antilocapra; species Antilocapra americana. The sequence continues at coordinate 37,513,708 of ML660197.1, forward strand.
CTCCCAGAATATTGGAAATAAAAGCACGAATAAACAAATGGGACCTAATTAAAATTAAAAGCTTCTGCACTGCAAAGGAAACTATAAGCAAGGTGAAAAGACAGCCTTCAGAATGGGAGAAAATAATAGCCAATGAAGCAACGGACAAACAATTAATCTCAAAAATATACAAGCAACTCCTGCAGCTCCATTCTAGGAAAATAAACAACCCAATCAAAAAGTGGGCCAAAGAATTGAACAGACGTTTCTCCAAAGAAGACATAAAAATGGCTAACAAACACATGAAAAGATGCTCAACATCACTCATTATCAGAGAAATGCAAATCAAAACCACAATGAGATATCACTTTACACCAGTCAGAATGGCTGCAATCCAAAAATCCACAAGTAATAAATGCTGGAGAGGATGTGGAGAAAAGGGAACTCTCTTACACTGTTGGGATTGCAAACTAGTACAGCCTCTATGGAAAACAGTGTGGAGGTTCCTTAAAAAACTGCAAATAGTCCTGCCATATGACCCAGTAATCCCACTGTTGGGCATATATACCGAGGAAACCAGAATTGAAAGAGCCACGTGTACCCCAATGTTCATCGCTGCATTGTTTACAATAGCCAGGACATGGAACCAACCTAGATGCCCATCAACTGATGAATGGATAAGAAAGCTGTGGTACATATACACAATGGAATATTACTCAGCATTAAGGAAAAATTCATTTGAATCAGTTCTACTCAGATGGACGAAACTGGAGCCCATTATCCAGAGTGAAGTAAGCCAGAAGCAAAAACAACAATACGGTATATTAATGCATATATATGGAATTTAGAAAGACGGTAACGAGAACCCAGCATGCGAGACAGCAAAAGGAACGCAGATGTATAGAATAGACTCAGGGCCTCTGTGGTTGAGGGAAAGGGTGGGATGATATGGGAGAATGGCATTGAAACATGTTAATTATCATATGTCTAAGCAATAGCTGGCCCAGGATTGATGCTTGGGACTGGTGCAACGAGATTCCCCAGGGGGAGGGAGGAGGGAGGGGGGTTCTGGAGGGGGAGCATATGTAAACCCATGGTGATATTATGTCATTGTTTGGCAAAACTAATAAAAAAAATGTTTAATAAAAAAAAAGAAAAAGAAAAAAATATACTTAGAAATATAATTAAATATGTGTAAAATACAAAAAAAAAAAGAGAGAGATCAATGTTGAGTGAAGGGTAATGTTGCAAGGATTATTCTGTGGATAATGTAACCACCACTAGAGATGAATGAGGAGTGACTGTGTTGAACACAATCTCTTCATTGGTTTATATTAAAAATAATTTTCTGACTAAATTTAGTCATACATAAAGGTATATATTAAACATTTATTATGAAACAGGCACAAAAGAGCACATATAACCTAGTTTATAAGTATAATGAAATTTCAGCTATTGGCCTTTTAGGTTGCATGCAATGTTCACTTGAGGCAGAAATAACCATTTTCTAGAGAGAGAGTTCCATTAACCTTATAGCCTTATAGTAGATATCAGACCCCAGCATCCTGAAGACTAAGCCAATGGCCAGGCACAGGACAATCTAGGAACAATATCCCTAAGCGTGCAGGTCACAGGGTTTTCTAGATTTTTACTCTGTTTATACAATGGGAGAGGGAGTCTTTAGGATATGTTATACAATCCATATATCTTTAAATTCACTATCTGCACCAGTTAAAACCCATTTCTAACATTCCTAATGTAAATTGACAAGTCATTAATTTTACCAATGAAAATCTATTCTACTAATTAAGAATACTCTGGTAGTGGTATTGGAAGGCTAAGACAGCTAAATCCTTGCTAGGAAGCACCCTTGGAGGGTGAAATTTCTGAATAGAAGGCTGATGACACATAGGGTTGACATTTTGATTAGGGCAAATGATCATCCTTCAAGTGTAGCTTAAGCTAACTGACATATCCTAACTTTATACTCCTTATACACTAAAGAGGATGTTTAAGTTACACACATTCTATTAAGCAACTCATATAACTGATAAAGGACAAAATCAGACTTGGCTCCTCTGACTCCCCAGTTTGAAAGTTCTTCAACATTCAGAAAACTTAGATCATGGCATCTGATCCCATCACTTCATGGCAAATAGATGGGGAAACAGTGGAAACAGTGTCAGACTTCATTTTTTTGGGCTCCAAAATCACTGCAGTTGTTGATTGCAGCCATGAAATTAAAAGAAGCTTACTCCTTGGAAGGAAAGTTATGACCAACCTAGATGGCATATTAAAAAGCAGAGACATTACTTTGCCAACAAAGGTCTGTCTAGTCAAGACTATGGTTTTTCCAGTGGTCATGTATGGATGTCAGAGTTGGACTGTGAAGAAAGCTGAGTGCCGAAGAACTGATGCTTTTGAACTGTGGTGTTGGAGAAGACTCTTGAGAGTCCCTTGGACTGCAAGGAGATCCAACCAGTCCATCCTAAAGGAGATCAGTCCTGGGTGTTCATTGGAAGGACTGATGTTGAAGCTGAAACTCCAATACATTGGCCACGTCATGCGAAGAGTTGGCTCACTGGAAAAGACCCTAATGCTAGGAAGGATTAGGGGCAGGAGGAGAAGGGGAAGACAGAGAATGAGACGGCTGGATGGCATCACTGAGTTAGGTTTGGGACATGGGTTTGGGTAGACTCCAGAAGTTGATGGTGGGCAGGGAGGCCTGGCATGCTGCAATTCATGGGGTTGCAAAGAGTCGGACACAACTGAGCAACTGAGCTGAACTGAACTACTATTGCGTCCCAACTTGACATTAATTCTACAAACAGTCTAAATTCATTACCCTAAGAAGTAGCCTGTTCTAAGTTAGCCTATTATCAAAAATTTTTTCACTTAAAATAGCAAATTTAGTTGCTGCTATTTATCTTGGAGCATCCTTGTAAATGGCATTAAGGCAGAAAAGAAAAAAAAAGAGCATCAGGTAATGAAAGTTTAGATTTGTAAGATGTGGTCAAATGTAAAATAACAAATCATTGACAATTAGAAAATAAGAGAAAACAGTATAAACATTGCTGAAAGTTCAAAGCAAGCTTTGTCTGTCTTCCCTCTTCTATTTTGATACTGCAGTGTCTGTATTTGCAGGCCTGCTCTGATTTCATAACCATTTATGTTAACCTCTTTGATAGCTTTTTTTTAAATTAATAAGTGACCACACTATGTATGGCTTCTAATTTATTTTTCCAGAGGAAATTCTGGGAAAACAAAGAGTTCCCAAATATGATTACCGTTTGGCAGTGGTATTGTTTATACCAATGATCTCCAACCTTTTTGGCACCAGGGACCAATTTTGTGGAAGACAATTTTTCCGTGGACCAGGGGTGGAGGGATGGTTTTGAAATGATCCTCATAAGGAACCAGCAACCTATATCCCTTCCATGAACAGGTGGATACGAGTGATGGGGAGTGGCTATAAATACAGACTTCACTTGCTGCTCCCTGTCACTCACCTCCTGCTGTGCAGCCTGGTTCCTAAAAGGCCAAGGACCAGTACTGGCCTGCAGCCCAGGGGTGGGGATCCTTGGTTTATACTTTTGAAGAAGCCAAGACAGATTCTGCTGTGGGGATTCAGGGGTCATCTGAAGAAATAAAGAGGGTCTACACCTGCTATTCCTATGCTTCTTCCAAGCTGGGCCCAGAGACCCAGAGGGGCCAAGCTCACACAGAGGGGAAGCCTTTCAGTTCCTACACATGCTTCACGGCTATAGGTAAATGTGTTTAGGGTTCTTTGGCTTTTCTATTTAGGTAAATCACTCTCAACTGTGATCTTAGGTTTGCTTGATGGTTGTGGAGGTGAAGGCTGGAGATTGCCAATAAAACATATTGAGAAGGTCTTGTTTTACTGGAGAATGAGGTTCAGTAAGCATGAGTACATCAACTGAAGCCAAAACTATGATGAAATTATTGGATTTCTTGAGGGAGTGGTGAGGAGTAGGTAGTATTAAATTACAGCTAAAGAATCTGGTACTTCTCCATACCTCCCTCACCAAAAACAAACAAACAAACAAAAACAATGGTGTACTATCTCACACTTTCTCCATCTGTGAAACAAAGATAATTCCTCAGTCTCCTTCATGGCAATGACAAAATAAAAGCTCCTATAAAAGGCTTAGTTAGACACTAACTGTTAAGTCAATTCTTAATGATAATCTACTGAAGTCTTTATTGCTTCATCTTCTGGGAATTAAAAACCACTGGACCTTCCTTGAAACCCTCCACCAAGAATAGCATATGGCTCCTAGAATCTGTGCAATTAAGTTCCTGAAAATGAGGAGGCAGGGAAATTGTAGACCTCTGAACTGACAGATGAAAACAAGAAACAAACAAAAGATAGCTGATAGGTAAATGGGTTAAATGGTTAAGCAGTGACCCATCCGAGTACTAGTTCTTTCTCTATTAAACCTAATATCAAAGGAAGAAGGCCATGATAAGGAGTTCAAAAGCACCCTAAGCTTTGGAAAAACCAAGCTGGTTTAACTGATATAATTATTGTGGATTCATTGAAGTCTGAACAGCAAAGTATTTAAAGCACTGTCAGGAAATATTAAATCTCCTTTCTGAGACTAGGATGGAAAAAGGTAGGACAGCTCATTTTTTACATTAAAGCAGGATTGGGCCTGATGAGTATTTGAAATATTTCTTTCCCAATTTGGGGTGGCATTAGATTTGGGCTAGTAAAATATAAATGAACATCATTTGTACATGACAACTGCTGAGCCTAACCACTTAAAATTCCCTGAATGTCTTTTCTTTAGACGGGTTGCCAGATTCTCATCATCAAAGCCAGCAGAGCTGACCAAAGGCAGCTCTGTGGTGGAGGCCCCGCCTAAGATGTGATGGGTTAGAGAGATAGCTGTTTGTTTTGTGCAGACATTAATCCCTATCAGGGCCATTACAACATTTCAAGCTAGGTCACAGTACTCCAGATCACTCTACATTTTGCTCTGAGGCCAGGGAGCTCAGAGACTTGCTGTTGCCTGTTTGTTTCAGTGGAAATCAAATCCATTTCAGCACCACTTTCTGCTGCTTCTGGTTGAGACCAAAGAGTTGAAGAGAAATATACCAACATCAAGTGTTAAAGTCACAATACTAAAAATGACTAATCTAGTAAATGGTTTTGTTTATGATTTGGAAAACAGATTAAGATTTAAAAAAATTAACTATCTTTTCGTTTGTCCTTGGAGGGAAATTTAATCATGATTAGTCCTTGCCATTATAATGGTTTCACTGAAGCTACTTCCTAGGCCAAAAGAAACAGTTCATTACATACAAACTAATTCAAGAGATGAGATTGATTTGTCTCTTTTTGGAATCAAGGCCCTTATCTTTCCATTAGTCTAGTTTAAAAATATGGTGGCCAGATTCACCTAAGACTCCCCAGTTCTCTCTAATACCCTCCTCCCCATGACCCAGACTTCATTTCAAGATCTTGTCTAAAAGATCTATTAGAACAAAGAGCCTACTAATTAAGCAGCTAACCCCAAGACTGTGCCTTTAGCCTGGGGGGACTTGTTTTATTCCATTAATTTGAGAGCTGTTACTTTATCTCCAGTGGTAATTGGTGTGTTAAGTCTATCTGTACCCGCTTATGTGGGAGGAGATACAATTTACTGTAATTTGAACTCAGTTTTATGCCACAGTTTAGACTGGCAGGTCCCAGATTTTTCTTTGTTAGAGTGATCTTGAAGAAGCATCCGTGATGATGTTTTGAAACACTAGTTCATCTTTATCTATTATCCATGCAAACGTTTTGTGTTTAGTTGAGGCTATAGCTGATAGAACCAAAACGCTTAGCAGATTTTGGATTGATTCTTCTCTCTGCCGCCCAGTTTGCCCTTTGCTGTATGAATGGAGCATGAAAGGTCACAGTAAATAAATCCTGGCCTGGGTTTGCAAAAATGTGAATAGAAGGTAGTCAGTCATGGTAGCTCCCTTTTGTGAGAAGGTTATTAAAGTTCACTGGAAAACAATTTCCCCAATCTCACATTTATAATTGAATACTGCTGTTGTGAGGTTTCAGTGAGATGAAGTATGTGAAAGTGCTTTGTAAACTCTGCAAAATAAAAAGTTTGAAAGAAGAGCCATATAGGTATTAACTGGGGTTCCTGCTGGAAAATATGATTGTGCGGGAAACTGTCTCATTTATAGGTTTTTCTAATGATTGAATTTTTAAAGCTACAAATACGTGTGGCTTATAAAATCAGCAAGATATGCAAGAATCTTTCCTTTTTAAAATGTTTTCCACAGGAAAGGATGTTAAAAATAGACAGTCTTTTGCCACCAAAATTCACTGTGTCTTGGATTTCAAATGACTAAAATAGGGGTAAGTATCAATAGTTTTTCAAGAAAAAAAATCAGATATCTCAAATATATATGGAGTCAAGAGGGCTTTCTCAGTGGCTCAGTGGTAAAGAGTCTGCCTGTATTGCAGGAGACATAGGCAGCTCGGGTTCAATCCCTGGGTTGGGAAGATCCGCGGGAGGTGGGTGTGGCAATCCACTCCAGTATTCTTGCCTAGAGAATCCCATGGACAGAGGAGCCTGGTGGGCTACAGTCCATAGAGTCTCAAAGAGTCAGGTATGACTGAAGTCACTGAACACGCATGCATGAAGTCAAAAATACAAAAACCGAAGTTAGATTTTTTCAGAATCATAATATATTCTATTGGTATAATTTGGAAACTGCTTTTTAAATGTCTTATTTTGCTTTTAGCTGTTCAGTTCATTTGCTCAATTGTGTCCAACTCTTTGCAACCCCATGGACTGCAGCACGCCAGGCTACCTTGTCCATCACCAACTCCCAGAGCTTGCTCAAACTCATGTCCATCAAGTCAGTGATGCCATCCAACCATCTCATCCTCTGTCACCCCGTTCTCCTCCCGCCCTCAATCTTTCCCAACATCAGGGTCTTTTCCAGTGAGTCAGCTCTTTGCATCAGGTGACCAAAGTCTTGGAGCTTCAGCATCAGTCCTTTCATGGATATTCAGGGTTGATTTCCTTTAGGATTGACTAGTTTGAGACAAATACAGAAACTAAAATCCCAGATACATCAGGGAGGCCTAAGGTCACCCCCTTGTCTAGGGGGCAAATAGCCCACCTTTTCTCCCTTTTTTAAGTATAACAAAGCTTTATTAAATTTTTTCTTTGCAATGTTGTATTAGTTTGTGCTGTACAACAATGTGAATCAGCTATATGTATACATATATGCCCTCCCTCTTGAGCCCCCATCCCACCACACTCCCCATCTCACCCCTCTAGATCACGGAGCACTGAGCTGAGCTCCCTGTGCTTTATAGCCGCTTCCCACTAGCTACCTATTTTATCCATGGTAGTATATATATGTAATCCCAATCTCCCAGTTTGTCCCACCCTCCCTTTCCCTGTCTTCCGTGTCCACATGCTCATTCTCTACATTGCACCTCTTTTTCTGCCCGGCAAATAGGTTTATCTGTACTATTTTTCTTGATTCCATATATATGCTTTAAAATACAATGTTTAAGAAGTCCTCACTCTGCTGCTTTCTGTTCTTCAGTGTTCTCATTCTGGGCTCCAGACATCCACTCTGCATTTGGACTGTGGGGTCAGAAGATTCATGTTATTATTAGCTGTTGGAACCTGCAACCATGATTTAAGCTTATTGTGGCCATCTCTGTTAAACAGAGGTCTGTGATGATTAAATGAGATTGATAACAAAAGCCACCCAAAACGTACATTGTTGCTGTTTTTCAGTCGCTCAGTTGTGTCTGACTCTTTGCAAGCCCATGGACTGCAGCACGCCAGGCTCCCTGTCCTTCACTATCTCCTGGAGTTTATTCAAACTCGTGTCCATTGAGTCGCTGATGCCTTCTGACCATCTCATCCTCTGTGGGCCCCTTCTCCTCTTGCCCTCAATCATTCCCAACATCAGAGTCTGGGAAAGATCAAAAATTATGTATCCACCAACAAATGTAAGATAGAATTTTATTTATTTCCTTTCCCCCACTACCTTGTCCCTGTTGATATTCATGCAGCTGAAGTCCCATTGCCTAGGGACTTGGTTTGCTGCAGTTAATCTGATAAAGTAAACTCTGCTTACCTGTTAAAAGGTGCTAATAAGTTAACTTAGTGCCCTTCTCAGGTATTATATTTACATTTGGGAGGAACTGAAAGGCTCTTTTTCCTCCTTAGATTTGGGAAGGGGAGGAGATAGTGGGAGACATTTAATGTCAAGACTTAGAACCTTCCCCTTGATTCAAACACTCTGATGGGAGCTCCATAGTCATTGTTTTTAAAATCCACACAACAAACCTATGAGATGTGTACATGGGAAAGATTTCATAACTTGTTTTGTGTAAGTGAATCAGTTCATTAGGGAAATTTGAAGGTTATAGTGTGATCAAAGCAGGAATGGGCACCAGATTTGAAACTTGCATTTTGGGAAAAAAGCTGTCAATTGCAGTTCATTATTTAGTGCTTTGTTTATCTTAATAATGGGTAATCAGAATTTTAAGAATGTGTATGCAACCCAAGGCTAACGACAGTGCTGGTAGGGAAAAGAAAAGAAAAGGACTTTCTTTTAGTGAAAAAAAAAAAAAATGTATAGTGAACCAGCATTTATTCGACATTTATCAAGATTTCTCATTACTTGTTTCACCATCCCCTCTTTTATTCTGAAATATGTTAAAGCTAATTAATGACTTTATGTTATTTTGCTCCTATGGAACAATGGTGAAAATGATAATTTTTCTTTAACTTTTTTCTCATTGACCAGGGCTGATTACTCTGAAACATAATTCATACAGGAAAGTTAGGTTCAATGCTTCATTTTCCCCTTTAATTGCCGATTGTCAGAGTGAAGTATTGTATACTGACGACGTCCACTGGGGACTAAGGAGGGTGTGTGTGTGTGTTGCATTTTGATTTTTGCTTTTATTGCTTTGACCACTCCTCTTCGTCTGAGTTCCATTATGAACTCACAAACTTTTTAATGTGGTCAGTGTTGTAGCAGATGTCATTGATGCCACCCTGTTCGTGTCACCCCAACACTCACCATTCCTGAATATGAAGATGGCAAACACCTGCAACTCTTCACCTGAGAATTTTTATCTCATTTTCTGAATAGGACAGGAAGGAAGTGCCAGAAAATTGACACACTGGGAGCATCTCTTAGTCAGGGCTATAGAAGGACAAGTCTAAGATGTGCTCTATAACTTTCCCCAGAGGTCCCAGCAGGACTGAACCCCAGTTGCCCTCCACAGTGACTTGCTTATTAACATACCTTATATTGGCTTCCTACCCTTTCCTGTCTTGCTGTCTCATTCCCTGACCCCTCTCTCCTAGAATCAGCCCCCCATGAACCACATACACTCAAATCCTTGTTCAGAGGCTGCTTCTGGGAGAACCCAGCCTAAAGTCGTTCATACCAACAGTTGTCATAGGAAGCAGACACTCAGAATGAGATACCGATGGGAAAGATGGACTAGCCCTTCTTAAGTCAGGTGATGATTACCTCTGGCATGGCAAAGCACTGGTTTCTTAGATTTCACCTGTTTTGGATGAAAGAAGGGCATCGTGTGGAAGGAGATGTACTGGTTTATGCAGTAGCTCCAAAGCTTGAAAGATACGAGGGCTGGGAAATTAGTTGCTGTTGTTAACATACAAATGAAGGAAGAAAATAAAAGACTCAGATCAACAATCTATCAATTCAAGGTGTGGTCTGAAAGCCAAAAGCATCAGTGGCATTGTTTAAAAAGATCCAGAAGGCTGTGCTAATAACCAGATACAAAATTTAGATATAAGTGGTAGAACCGTGAAGTCAGCCTCTTGAAGTCATCCGCAACTTGAGACCTAGAAATGAGGACTTCTGGGTGGAGGTGCTTGAGCTCTGTCAACCCCTAGACTTTTCTGACCCCTGGACTGACAAAAGTGAGCCTTTCCCCTTGGCTGGAGGAAAGCAACCTTGCATTTTCTAGAGACTATGCGAGATCCTTTCCTGCAACAATGACTTCAAACTGTGTTTGTCCTCCTTGAGATCTCTTCTTTTTCTGGACTTCTCCACTGCTTTAACATTTGTGTTGTCCAGTCTAACAGCCAGAAGCCTCATGTAACTATAAACTAATGCAAATGAAATAAAATCAAGAATCTTTTCTCTGTCACTAGCCATATTACATGTTCTCAGTAAATATTTGTGGCTAGGAGCTACCATGTTGGACAATGCAGTTAAGACGGTTTTGTCACCACAGAAAGGTCTATTAGATATACCTGATGTAGACTAGGGATGGCAAACTTTTTAAAAGAGTCAGAAATTCAATATTTTAGGGTTTGCAGGCCATACGGCCATTGTTTCTACTACTAAACTGTGCCTCTGTAGCATGAACATAGCCATAGATAATATATAAATGGGCATGGATCTGCTCTTTAATTTTACAACAATGTTCAGTGTCCAGCTCATGGGCCTTCATGGACCCACCTCTGGTCTATAACAAAAACTAGGGTCAAGTCTTACTATAATGCAAGTATGAAGCACTGTTTATTAATTTCCATAGTAGAAAAATAGCTGGAATGACAATGAGGACCCATGAACCACAGGACCATGTGAAGGTATCTAAGAGACTACACTATTCCGATGGGCAAGAAAGCTGGGCATTTGATGATTCTGTTGGTTGACTTATACGATCGGAACATCAATAGTGGGAGAGTAGAAGTTGATGTCAAGTATCACCTTGGAAAATGATAATTTCTCACAATGTCCAACACTATGGCAAAGGAGGAATTATTCACCAAAGGGCTTACCTATGGGGGCTTCCCCGGTGGCTTAGATGGTAAAGACTCTGCCTGTGATGAAGCAGACCCCAGGTTGATCTCTGGGTCGGGAAGATCCTCTAGGGGAGGGCATGGCAGCCCACTCCAGTTTTTTTGCCTGGAGAATCCCATGGACAGAGGAGTCTGGCAGACCACAGTCTGTGGGATCACCTAGAGTCAGACATGACTGAAGCAACTTAGCACGTGTGTATGCACACATGGGCTTATATATACCAACAAATTTCAAGGCAGCATGCTTGGGAATGCAACTTGAGACTGCTCAGAGAGGAGGAATATAAGGTTTGATAAGGAAAAGTGTATTGATAGGAGTGCTGGCAGCATCTACATCCTGGCAAGGGCTACTGGAGCCCAGCCTAATCTACTGGCAGCAATGGCAACTTAACTCACAAGCCTCCCATTTTCTGGAGGCCTAGAGTAAATAAAGTGGAGATGCCAGAATTGTCTTGGCAGCATATTAAGGAAAGGGTCAAAAGGATCATAGATGTGGACATTTATGAATGGATTTATTATATGATAAAAAAGTAAAAAAAAAAAACAAAAAACAAAAAAACCCAGCCCTCTATGTTCCCCAGAGGGTCCAGAAGATATCCCTTCACTATTGCAATAAGAGAGGAGAGAAGTTAATGGTGGTTATCATTTGTGAGCCAGGCAGGGTGAAATGAAGGTTATTACAGACCCGGGCTACTTAGCACCATTGGGGATGATAAACCTCCAGCTCACTAGAGGCCAGGTGGCAGCATTTAACCCTCAGAAAGAAGCAAGGTGAATATAATTTCCATCATGGGTGTACAGATAGAATGACAATGAGGAGCCCATGCCCCACAGGAATCTGTGAAGATATCTAACAGATCAAGGTATTCCTAGGGGCAAGACAATTGAGGCTCTGATGATGGTGCTTCTTGACTTATATCACAAAAAATCAGTAATGGGCCAACAGAAAACTGATGTCAGATGTTGTATGTTGGAAAATCACAGTCCCTCACACTATTCTCAGACCCAGAATCCACTAGTTGAAGGGAAGTTTATTTCCTTTGGAGAAAAGGTGCTATGACATCACAGAAGTATGACATCACACAGCAGTATGTGATGTCATAGCAGTAGTTATTTCCCCAATCTACCCCCAAAGGACTTATGGTTATTTACCCAATAACGACATACTCAGGAAAAGCAGATTTTCCAATGGCTATTGGGTACTGGATTATAGATAATACTGATAGAGTATCATCTATCGGGGCTATGGAAGTCATGTGATAGAGTCCAGTCCCAAGTCCATCTTACAGTGAATACAGTGGATCTGTGGGCCATGCAGTGATGATTTTTCAAGCCCTAAATGCATCATTAGGCTGAATTTACCTAGAGGTTGACAGAGCCCTCACATTCATTACTTGACTGAGGAGTGTTATGTTGGAGAAAGTTAGTGGAAGCATGGTAGCAGGATAATGGTTTTGCAAAGATGTCCATGTCCTACTCCCTGGAACCTGAAAATAAGTTAAGTTATACAGCAAAGGGTTAAGGTTGCTAACCAGCTGAACTTTGGCCAAAGAGATTATTCGAGATTATCTGGGAGGCTCAATGTAATCATATAAATGGAAAAAGAAGGCAGAAGAGAAAATCTGATTTAAAGAGAGATCTGAAGATGATATGATGCTGGCTTTGAAGGCAGAGGAAGAAGTCACAAACCAAGAGATGTAGGAAGACTCTAGAAACTGGAAAAGTCAAGGAAAGAGATTCTCCCCAGATCCTCCAGACTAAATATAGTTCTCCCAATACCTTGATTTTTATCACAGTGAGACTTTCAAAACTGTAAAATAATAAATTTCTGTTGTTATAAGCACTAAATTTGTATTAATTTATTATAACGACAATAGAAAACTAATAGAGAAAGCTCTTAAATTTGCACCACTACTCTCCACCTGGCAAGGAATTAAAATTAAAGCAATATTGCATCCTGGATGAATGGCAGAACTGAGTACTACTCTCCAGACTTACAGGTTGTTGAGGTGGTAGACACTATTCTTTTTTGATTCACTGTATGGTCCCCGAAAAATCAGATGGATCATGGCAGAGGATGGTGAACTATCACAAACTTAAACAAGTGAGCTCCCTAGCTGCAGCTACTGTGCCAAACGTGGTATCTTTACTAAAAAAGGTCATAATAGCCTCTAGCTCTTGGAATACATCTACTGATCTAGTGAATGCATTCTTTTCAATTCCCATCATGAAGGAGGATCAAAAGAAGTTCAGATTCACCTGGGAATGAGAAGAATACATGTTCATTTACAGTTATGCCCCAGGGTTATGATACTTTCCTAGTTTTGATAGTCTTGACATTCCCAAAGATAAGAAGTTGCCCCAGCATACTAATGTTATCATGTTAGCCAGAACTGTTGAACAGGAAATGGCAAGTACTCTGAATGTCTTGAAACAAGTGCGTACAACACAGTGAGAGAGAAATCTTATGAAGATCTGGGGATTTCCCACATTGGTGGTGTTTTTAGGGGTCTGATTGTCTTACTATGTCAGGACACTCCCTCCAATATAAAAGACAAATTACTGCACCTTGAGCCTCCTACTATGAAGAAAAGAGATATGCATTTTAGCACTATTTCTTCAATTTAATTTTTTTCATATAGTAAAAAGTATAAATCTTAAGTGTATTATTAGGTATATATATGTGTGTGTGCGTGTATATACGAAAAAGTGAACGTGAAGGTTGCTCGGTCATGTCCAACTCTTTGCAACCCCATGGACTATACAGTCCATGGAATTCTCCAGGCCAGAATACTGGAATGGGCAACCTTTCCCTTCTCCAGGCAATCTTCCCAACTCAGGGACAGAACCCAGGTCTCCCACATTGCAGGTGGATTCTTTACCAGCTGAGTCACAGGAGAAGCCTAAGAATACTGGAGTGGGTAGCCTATCCCTTCTCCAGCAGGTCTTCCGGACCCAGGAATCAAACAGGGGTCTTCTGCATTGCCAGTGGATTCTTTACCAACTGAGCTATGAGGGAAGCCTGTATATACATATACATACATACATATATACATATATATATATATATATATATATATATATATGAGAGAGACGAAGTAATCATGACTCAGATTGGCTCATATCAAGGACATTCCCAGAAATTTGTTCATGACCTTTCCAGTCAGTATCCCATCCCTCCAAATGTAGCAATTATTTGATTTCTATCTTCATAGATTAATTTAACTTGTTTTTCACTTCATCTAAATGAATTCATAGTACATGTGCTTTTATGTTGGCTTTGTTGACTCAACATGTTATTTTTGAAGTATGTATATGTTGTTTCATGTTTAGTAATTGCTTCTTTTTTCTTATGGCATAGTATTTCACTGTGGGTATACAGCAAATGTATACATCAAAATAAGTGTATCTATTCTTCTGCTAAAGGCTGCTTATAGGCTGTTTCCCATTTGGATATATTATGAATGAACTTCCATGAATATTTTTAGTTCAACCTTCTTGTGAACACATGCACTCATTCATTTTGGGTATACAGATGAGAATGAAATTGCTAGTCACAAGTGAGTATATATCAACTTCTTTAGAAACTGTCAAACAATTTTCCAAAGTGGTGGACCATTTTATATCTCCATTAGCTGCACATGAGAGTTCCAATTATTCTCTACTCTTGTCAACTTGGTTTTGTCCACCTTTAAATAATTTTAGCCAGTCTTGTGCTCGTGTTTTAAATTTCCCATTGTGGTTTTAATTTTCATTTCTCTATTGATCGATGATGTTGAGTGTCTTTGCATGTGCTTATTGGCCATTTGAATATCTTCTTTGGTAAAGTGCTTGGTGTTTAACCAGTTGCTCTATTGGAATTTGTCTTTTTGCAGAGTCTTGATACATATTGCAAATATGTGTTAGACAAACATATTGCAAATATTTTCTCCAAAGCCTCGGGCTTCCATTTTTTACTTTCTTAAACATTTCTCTTGATGAGAAGTGGACCATTTGGACAAAGTCCAACTAATTTTTTTCTATTGTGGTCTGTGTTTTTTGCATTCTTTCCAAGAAATCTTCCTTTACTGTAAAGTTATAATGATATTTTCCTATAACTTTATAGTTTATACTTTCTCATTTATATCTGTGACCCATCCCAAGTTACTTTATATGTGTAATGTGGGTTAGTGGTCAAAGTTCATTTTTTCCGCATAGAGATAGGCAGTCACTTCAGCATCATTTATTGAAAAGAATTTTCTTTCATTTTTGAAATGCACTGAGGCCTTTGTTGAAAATAAGAAAATTAAATACATGCTGGTGTATTTTTGGACTTTGTATTCTGTTACATAGATTCATCTGTATCCAGACACCACACTGTTTAATTGCATAGGTTTAGAAGAAGTCTTAAAACCTGACAGTGTAAGTACTCCAAATTACTTCATCTTCAAGATTATCTCGGCCATTCTAAGTCCTTTGAATTTTCATTTAAATTTTAAAATCAGCTTCTCAATGTATATACGTATAATTTGCTGGGATTTTGATTGGGATTATACAATGGCTATAGATCAGTTTGGTCATTTTACTAGAAAGTAGATTTCCTTTGATTCTCTAAGTATGTAATCATATCATATGCAAAAACAGTTTTATATCTTCTACATATTTTTTCTTGATTTATATACATAGATATAGGTATATACTGGCCAGGACCTTGAGTCCAGCACAAACTGGAAGTAAACATAGTGAAAGTCAAGTGAAATTGACTTGTTTCCAATTTTATCAGATTTATCAAGATAACACTTCATGTTAAATTTTGAATACTTTTCCAAATTTAAGGGAAAGACATGCTGGGTCATATAGTAAATCAGCTGGAGCAATATTATCAAATGTGATGTATGCTGTCTATGTTTCTACTTTCAGTTGAGATATAGGAGACTTTGGCAAATCATTATTTCTAGGGGGAAAATGAAAAATTAAATTTATAAAATTTTATATAGAATATGTTAAATTTTAAACATTATATATATATTTAATAGATAATTTTTAAAAACTCATCATTTAAAAAGAGAAGTTTTAAGTTCATACCAAAATTAAGCAGAAAGTACAGAGAATTCCCATATATCCTCTGGTCCTCTTCCCTGTCGAACTCTCCCCCATTTTCAACACCTAACACTAGAGTGGGGTACATTTGTTATACCTGATTAACTACATCTAGACATCATAATCAACCAAAGTCTCATTTACATTCACTCTTGGTGTGCATATTCTGTGTATTTTAACAAATGTATGACATGCATTAGCCACTGTAGTACCATACAGAACAATTTCACTGCCCTAAAATTACTCTGCTCTGCCTATTCATCCAAATCCCCACCCTCCCACCTCCTGGCAACTGCTAATCTTTTTATTGACTGCATGTTGTCATTGTTTAGTCACTCAGTTGTGACTGACTGTTTGTGGCTCCACGGACTACAGCACACCAGGCTTCCCTGTCCATCACCATCTCCCGGAGTTTGCTCAAACTCATGTCCATTGAGTTGATATGCCATCCTACCATCTCATCCTCCATCATCCTCTTCTCCTTCTGCCTTCAATCTTTCCCAGCATCAGGGTCTTTTCAAATGAGTCAGCTCTTTGCATCATGTGGCCAAAGTATTGGATCTTCAACTTCAACATCAGTCCTTCCAATGAATTTTCAGGACTGATTTCCTTTAGGATGGACTGGTTTGATCTCCTTGCAGTCCAAGGGACTCTCAAGAGTCTTTTCCAACACCACAGTTCAAAGCATCAATTTTCAGCTCAGTTTTGTAAGAAACCAAATTGTCTTCCAAAGTGGCCATACCATTTTGAATTCCCACCAGCAATTAATGAGAGTTCCAGTTGCTTCAAATCCTCATGAGCATTTGGTGTCATCGGTGCTTTGGATTTTGGCTGTTATTAATAATAGGTGTGTAGTGGTATCTCACTGTGGTTTTAATTTGTATTTTCCTATGACATATTATGCTGAGAATTTTCTCTATGCTTATCTTCCACGTGTATCTTCTTTGGTGAGGGGTCTATTCAAGCTTTTGCACATTTAAAAAATCTAATTGTTTATTTTCTTATTGGTCAGTGTTAAGAGTACTTTGTATATTTTGGACATATAAAGAACTTAATTAGATATGTCTTCTGCAGAGACATATTCTTTATTAGATATGACCTTTATTAGATATGTCTTGTAAATGCTTTCTCCCAGGCTGTGGCTTTCTCCTCACTCTCTTGACAGTATCTTTTTCAGAGTAGATGTTTTTATTTTAATGAAGTCCAGCTTATCAATTATTTCATGGGTTTTGCCTTTTGGGTATTTTATCTAAAAAGTCATCAACAGAGCCAAAGTTGCCTAAATTTTTTCCTACTACTATCTTCCAGGAGGTTTATAGTTTTGCATTTTATATTTATGTCTGTGATCCATTTTGAGTTAATTTTTGTGAAGGGTGCAAGGTTTGAGTCTAAAATCTGTTTGTTTTTTTTTAATTTAAATTTAACATGTGGATGTCCAGTTGCTCCAGCATCATTTATTGAAAAGATTACCTTTTCTTCAAGGTCATGTATTTTTAAAAACATATTGGATCACAGTGGATGCAAATATGCCTAAGGGAAGTAAATTCTAGAAAGAGACAAGCCTGTCCTAGTTGGGCAGAGATTTCATTTAATTTTCACAAAAACTCTGTGAAGTAGGATTAATATTAAACTGCTTTCTTAAAATCACACAGCTCAAAGGAAATGAGGAAATGTCCAGAGGAAATGTAAAAGTGTCAGTGATCTACTTGTCAAAACCAACAGAAACGCTTTAGCCAGCATCTTGTTGGTAGTGTTTTGGCCATGTTAAATTTTTTATGAAAATTCTCCCCTTTGATTCTTGTGACACTGCACTTTTCCCTCTTTGATTCTGGCCCTACCTTCTCAGTTTTCTTTTCCCATCTCCTTAGGTGTGGGTATTCCCCAGAGAGCCAACTACAACATTCTTCTTGCCAAGGTCTTTCCTGGGTGATAATGTTTCTATATTCCAGTGGTCCAAACCAATGGTAATGATTCCTCTAAATATTTACTACTAGTTTAGATATTTCTGCTAAATTCATGGCAGGATCTCCACTTGAATCATCTCACAGAAGCCCAAACCCAACCTGTCCAAAACTGACCTCATCTTCTGTGCTGTCTGGTTTAGAGAATGGAACTATTTGAAAGTTTTCAAGCCTGAAAGTTGGCCATAATCATAATTCTCTCCCACCCCTGCTTTCAAGCAGCTACTAATGATTATCATTTACACATTCTTAAGTAATCTCTTATATCCACCCTTTCTATTTGTTCTCACTGTTAATATCTTATTCCAGAACTTTTCCATTTCTTCCCTGTTACTGCAACAATCTGTTAACCTCTCTCCTGCCTCTAGCCTGATTCTTGTCCAATCCATCATCTGTCATAGTGTTAGGATGGTCTTTCTAAACCCACACTTCTCCCCTTCTTAAAACCCTTTCCAACTGACTTTGGGAAAAAGAAGGCAATCCTTTAAAATGACTTCTAAACCTAGTCAGTTAAGTAGTCCCCAATTCATCTCTCTAATGGCACTTCTCATGACTAACATTTGCATTTTCCTAAGCAAGCCATGTTCTCTCTTATCTAAGAGGTTTCTAGCATATTATTGCTTCTTTCTGGGATTAGGATGCTTATCCTTTTATGTCCTCATCTTCTTTTGTTATTATGTTACTTACTGCAGGTTTTTTTTGATTATGTGTTTATGTCAGGCCTTCCCTGTTACACTGTAGATACCTTGGAGGCAAGTACAGTTTGGCTTTAGCATCTCCAGCCTCAAAAATTTTGGTTACAAATAGGTGAACGAAGTACATTCTCCACAACTGAGCTGGACTCTGATAACTGTGACTGCCTACTCTGTTTTTGGGTTGGGGATTTTAAACCTCAACATGGTGCTCCAATGTCTCTCCAGTCCTCTGTGGCCTGGTTTAATCATATAAATAGTCTTGCTATGGTCTCTACATGACTTTCTATCACCCACTGACATAGACCTTCTGTCTTTTGAAGAACTAGGCACTGGAGGGTAGATTGGGCCACTTTGTAGACCATACTCCAACCCCTAAAATCTCCAGACTCAAGCTTTGCTTTGTTTTTGTTTTATTTCAGCTTGGAGATCCCTTAGCTACAAGTTGAAAGAGTTAACTTCTGCTCAAAGAGGTGTCTTCTGTCACCTACTAGCTTGCCATTGCTACCTTAATGGCAATTAATACTTAGGGTCCCCAGCTGCTTAGAAATAAAGTAACACAAAGATAATGATAAAATGGGTTTAGGGTAGCTGGTACATATCTAATAGAAATTGTTGACATAGATTTTAAGGGAAAATGAGGTGGATTTATAATTAGCAAATGGAAAAACTAAACCTATCATTTATCTTTGCCACCAAAGGACAGGGGCCAGGAATGAATGAGCAACCTTTAAGCAATGGTGAAATAAAGAAGGTAAGAAACATCATCCTATCCTTGGGTACTTCTACAAGTTACTTTGAGGTAGCTGTTCGTGGGGCATTCTCAGAAGGGGCTCACAGACTTCTAAGTCACGGCCCCTTAGGCCCCTCTGAGAACAGCATGTTAGGAGGTTCAGATCTCTATTGACTAGAGGTAGAAGAGTTGAGGAAGCATGGGGGAAGTGAGGGAGCAGATGGAGAATGGGCTCTGCAACTGGACAGTCTCTGTCATAACACTGGTTCCGTTGCTTCCTAGGACAAATGTATGACTTCTCTCTGCCTGAGTTTTCTTGTGTACCCATTGGAGAAATAATAGTCTATCAGAACAGAGAAGCGTTACATCAAATAACTAGTGTAAATATCAGATGATGATGATGTGATTGTTATTTTTCTTTTGTGACGATATTCTGAGTCCTGAGTTGACCCAAGAAAAATTGGTAAGGATTTGGATGTACTTACCTTAGACTGTGGGATTGGATGGCTTATTTCATTCCAGCTATTAATATTTTGTACCCCGTACAAGTCAGTCCTGGCCTATTTGCTCTCAGATCCACCCTAGCTCTTTTTTGTTCAGTTCTATATTTCAAGAGGTCTACTCCCTGAGGAGAGTTTCCCAGGTTCCCATGCCTACTATCTTCTGTTTCATTTAGTACAAGGCACCAGAGGAAACTGGAGTGTGGGAGGCAGAGAAGTCAAGATATTTCCCCCTACCTGGCAGCCTCAGGAGGTGTCTGCAGTCACCGAGTTTCTTCTCTGGTTCCAGATCCCACTGGATAAGTCCATCACAGTTTCAGCCTCCACTGAGCTCCTCTGACTCATCCATGCAAAGGTGCTAGTGGCTTCCTCTTCCAACTAATCTCTGGGTTGCTTTACTATCTCCTGGTTGACTTTTAGTTCTTCCATTACCTGTATACCCAATCGCTTTGATTAAATCCCCTCTTTTAAAAAGAAAGTGGGTTTTGTTTTCTGATTTGGATTTTGACCAATACCCTCTGCCTTCCTGTCCCAGCCCTCCTGTCAGTGTCTTTGGATGCCTGAAGTTAGGGGACATTGCTGGAGCTCATGCAGCTCTAACAAGAGGACGCTGACTGACTCCTCTGCCCTCTCGCCCCTGACAGTGCTCAGACACAGGGACAGGAAGCCCCTTAGCTACACACAAAGGCTGTCAGGAGGCAGCATTCCCCAGCCCAGGCTGTGTGGGATGATTCCCCAACAGTCCCAAACATTGCTGCTATCTATATGACAGCAAAGAAATGTTTTGGCAGAAGCCAGTCTGGGCATCAAAATGCTGAGGCCCATATGTTCCTGCTAACTTCCTGCCAAAATGTTGTTGTTTGAGTTATGAAGAGTATAACTTTTTAATCCAGAATTAAAAGGGAACTCTAACCCAGGGAAACATTTTAAACTGAAAAATAAGATAACAAAAATGAGTTCAAGTGTAATAAAAATGACAAATGGGAGTGATTGAGATTGGGTGGTTAGGGAGGCAAAGTCTAGGAATTGTATCGGGGTTTCTATTGTCTGCTTCATCCTGGACTTTTAACCTCATGTGTTCACTTAGCCTGACTTCTAAACAGAAACTGAAGACAGCAGGCATTTCCAAGCAATTGCTCTTCCTGCTCATATTCAACCAATCCTTGCTTACCTCTGGTCTTTCTGATCCTGGGTTCTGGACCCTACCTCAAAATTAGCTGCTTGCTGCCCTCTCTGGTTTTTGTAACACTCACCCATCCTCCTCTTCTCTGTTTGTTGGGCTTGTGTTTATGACCCTGCGTTCACTTGTTTTCTACCTTGATGGTAGCCATCTCTTCAGCTTCAGTAAAAATTCCCACCACTTCTCAATAACTCTACCAGTTGGGCAGTCAAGAGCTCTTCAACATTGTTCTGTGAAAAAAAGGCATTGTTTTGTGACAAAAGGGAGAATTTGGCACTTATAATAAGAAGGAGAAAGTGGCAAAATCCAGTATAGAGCGGCAAGACAGCCCTGCACGGGGAAAGAAGCAAATTTTACAATGTAGAACTTCTTTATTTCTTGGGAGAAACTGTAATTTGAAGATTTTAAGATACATTGAAGAGTTATCAATAATAATAAAAGAGAGAGATGCTGGTAAGGAATTGTGGCTACATGGCCTGGTGATTCAGAGATTCTAAGGGGAACTGTTTGAATATAGGCTCTTTGCTGTTTGTATCCCACTTATATCTCCAGGTCCACCTCCACTCCAGAGGTCACCTGCAGACAATTCCCAGATGCTCCAAGGGTATCTCCTCTCTTGCTGCCTGGGGGAGCTCTCTAGCTAGAGGAACATGCCCACTTGTGCAGGAGGAGGGCTAGGGATATGGAAAGTAACGTCCCAGAAACAATCATCAAACATTCAGAGACAGCAGTTGATCCAGGTTCTTCAAGATCACATGGAAAAAATATAAAACGTGTTCTATAGAATGTCCTGGAAAGCCCCAGAGAACTCCCCATTGTCCCCTGTGGTAACCCAGTCACAACATACCCATTACTGTCTTCAGTTCCTTCCCTAGTTCCCTTCTCACTTATCCTGCTTCCTGGAGTCACTTCTCAAATAAACTATCCTTGGCTCAAGTAGCCAGTCCAAAGATAACATCATCTCATCTGGACCATCAGTCCATCCTTCCTATCAGATCCTTCAGAAGTTATTCAACCTATATGTAAACTGGGGCTTTTGAAAGCAACACCATAAGGAATCCCAAGATTCCCAACAAACCCCCCTAAATCTTAAAGTGGTGATGGTGGTTTAGTCGCTAAGTTGTCTCTGACTCTTGCAACCCCATGCATTGTAGCCTGCCATGCTCTTCTGTCCATGGGATTTCCCAGGAAAGAATACTCGACTGGGTTGCCATTTCCTTCTCTTGGGGATCTTCCCAACCCAGGGATCAAACCTTCATCTTCTGCATTGCAGGCAGATTCTTTACCACTGAGCCACCAGGAGAGCCCCTAGTTTTAAAGTTGCAATCAACAGACATTTGAAAGGGAACTTGCATGGCTGCTTCCTATAGTTATTTTATAAAGGACACTAAGTCCTGAATTAGAATAGAATATCCCAGTGCATGAAACCTAGAACAAACTAGAAATACTCTATTGGGTTTTTACAAACCTTTTTTGGAGACACTATTCTAACCAGGTATTATGCTAGAACTTTACATGTTACAGTGTTAAATATTCACAATCACACTTTTATAGTTAAATAAAATAAAGTTCATTTTATAATGAGAACAAAGACTTAATGGTAAAGTAACCTGCCCAAACTTCAGATTTCTTTTGTAGCTATTTTTGGATTTGGTGTTTTGGTGCTATAGGTGGCAGAGTGCTCCATCTCTAAACCCATGTGCTCTATGATGTTTCTTAACTTACTCTGCACTTAGGTTAGGGTTTTTTATGGGGATCTGATCAGTGAAAAGTGAGATGAAATAGTGTAAACCACTTCTAGAACATCGCTTAAAGTTTTCTAGTGTGGTTATCCAGCCTTTTTATCCCCCAGATCCAGTGACCTTGGAGGCCAGGAATCAAGATGTTATAGCTATAAAACAGGAGAGGGCTATCTGTCACGTATCATACATTGTATGAGCTGGAAATAATATTTTATTAAGTCACTAAAAATCACTAAGTCTCTTTTGTTAAGTCACAAGGTATTAGTATGTGGCAAAGAATAGTAGGTGACCACTAGATGTGAAGATATTAATACTGAAGTCTGGAAAAACCTTGATTCATGTTATGCAAGCCAAAACATTTGGAAAACTTACCATCAACAATAATTTGGGAGACAAACCATGTGCTTAGTGAGCTGTTATCTCTAGGAGAAAATGTTGGAAAACAGCATGTTAGTATTGTGTGTTGGTTACAACTGGCTATGTTTTAGGGGTTGGTGGGGAAGAAGAGATAAAGAAAAGATGACTTCAGAAGAGAACTGACCAGTTTACAAAAAAAAAAATTGAATCCAGAAATCTGAGGCACTGTAGGATTGGAAAGCTTACTGCTTCTAGATTCTAAAAGGCAAGAAGTAGAAAAATGCTTTGAGCAGCAAACACCCAATAAAACATAAAGTGACTGAGCACAGATCGGATTAAAGGAGTGACTTTCAGTTCATGGAGAACAGCACTGGCGACCTGCTACAGTACTCTTGCTTGGAAAATCCCATGGACGAAGGAGCCTGGTAGGCTGCAGTCCATGGGGTCACTAAGAGTCGGACATAACTGAGCGACTTCACTTTCACTTTTCACTTTCATGCATTGGAGAAGGAAATGGAAACCCGCACCAGTGTTCTTGCCTGGAGAATCCCAGGGACGGCGGAGCCCCGTCTATGGGGTCACACAGAGTCAGACACGACTGATGCGACTTAGCAGCAGCAGCAGCAGAGATCAACAGCTCCACCAGAGAACATGAAGACATCAAATACGTCTCAAAGAATTACAAACCTTGATAATCAACTAGTTCAGTGGCTACAGGAATTTTTTAATTTGATGGACTGGCAGGATTTTTCTTTTTAAGAAGTCAATATCAATTTTTATCAAAGTAATGCATGCATATAATTAAAGTGAAGTGAAAGCTGAAAAAAAAAAAAAGGAGTGACTTTGCAAACTTGAAAGGTGGTCACCATTAAGTTGAAAAAGATAGGAATGGAGAGAAGAAACAAAGAACTACAGCAGACTTGAAAACAATGACGAAAAGTTATCTTTGGATGTATTTATTATTACACAGAGATGATTAGAATCAAATAGATCAAAATTCTATTGAAGTTTTGAGGGAGCAGTATTTTGAGTTCTATAATGCTTAGTTCCCAGCCTTCCATGAACAGAAGCAAATGTTGAAAGTCACAGCCTTGAGGAGGAGATGATTTCTCACCCCTATTTCAGGAGTGATCAGAGAAAAGGATATACAAGTCCCTTTAGAGGACAGTTCAGTCCAGTTCAGTTGCTCAATCATGTCTGACTCTTTGCGACCCCATGAACTGCAGCACGCCAGGCCTCCCTGTCCATCACCAACTCCCAGAGTTCACCCAAACTCATGTCCACTGAGTCTGTGGGCTAATCAAGGAACTATCCTCACCCTGGGTGGAGTCTCCACAACCTGCCCAGCAGGATTTCAGAACCCCAGATATGTGGTTACTTTGTATCTCTTTCTTCTGCTTTTTGAATTAGGAGAATCTATTGTGGTGATTCTGTCTTTATTACACCATTGTACTTTGGACAAGACAATCTTTTTTCTTCCTGTATTTTTCTTTTTTGTTATATTAAAAAAATTTTTAATAGTAAAAATTTAATTTTACAATTTTGTGTTGGTTTCTGCCATGCGACAACATGAATCAGCCATACGTACACACATATCCCCTCCCTCTTGGACTTTCCTCCCACTCCCCCGACCACATTCTACGCCTCTAGGTTGTCACAGAGCGCAGGGTGAGCTCCCTGAGTCATACAGCAAATCCCCACTGGCTAGAGGGATAATCATTTTAAAGTTCATTGGCCTCTGGACTGGGAGAAGCGATGTGCAAACTTAAGAGAGACTACTGCCTATTGCACAGAGACCCACTGAACTTGAAGCTGAATGTAGTGGATTTGGGGTTGACTCCCAGAGGTGTGGGTGGTGTCCCTGGTTTCTGTATGTGACAGCAAGGAGCAAAAAGGTACTCCAAGGCACAAATCAGGCTGAAGCAGAGCTGATGGTGCTCACTATATCATGCATAAGCTCTAGTGCATTTGCTCCTCAGCTTCCCTAGTGGCTTGGGGTCATGTGACTGGTGTCTGGTCATTAGAAGTAGGTAGAATGACTCCATCTAATTTTCCAGCTCTCCCTTCTTCTGTCACGGTGACCACGCAGGTCTTAGATCCTCATGTTCCTGATGCTGTGCTGGTAAGATGAAGGAAGACTGCCTCACACACAGTGAACTAGGCAAGAGCTAGAAATAAACATTTATGGAATGAATGAAACCATGGAGACTTTAAGGTATATTTGTAACTGTATCATAACTTAGTCTATTCTGACTAATATCCTCTCCTATTCAGAGAAGATTCATAAAATGGGAAATTTTGAGATAATTCTCAAGTCTAGCAAATTTGGAGAGAAGGCAGGCAGAGTTCTTTTTTATTTTTATCTCAGAGTAGAAATTATGTGTAAGATGAAATAAGATTTTAGAATTTCATGAGATGACATTTTATATAAACTGAAAATTAAATCCAAGGATCTAAGCATCACAAAACAATTTTTGAAGAAGTTATTTTGCAAAAGGTTGCCCTCTGCCACTGCTGGAAGCACTGGTTCAGGCTCTCTATTAGATCGCTCCTGTCTCCTCAGTCTAAGGTTTGTCTTTAGCTTAGAGTTTTCTGTCTTTTGAACACAAACCCAAGAGTTTTCCCAAGAAAAAATCTTACCGGTGTTCTTTCATCTTCTGGGTCAAGAAAGAAATCAGCTCTCAAGAAGAATTATAATATTGTTTTGAGCAAAAATGAACAATGTAGGATCCTTCAAACTTGTAAATATCTTCAAGAATCTTTGACAGTGCTGTAGACTGATACTCCTACTTGGAATTCTGGATGTTTATTATTAACTGATATAAAGCAATTATACCATGACTGAATTCAATACCAAGTATCTGGGTATAAAAGTACTGTTTCAGATATTAGTTTCTTTACCAACTTTTATGGCATTTCTTGATGGGAAGCAAGAAAGAAGACTATTCATCAGAAGCCTAATCACCAGAAAAGTTCTGTAGTCCTTGCCCTAAAAAGAGGTCTGGAACAATGATTAAACACCCATCACTCACATATCACACACATACTCAGAGTTTGGCATCGGCCAGCTGAAGAAAGCTTGAATGACAACCACAGCTTCGCTTGTGTTAATCATTTTGCTGATATAAGCCTCAAGACATTCCAACTGGACTCCATGCCCTTCATTCGATACTATGATCTTAGGACCAATGTACATGCACAAGGAGAAGCTCTGTTAGCCATTAGAGTAATTGATGGTTTTCTTGTTAAGGGATTTAAGAGCAGACCAAAAATTGCTCTACCTCTGACTGTTGCCTTGACACCACTTTCTATGTACCAAGAAGGGCAAAAAAAATGAGGAAAGGTTCCTGTTTTCCTTAAATTCAAATGCTGTTCTCAGCAATACGTGAACTGTGAACTTCCAGATGTTCAAGATGGTTTTAGAAAAGGCAGAGGAATATGACCCAGCAATCCCACTGCTGGGCATACACACCAAGGAAACCAGAATTGAAAGAGCCACGTGTACCCCAATGTTCATCGCTGCATTGTTTACAATAGCCAGGACATGGAAGCAACCTAGATGCCCATCAACTGACGAATGGATAAGAAAGCTGTGGTACATATACACAATGGAATATTACTCAGCATTAAAAAAAATTTCATTTGAAGCAGTTCTACTCAGATGGACAAAACTGGAGCCCATTATCCAGAGTGAAGTAAGCCAGAAGCAAAAACAACAATACAGTATATTAACACATATATATGGAATTTAGAAAGACGGTAACAAGAACCCAACATGCGAGACAGCAAAAGGAATGCAGATGTATAGCATAGACTCGTGGACTCTGTGGATGAGGGTAAGGGTGGGATGATATGGGAGAATGGCATTGAAACAAGTTAATTATCATATGTCTAATCAATCGCCAGCCCAGGATTGATGCTCGGGGCTGGTGCAGCGAGATTTCCCGGGGGGGAGGGAGGAGGGAGGGGGGTTCTGGAGGGGGAGCATATGTAAACCCATGGTGATATCATGACATTGTATGGCAAAAACAATTTAAAAAAATTAAAAAAAAAAAGAAAGAAAAGGCAGAGGAGCCAGAGATCAAATTGCAAACATCTGCTGGATTATCAAAAAAGCAAGAGAGTTCCAGAAAAATATCTATTTCTGCTTTATTGACTATGCCAAAGCCAGCCTTTGACTGTGTGGCACAATAAACTGTGGAAAATTCTGAAAGAGATGGGAATACCAGACTATCTGACCTGTCTCTTGAGAAACCTGTATGCAGGTCAGGAAGCAACAGTTAGAACTGGACATGGAACACCAGACTGGTTCCAAATAGGAAAAGGAGTATGTCAAGGCTGTATATTGTCACCCTGCTTATTTAAGTTATATGCAGAGTACATCATGAGAAACGCTGCGCTGGAAGAAGCACAAGCTGGAATCAAGATTGCTGGGAGAAATATCAATAACCTCAGAAATGCAGATGACACCACCCTTATGGCAGAAAGTGAAGAGGACCTAAAAAGCCTCTTGCTGAAAGTTAAAGAGGAGAGTGAAAAAATTGGCTTAAGGCTCAGCATGAAGAAAACTAAGATTATGGCATCTGGTCCCATCACTTCATGGGAAATGGATGGGGAAACAGTGGGAAAAGTGTCAGACTTTATTTTTGGGGGCTCCAAAATCACTGCAGATGGTGATTGCAGCCATGAAATCAAATGACGCCTACTCCTTGGAAGGAAAGTTATGGCCAAGCTGGATAGCATATTGAAAAGCAGAGACATTACTTTGCTAACAAAGGTTTGTCTAGTCAAGGCTATGGTTTTTCCAGCAGTCATGTATGGATGTGAGAGTTGGACAGTGAAAAAGGCCGAGTGCCGAAGAATTGATGCTCTTGAAGTGTGGTGTTGGAGAAGACTCTTGAGAGTCCTTTAGAATGCAAGGAGATCCAACCAGTACATCCTAAAGGAGATCAGTCCTGGGTGTTCATTGGAAGGACTGATGTTGAAGCTGAAACTCCAATACACTGGCTACCTCATGCGAAGAGTTGACTCATTGGAAAAGATCCTGATGCTGGGAAGGATTGGGGGCAGGAGGAGAAGGGAACAACAAAGGATGAGATGGCTGGATGGCATCACCAACTCTCTGGACATGGTTTTGGGTGGACTTTGGGAGTGGGCGATGGACAGGGAGGCCTGGTGCGCTGCGGTTCATGGGGTCACAAAGAATTGGACACGACTGAATGACTGAACTGCTGTTCTTTTATTCCTTCCCTGTCAACACTATCACCTCTATATGAAGACCTCTGCTTCTAGGAGTGCACTTCATCTCACATTCTTATTACAAAGTGAGTTCCTAAGGCAGACACCCACCAACTTCCCTTCCTCCTTTCTGAACCCTTATTCTTTTTCAGATATCCACCCAAATGAAAGATTTTCCTTTTGTCATTGAATTTTCTATCTCTATTGCCAGTGCTGCCAGGCAAGGATCATTACCACTTATCAACATGAAGCCCTCTGCTCTGGCAGGGAGGCTGCTACGTTAACCTCCACTCCCACCCAGAACAACCATTTCCAGAAAGCTTACACTTTCTGGTCCCTCTGCATGGACTTATTTCCCTCCAGATACCCCATCACTTGCTTCCTCACTCTTCCTAACCATCCTATTTAAATATTCACTTCTTAGCTCCACCCATAGGACTCCCAATTCTCTTGCTCTTCTGCACCTGACACACCATTTGTATTTTTTTCATTTCTTTCTTTGCTGTTTCCCCAATTTAGATGCAAGCCCCAAGGAGGCAAGAGTTTTATCTGGTTATTTACTGTGATACTGCAGGCACCTAGAATAGTGCCTTCCATTTAGAAATACAGTGTATGGGGTATATGACAAAATTGAGCTTTTTTTTTTTTTAATTTTCTTTACTTTATTGTGTTGGTTTTGCCATACAATGACATGAAACTGCCATGGGTTTACATATGCTCCCCCTCCAGAACCCCCCTCCCAATTCCCTCCCCCTGGGAAATCTCCGTGCACCAGCCCTGAGCATCAGTCCTGGGCTGGCGATTGATTTCACATATGAAAATTAACATGTTTCAATGCCATTCTCCCATATCATCCCACCCTTGCCCTCCTCCACAGAGTCCACGAGTCTGTTCTATACATCTGTGTTCCTTTTGCTGTCTCGCATGCAGGGTTCTCGCTGCCATCTTTCTAAATTCCATAAATATGCGTTAGTATACTATATTGTTGTTTTTGCTTCTGGCTTACTTCACTCTGGATAATAGGCTCCAGTTCCATCCACCTGAGTAGAACTGATTCAAATGAATTTTTTTTTAATGCTGAGTAATATTCCATTGTGTATATGTACCACAGCTTTCTTATCCATTCATCAGTTGATGGGCATCTAGGTTGCATCCATGTCCTGGCTATTGTAAACAATGCGGCGATGAACAT
Source organism: Antilocapra americana (assembly GCA_007570785.1). Taxonomy (NCBI): domain Eukaryota; kingdom Metazoa; phylum Chordata; class Mammalia; order Artiodactyla; family Antilocapridae; genus Antilocapra; species Antilocapra americana. The sequence continues at coordinate 37,543,211 of ML660197.1, forward strand.
TGGGGTACACGTGTCTCTTTCAGTTCTGGTTTCCTCGATGTGTATGCCCAGCAGTGGGATTGCTGGGTCATATGGCAGTTCTATTTGCAGTATGGTACTGGCACAAAGACAAAAATATAGATCAATGGAACAAAATAGAAAGCCCAGGGATAAATCCACACATCTATGGTCAACTTATCTTTGACAAAGGAGGCAAGAATATACAATGGAGAAAAGACAATCTCTTTAACAAGTGGTGCTGGGAAAACTGGACAGCCACTTGTAAAAGAATGAAACTAGAACACTTTCTAACACCATACACAAAAATAAATTCAAAATGGATCCAAGATCTAAGCATAAGACCAGAAACTATAAAACTCCTAGAGGATAACATAGGCAAAACACTCTCCGACATAAACCAAAGCAGGATCCTCTATGACCCACCTCCCAGGATATTGGAAATAAAAGCACGAATAAACAAATGGGACCTAAGTAAAATTAAAAGCTTCTGCACAACAAAGGAAACTATAAGCAAGGTGAAAAGACAGCCTTCAGAATGGGAGAAAATAATAGCCAATGAAGCAACGGACAAACAATTAATCTCAAAAATATACAAGCAGCTCCTGCAGCTCCATTCTAGAAAAATAAACGACCCAATCAAAAAGTGGGCCAAAGAACTTAACAGACATTTCTCCAAAGAAGACATAAAAATGGCTAACAAACACATGAAAAGGTGCTCAACATCACTCATTATCAGAGAAATGCAAATCAAAACCACAATGAGGTACCACTTTACTCCAGTCAGAATGGCTGCCATCCAAAAGTCTGCAAGCAATAAATGCTGGAGAGGATGTGGAGAAAAGGGAACCCTCTTACACTGTTGGTGGGAATGCAAACTTGTACAGCCACTATGGAAAACAGTGTGGAGATTCCTTGAGCTGGTTTTGATTCTGCAACCATTCAAAGCAGCTCTGAGGGTCAACACATCTTTGGCATGTGTGCTGAGGAGGGTGAGGGACCCTGGAAAGTAAAGTCAGCGCCAGGCCAAGTTATTCTGGGTAGGAGGCAAAAGGAAAAGTCGCCAATCCTGTCTTTATTTAACATTTTGTTCCCTATAGATCTTTCGCTTAATTAAAAAAAATGTTGCATTAATTTTAAAAAAATATTGCATTAAGATATTATTTACCTATTGAGATTTTGTATCCCCTTTAATTTGTGCTTGAGACAGATGTCACTAGCCTCTCCCTAGTCCTGGCCCTGAGTAGGCTCACAGGACCTTAGAACTGATCCCCGAGTTATGTGCTGATCAACTGAGAGAGCCTGAAAGACCCTCTGCATCCCACCCCAAGAGACTCTAGGGAGAGTTCTGCTTGGAGGTGTGAGAGCTTGCCTCACATCTTGTGTGAGGTGGGGAGACTATAATCTTTTGAGGGGAACCCTGAAGCTCCAATACTTTGGCCACCTGATGCAAAGAGCCAACTCATTAGAAAAGACCCTGATGCTGTGAAAGTTTGAGGGCAGGAGAAGGGGGTGACAGAGGATGAGATGGGTGGATAGCATTACTGACTCAAAGGACATGAATTTCAGCAAATTCCAGGAGATGGTGAAGGACAAGGAAGCCTGGTGTGCTGCGATCCAGGGGGGTCACAGAGTCGAACATGACTCAGCAACTGAACAACTGAGGACAACACCCAAAGATGGAATTTCCAGACTGACAATAGGGACTTATGACAGGCCATTAGTGATGATGATGATGATGACTATGTTTAAGGTGCCCATGTGTCCAAGAAAGGAATTAGAATAGCAAGTCAAAACCTAAGGCAAGAATGACATTTCATCAGAATTTTCTTTGATTTCTTAGAAAGTCATTCTGGAGTCCAGAAAACCACAACTCTGAAAGACCTTAACATGTCTATCTGTTCTTCCAACATCAGGGCAGATTGGTGTTTCTTCAATGTGTGCACCAGATGAAATAGCTGGCTGACATTTAAGGTACATGACATGAACAAATGCATACTTTAAAGGTCTACTGAGGGGCAAAGAGATGCTCGTGGGATGAGAGGCACTTAGGTGCCGAGACTGACCTAAGGCCCACAGAGTCATAGCTCCCTTCTCCTGCTCCCCTCAGGTTACACACCCATTTAGTGATCGCACAAATTAAATGTTTATAGTCTCTTTTTTCTTGATCAATTGTTGAGGACACAGGATGAGGCCAAGTTCAATGTAAGTTACAATTCTGCTACTTTGTCTATTTACTATGTGTAGACATTGTTCTAACTGTGTGCATGCATTATCATTTAGTTTGCACAAAAGTTCTCTGAGGTAGGCACACTTACAACACTCTACTGAGCACCCAATGCACATTCTTCCCCCAAACCATGTAACACCAGAGCAGTGGGAGTCCCACAAAGCTATATAGTTGTCAATGAGCTGTCTTCTCTAAAAAATTTCCTGCTTTTGTACAAAAGAAGTGTCTTAGACATTCTTGGCTTTGGAGGATACATGCCCGTAAAGAAGATCTTTGAGGCTGAGGGTGTCCCCTTCACTGAAATTCTCTTTCTTTTATAATTATTTCCTAACTCACTTTCAAATCTTACCTTGGCTTTAGAGTGATAACAGTTTAAAGTGATAATAATTCAATAAAACTATGCCATAATTCTTTTCCAATTAAGTGTTTTGTGGTAGCTACAGGCACATTAGATCATGAAATGGGATCATGGACAATTCCACTGAGAAGGTGGTATGGAAGATAACCCAATTATTTGTGTCAAATGGACTATAGCCAGCCAGGCTCCTTTGTCCATGGAATTTTCCAGGCAAGAATACTGGAGTGGGTTGCCATTTCTTCCTCCAGGGTATCCTTCCCACAGGGATCAAACCTGCATCTCCTGGGTCTCCTGCATTGGCAGGCAGATTCTTTACCACTGAGTCACCTGGGAAGCCCTGGGATGAAGAACAAGTTTGAGTAAAGTAGCCATTGTATGAGTAACAAAAGTATAGTTACTAAACTCTGTTCAATGGATAAGGAATGCCTGGAGATTATGGACAGACTGCTCAGTTATTCCAACTGAGAAACTGAAAAGTTTTTGAAATCAACACCAAAGTACCAGGGCCAGGGTGGGATCTTCAAGGTAGAAACTTGGGTTGAAGATACAGGACCACACAGGGATCTTAATTTTAGGCTGATGCCACCACTTAAAGGAAAACCTTTACCATCACCTTGGTAAGGGACCAGTTCAGTTCAGTTGTCCAGTCATATCCGACTCTTTGCAACCCCATGGACTGCAGCACGTCAGGCTTCCCTGTCCATCACCAACTCCCAGAGCTTACTCAAACTCATGTCCATAGAGTCAATGATGCCAACCAAACATCTCATCCTCTATTGTCCTCTTCTCCTCCCGCCATCAATCTTTCCCAGCATCAGGGTCTTATATGAGTCAGCTCTTCCCATCAGGTGACCAAAGTATTAAGAGTTTCACCTTCAACATCAGTCCTTCCAGTGAACACCCAGGACTAGACAGAAGGGATGGTGTATACTAAACAATGAAACCATTCTCTACAACAAGGGTCCGTAATCCCCAACCCCTGTAGGACAGTCTATTAGGAACAGGGCTGCTCAGCAGGAGGTGAGCAGTGCCCCATTGCTCCCTATGGCTTGTATCACTGCCTGAATCATCCCCCTCCCCAAATCCATGGGAAAAGTTTCTTCCATGAAACCAGTCCCTGGTGCTAAAAAGGCTGGGGACTATTGCTGTATAATATTTACAATTTACTGTGAATGTTTACACTTAACTGATTTTGCTCTTTGTGGTTTGTTTTACAGGGTGAGTTTAGTTTTTCCCCGATAATTAGAACCTTTCCTTATAAAGCCTCCCTCCTTATAAAGCCCCCCTCCTTACTATTCTTCCTTCCCCCACCCCTTCTCTCCACTCCTCCCATCCTTTATTTTTAATACATATTTATTGGCTTTCTCACTTGTATCTGTATACCGTATACATATAGTATCTGAATACTATGCCGAAAGTGTTGAATATAAAACAGATATCATTACTGCTTCACAGAGGTTTTAGAGTTATGTCAGTGCAGAACTTCTTCCAGTTGTATTAAGGAGGGTTCATAGGAACCGGGGAGAAATAATTGACATTTGCCTTCACTCTCACAGTCTCCAGAGTTAGCATGAGCCCCTTGTACACAAATAAACCTCTTGAGCGACATAGCTTCTAATAGCTCTCATGTATAGAACATCCACTTAACCTCATGGGAAAGCAGCAGGCAGCATAGTTAAGAATGCAGGAAGTTTCAAAAGTCATTTTCACTAAGGTAAGGGAGGTCTCTAGAACAAATATCTTAGTGCCTCTGTGGAAGATGACTACATAATTTCAGTTCATTTCTCTCCATGTGTACTGAACACACAAAAGGTGTTAGCTACCAGCCTCAGGATAGTAATTGTGGACTCACTAACTTTTAGTTGTTGGACATTCAAAAGTAAATGAGAGGGACCTCTTGGTGGTCCAGTGGCTAAGGCTCTGCACTCCCGATGCAGGGGGCCCAGGTTCTATCTCTGGTCAGGGAACTAGATCCCCCAGGCCACATCTAAGAGTTTGCATGCTGCAATGAAAAAGTCCTGCAAGCCACAATGAAGATACAAGATCCTGCATGCTGCAACTAAGACCTGGTATAGCCAAATAAAAATAAATATTAAAAAAAAAAGTGAATGAGATATGATTCCTGCTTCCACATTGTTCACAGTTTAGCAGTTCATTTAACAAATGAAACAACAAACAATTTCATTTATTGATGAACAAACATCAACAAATCATTACAACAGAGTGCAAGAGAGGACAGTTGTGGAAATGTTTTATAAGGTCCTGAAATAGTTCAAGAAAAAGAGGGATTAATTTCATCTTGGGGTAGAGAAAGGCCAGAGGAGTTCTCCCAGTGTTGAATGCCACAGAGACTTTGAAAAGCTGAATAGAAATTTTCTAGGCTAAGGGAGTGTGGAGCTAGGATGGAGGAGAGGTGGGTGTGCAGGGCATTCCAAACAGAGGAAACTTGGCATACGCGGCCATGGAGGTGTGCAGAGGGGAGGGGTATGCTAGGAGCTTCATGGTTCTGCATCAGAAAGCATGAATGTGCTGGAAGGTGAGTGAAGATGAAGACCAGGCCCTACTTCTTGTGCTTCTGCTTTAAGAGCCTGGGTTTCTATCTTCTGAGCAATGGGGTGAGGAGGCTGCCTCTGAATGAGTTGAATGCATGAGAATGGCAGTGTTATAGCCGCTCTTCCTTCTTTCCCCAGGGCTGCATCAGGTAGGACCTTTCACAGGCTCATGCAGGTCACATTCAAAGTCGTCCCTTTCCCACAGCACCCTTCAGTGTGCCATGGTCCAGATGCCTCAGCTCGCTCATACCTCACCCAGAGTCCTGCTCACCCCTGGTGATCTCTGGAAAGCTGCAGATGGCAGACAGCTCAGGTCTCCAGGCCTAGGGCCCGACCCTTTGTTTCATTCTGCTTTCTCTCAGAGAAGCCATCAGGTCCTCATGAAAGGAGCTTCAGTTCCTGAGAGAGGCTGGCAGATTCATTTGCCTCTTGGGAGTTAATATATATACATAAACTGTTGACTTTCCTGATAACTCAGTTGATAAAGAATCTCGCCTGCAATGCAGGAGACATGGGTCCAATCCCTGGGTTGGGAAGATTCCCTGGAGAAGGGAAAGGCTACCCACTGTAGTATTCTGGCCTGGAGAATTCCATGGACTGTATAGTCCATGGGTTCTCAAAGAGTCGGACAGGACTGAATGACTTTTACTTGGAATCTGTTGGGTATGATCTAGTGGGCTGCAAGTAGCAAACGAGCTCAATCTAACTTAAAAATAAACATTTAAACCACATCATTTGCGGATGAAGTGTTAACTCAAAGACTTAAGGGCAATAATACAATCAGGCTTCAGGAAGGCTCTAACTGGGAGCCTTAATTCTATTTTTACCTTTTTCATCATGTCTTCTGTATTACTTTTCTTTCTCTCTAAACCAGCTTTCTTGGCTCTCTGGTCCAGGAGGGAAATTTTAATTCCTGATACTGTATCTTCTAGATCCAGCTGTATTGAATGACTTCCTAAGTGCCAATTTCAAATTCCCAGAAGAGAGGATTTCACTGGTCTGTCTTGGGTCAGGTGTTACTGCTGATCCAATCAGCCATCTCCAAGGGCAGGTGTTACCCTCCCAACATGGACAGCAGGGTCCTGCATCTGTGCTTTCAAGAATTAGATATGGAGCAAGAGGACAGTTCCACAGTAAGGAAATTACTTGAGAGCTGGGTAGACACTCTGGAAGTAGGTCCTACTAATACAAACACAGTTACTGACCACATACACACAACATCCAAATGTTTGCAGTATTCAAGAACTAAACAAAATTGTAATTACTTAAACTTCTACAGTCCAGAAAAGAGCATTGTCTTAAGTGAAATGTCACCATTTTGACATTCTTATTTCTCTCAACTAAGGGTTTGAATTTTCTAACCTCTAAGATTTCTTCTAATGCTACAGTTCTTTGATTAAAGGCACAGGGACAGTGTGAATTTTCACATGTCTTACTTTTGCCAACAAGTACTTAATAAGCTCAGAAGACATTTTGTGTTGCTAGAGCCAAACTTAGGGAAGAAGATGTTATTTAAACCAACACTTTGCTGCCCATTCACTAGTCACCCTGCTCCAGACAGTATTTGACTATTTCTAAAAATCAAACCCATCCTCAAAATGACAAAAATTTTTCTCCATTGACAATATTCAATAGAAAACACTGGGCAGCCTTAGTAGCAATTCCTGCTGCAGTGTTAAAACAAAACCACTGTTAAAAACTAAAAGCTAAGATTAAACAAAACCTCAGCCTCCTAAGGTGACTGTTTTAAGGCATTGATAAAAGTCTGGGCTATATATAAGCTCTAGTATGTTTGTTAAGAAAGTCAATATCATTATCTTACTATTATTACATTTCACGTCTATAGACTTTGGCTAGATGAAGAACCATCCCAGGGTTCAAATATTCATCAAGGCCATACTTCTTTCACTCTTAAAAAGTCTTATCCTTCATTTACCCTTTGCTTTCTTCGGTCAAAAGAAGACAAGGGATTAAGAAAATATACACAAAGACTGCAAGATATATCTGAATTTCCATGAAAACTAAAAAGAAACGGAATAGACAATGTGCATTTAATGTCATTTCAACCTTGTGCATAATTCAGGACTATCTGCATGCTGACTTACTTTAGATCAGTGGTCCTTTAGGTGACCACATTCACATAGCCTTATATTATAAGTCTACTTATTAATTTTTTGCCAGAAGGAATTCTGGAGGTGATTTCTAGCTTCAATCCTTCACGTAGATGATAACAGTAGACATGTCTGATTTTCTTTAGTCTGACAAACCATTTCTTCCCATTGCATATTTAGAAGCCCTGGAGCATGAGGGGCAAAGCAGGATTTTTAAATGGACAAAACAAAATCTTCATCCTATATTTATTTCCATTAGTAAGAAAAAATATGCAAATCTTCTATCAGGAGTACAGCTGAGGGATACATAGGCAGTTGACGAAAGACATTCATTTGAAATACAGTTTCTCTGCAGTTGTTGTAGCCCCGGCCCCACCCTCTCCCCCAACTGTCTGGACTAGGTGGGGGAGAGGTTACTGAGCTATGAACGTATTTCCCATATTGGATCTGAAGCAATAGTTGAGCTAATGTACTGTGTATTCAAATGAGACTCTTTAAAGCAGAGCTGAATTGAACTCAGATGCAAATTGCCGTGGCAGAAGCACTTTCTGCTGGCCTTTGTCCTTTCTGTCTGTGTCCTTAAATACACAGTCAAGGACTCACCAGCACAGATGTTTAGCCTTCTGAGAAAGTAAACAATCTCGTCTTTCCCCTCTCAATATAGATGCCGTCTATATTGTGATGTGCCCAGCCTGCTGAGAATGTGTCAGCAAGAATGTTCTCATCAGAGATGGGCTGAGGCTGGGGGATGGTTCCTGAAGGAATTACCAGGCTCAGAAAAGGCAAGAAAGCAAACTCTCAGCTAAGAAATGAGAAACACTGCAGATGAAGGAAGGAACAGTGATGACAAGAGAGAAGGATCTGAAATTCACTAGATATAATGGCAAAAGAAAAAAAAGATGAAAAAGAAAGGAAATTCCCTTACATATGGATAAGATGTGGTATGACAATTATAAGTGAAACTTACAATCCTGTGTAAGACGGAAAAGCCAAGTGAAGGCCTCAGTAAGCTACAACTTCCGCCACCTGGGAAGTTCTGAGAAACAAAGTAAACAAGATAAAGAAAATGTACCCAGCCCTCCTCTTCCCTCCAAAAGATGATATATTTTCATTTACATGGTGCACTGGGCTTGAACTTGGTTCTTAAAAGAAAACACCATGTTCTCTGAGGCCCCCCTCTGCTAATGTTCCTGAAAGAATTCCTGCCTGGCAAGGTGTTCCCAGCATGTGTGGTGTCCCCACTGGAGAAGGAAAAAATAATGCCATGAACACTCACCTGAAGTCACCCACAGTCAGACAGGGTGAAGCCAGATGAAGGTTATAGATTCCAAATGCTCCCCTAGGCCCTTGTGTTTCTGGCCCCTCCTCCTCTCATCTTCAGTCCCCTCTTTCACACAGGTTAAAGATTCATTGGCAAAATCATGCATGGCACTGAGAGAAAACTACCCAGATCATTTGGCTGGAAACGGAGCCCTAAACAGCCTTTTACAAGGGAAGGATGCAGGAAAGCTGTCTCTGTGTACTATATTAGTGGCTGAATTGATATAGGAATAAAATAGAATGTGATCTTTTTAAAAAATTGCTAAATAAAATGCATCAGGCTAATTTAAATATATGAGCTAATTATCTGTTGCAAGTGAATTAAAAATATGGGAAGTTTCACCAAGCATATTGATTTTTTTTACCATAATTTTACTTTCTGCTAAGTAAATGTCATCTCCAATTGCAGGATCCTGTTATATTCTTTTTAGCTTTCATGATTCTATTTATTATTCATAAGAGAAAAAAATTCCCATTTCATACCACCATAACGAGAAACATCTTGCTCTAGGTGGACACATGAAGAGCAACGTTTTGGAAGAGTGGACCCCTTAGAGCCTCAATGGATGAGCTCAGTTTGTTGAAACACTGAATGCTATGTGTGTACAAAGTAATTTGGGCTAGTTGGGCATGTCTAGAGAGTCAATATACATTGAATGTGCCAGAGACATAGTTATGATGGAATTCAATCCATAGCAAGTAAGTGTCCAGTTTCTTATCCATGTGGTGAGTTTTGGTTATGGTATCAGGTCCACCACAGAAAAGGAAACTTATCAAAGCATGCAGCTTTGAAGGGCACACATAATGTTGGCCCTACCATCCCTATTTTGTTCCTGCTGGTGGTTATTGTGTTACTGCATGCTTTTTCAGTCATGTCCAACTCTTTGCAACTCCATGACTGCAACCTACCAGGCTCCTCTGCTCATGGAATTTTCCAGGCAAGAATACTGCTTAGAATATTGGGTTGCCATTTCCTCCCCCAGGGGTTCTTCCTGACCAAGGGATTTAATCTGCCTCTTCCTGCATCTCCTCCATTGGCAGGCAGATTTTTTTTTTTAAAAAACCACTGAGCCACCTGGGAAACCCAGGTGGCTGCTGGTGGTTGCTGACACTTATTACCCACCATGTGCAGAACCTCAATTCCCCAAAAAAGACATAACTTCCTATGACTTGTAGTGAGTTGGAGGGTGTATTTTTCACTCCTGTAAAAGAAATTATCCACTCTCCCCTAACCTAGTAGCATCTCAATTCAGTTCAGTCACTCAGCCATGTCCGACTCTTTGCGACCCCATGAACCACAGCACGCCAGGCCTCCCTGTCCATCACCAACCCCCAGAGTCCACCCAAACCCATGTCCATTGAGTCAGTGATGCCATCCAACCATCTCATCCTCTGCCATCCCCTTCTCTTCCTTCCCTCAATCTTTCCCAGCATCAGGGTCTTTTCAAATGAGTCAGCTCTTCACATTAGGTGGCCAAAGGTTTGGAACTTCAGCTTCAGCATCAGTCAGTCCTTCCAATGAATATTCAGAACTGATTCCCCTTAGGATGGACTGGTTGGATCTCCTTGCAGTCCAAGAGACTCTCGAGAGTCTTCTCCAACACTAAGTCACTTAGTAGCATCTAAGTCACTTCAATTATTTTATCAAATGGAAAACCAGAATAGAAACATAGCCAACAACACACTGCATCAGAGGGACTCTCAGAAATCAAAAGAATGTGTGTTTCTAGGATGGAGGGAGGACAAGAGGCAAGGCAGTGGGTTTTGAAAGATAAGTCTCTTATCGCCAAATGAGGGCAGCAGGGGCACAACCTCACCTTCAAATACCAGTTGTAGCTAATTTACAGTGTCAGCAGTGGGGAAGAATCAGCAGCAGCCCGCTCAGCTAAGTGATGCCTGTCAGGTGGTGCCAGGACTTTGTTTTGGGAATCTAAGAGTAAAAGTGATGAGAGAAGTGGATTTTTAACATGCAGCACATAGGGGTGAAACAGGCTTCATCTGCTGCCTCTACCTAAATGAGACTTCTTGCTGAACCAGAAGATGTATGAGGTTCCCATGGGGCTTCTGTACATGGAAGGGAAACAGCATTGGGTTCAAGAACTTGACTCTGAATGATTTTGACATGCTCGGTGTGTCTCTAGGCAATGTAGTTTTTCCCACTTTTCAGTTAATCACCTCTTCCCAGAATCTTTCTAGGGTGAATAAAGAATGCAACAAGATATTTTGTAGGGCTGCCAGGAGATCAGGTATAGAAATAATGTTGAAGAATACTTAATTAACTGATGTATCTCAGGGAACTTTGTTTGGGAAAGTCTTCTACAGCAGTGCAGAAGGAAAAACTAAAAGGAAGCAGGAAAGTAAAGAGCAAATGAGGCAATGAGATGAAGATTTTCAAAAGGAAGAGAAAACCAGACTGCTTTTATTCGCCCTTTCACAAGCATTTTAAAAAGGATTTTTCTTCAACCTGCTGCACAATCTTCGTGTTCTGTCAGTATTATCAAGCTGAGTATTTTTTTTTCCCAGTGAATAAACAGCAAACTGTTTTTTCAGGAGTAAATTGTATTTACTGCATACCCAGTTAACCATAGTGCTTACATGTCTTTAGAGTTGTTTTCGTTCACAGTCTGGTTGTGTGGAGGAACTTGGGAATACACAAATGATCAAAACTCAGCACAATTTTCTCCATCATCTACTCAAGAAAATCAATCTGCTTCTGAGATGTCAAAGGTGCTCTTACCCCTCCACAAACTGGAAGTCAAAGGCCAAATAACTTATTATCTATCTGGCTTATTAAGACTTTTTATTTCATTTTTGGGCTTAATGTGTCTTGCTGTGATCTTCAAGGATGAAGGATGTATATGTTGGTGCTTGACCATTCCAAACTCCCTCTTAGTTGTTTACATTCCTTGAAGGTGGCCATGTGGCTAGGGTATGGAGTGAGGTTTAGGGAAATAGGTGCCAAGTCTTCCACTTAATATTAATTCTTAAACAATTTAATGGCAGTTGTGGAGATACACTGGCACCTCTGCTATGCAATTTCTGGTTCATACAGAAGAAATTAGTTTAACAAAATCATTCCTGGTCAAATCTGAGAAATAGGAAAATGATTAGTCATGGATAGAAATAGACTATATATCTGGCTGCATATTTTGACTGATAGGATGAAAATTATTAGAGGTGATATAAGAGTCAAGAGATTTCCGCATCTGGAAAAAGCAGAGATTTAGGCTTGAGATCAATGAACAACCCAACTATGAATATCTTAGATAATAAAATACTTAGAGATGTCATAATAATTTAGTTACAGTGTTGGGTCCTAAATTTATGTCCAAGGAATAGTGAAAGATGTTAGTCATTTAGTTGTGCCTGACTCTTTGTGACCCCCAAGGACTGTAGCCTGTGAGGCTCCTCTGTCCATGGAATTCTCTAGGTAAGAATACTAGAGTGGATAGCCATTCCTTTCTCTAGGGGATCTTCCCAACCCAGGGTTTGAACTCAGGTCTCCTGAATTGCAGGCAGATTCTTTACCATCTGAGCCACCAAGAAGCCCAAGGAATAGTAATAACAACAACTCTAACGTAGTATTTAGTTTAACCTATGTGCTATTTAAAGTGATTTAAGTGTTATTTACTTACCCAATACTCACAATGACCCTATGAAGGAAATAATAAGAGTTATTCCCCTTTTACAGATAAGGGAACCATTGCTCAAAGAGTTTAAATAAGTTGACATCTATGCTAGGAAGCAGTACAGACAGACTTGAACCTAGGCTGGTTGGTCCAGAGCCTATGATCTTGGGCATGACATGAACCAACTCAAATATGGGCACGTATATTCTTATCAAGGGATTTTCCCCATATCTACAATTACCATTAGTGCTTACCACTTGCTGAGCTAAAAAAATGATTCTGACACATTCACTGCCAAATTTTGAATATTCAATGAGAGGAACATGCTATCAAATAAAATATTAAAAAGATGATTTTTTACAATAATCAGTGGAACTTCTAGTTCTCTGGGTACCAACTCTTTGTCTCTTGTTATTCAAATTAGGCTTACAGTGATTGCAGTCTGTACATTTCATCCTGCTCTCAAAGAGAAACTATAGTCTGTAATTCACCCTTCTAGTATCCAGTCCTTTTGCCTTAAGGCAGTTGTCACAATTGCTGTGAATTAATGACTTATTTTGTTACATGTTCAATGTTTACCTCCTTCTCGCTATTTCTGGTTCACAGCCTGGTACCTGGCACACAGGCTTAAGAAATTTTTGTTGAACAAACGGCGAAATCAAGGAATGACTGCAACCCAGCAGCATCTTCCTACGTTCACTAAAGTCAACTTATTCTTTCTAGTAGTTTTTACCCTATGGAAATGGGGGAAATATATGGAATTTTTACCCAGCGCTCTTCCTTGGTAATTCATCACATAATTTTCCTGTTCACCAGCAGATTCACATGCTTGCTTTGTTTAAAGGGGATTTCAATGTGGTAGCCAGGGGAGTTTTTCCCTAAGGATATGATTATTCCCAGCTTGCTCCTGCTGCTGTGATATGACCACGCTTGGCACAGAGCTCACGTGGCCTGGGATTAGGCTGTCCTCATTGTGTGGAGCGCCTTGAACACACTCTGCACTTATTAGAGAGGGGTATTGTGGATCACTTTACAAAGGCAACAGCTGCAGCTATTACTCCAACAGTTATGTCATAATTTGGTACGTGCGACACCTCCACACGATGCACGCAAAGAAAACATTTATTCTTCTCATCTGTCAATATATTTGTGCCTTGCATCTCTTTCTCTTGTTTCCTTTTTTTTTTTCCCCGCTCCTTTTCACAAGTGGCAGAATGCATCCCAATTCCCAAACAATTGGCTCCTCTACAGAAATATTCTTAAGGCAGCTGCCTTCTTATAGCACATTTTGAATGATTATGTGTATATAAACATATATGTTTCTTAATAAGAAATAGGCTTTTGGAAATGCAGAGCCAGTTTCACAGCCTCTAATGATATTCATTACAGGGGACTTGAATGCAAAAGTAGGAAGTCAAGAAACACCTGGAGTAACAGAGAGATTTGGCTTGGAGTACAGAATGAAGCAGGGCAAAGGTTAATAGAGTTCTGCCAAGAGAACGCACTGGTCATAGCAAACACCCTCTTCTAACAACAAAAGAGAAGACTCCACACATGGACATCACCAGATGGTCAACACCAAAATCAGGTTGATTTTATTCTTTGCAGCCAGAGATGGAGAAGCTCTATAAAGTCAGCAATAACAAGACCAGGAGCTGACTGTGGCTCAGATTATGATCTCCTTATTGCCAAACTCAGACTTAAATTGAAGAAAATGGGGAAAACCACTAGACCATTCAGGTATGGCCTAAATCAAATCCCTTATACAGTGAAAGTGAGAAATAAATTTAAGGGACCAGATCTGATAGACAGAGTGCCTGATGAACTATGGACGGAGGTTCGTGACATTGTACAGGAGACAGTAATCAAGACCATTCCCAAGAACAAGAAATGCAAAAAAGCAAAATGGCTGTCTGAGGAGGCCTTACAAATAGCTGTGAAAAGAAGAGAAGTGAAAAGCAAAGAAGAACAGGAAAGATAAACCCATTTGAATGCAGAGTTCCAAAGAAAAGCAAGGAGAGATAAGAAAGCCTTCCTCAGTGATCAGTGCAAAGAAATAGAGGAAAACAATAGAATGGGAAAGATGAGATCTCTTCAAGAAAATTAGAGATACCAAGGGAATATTTCATGTGAAGATGGGCTCAATAAAGGACAGAAATGGTAGGGACCTAACAGAAGCAGAAGATATTAAGAAGAGATGGCAAGAATACATGGAAGAACTGTACAAAAAAGATTTTCACAACACAGATAATGATGGTGTGATCACTCACCTAGAGCCAGACATCCTGGCATGTGAAGTCAAATGGGCCTTAGAAAGCATCACTACAAACAAATCAAGTGGAAGTGATGGAATTCCAATTGAGGTATTTCAAATCCTAAAAGATGATGCTGTGAAAGTGCTGCACTCAATATGTCAGCAAATTTGGAAAACTCAGCAGTGTCCACAGGACTGGAAAAGGTCGGTTTTCATTCCAATCCCAAAGAAAGGCAATGCCAAAAAATGCTCAAACTACTGCACAATTGCACTCATCTCACATGCTAGTAAAGAAATGCTCAAAATTCTCCAAGCCAGGCTTCAGCAACACGTGAACTGTGAACTTCCTGATGTTTAAGCTGGATTTAGAAAAGACAGAGGAACCAGAGATCAAATTGCCAACATCCACTGGATCATGGAAAAAGCAAGAGAGTTCCAGAAAAACATCTATTTGTTTTATTGACTATGAAAAAGCCTTTGACTGTGTGGATCACAATACACTGTGGAAAATTCTGAAAGAGATGGAAATACCAGACCACCAGACCTGCCTCTTGAGAAACCTGTATGCAGGTCAGGAAGCAACAGTTAGAACTGGACATGGAAAAACAGACTGGTTTCAAATAGGAAAAGCAGTACATCAACGCTGTATATTGTCACCCTGCTTATTTAGCATATATGCAAAGTACATCATGAGAAATGCTGGGCTGGAGGAAGCACAAGCTAAAATCAAGATTGCTAGGAGAAATATCAATAACCTCAGATATGCAGATGATACCACCCTTATGGCAGAAAGTGAAGAAGAACTAAAGAGCCTCTTGATGAAAGTGAAAGAGAAGAGTGAAAAAGTTGGCTTAAAGCTCAACATTCAAAAAACTAAGATCATGGCATCCAGTCCCATCACTTCATGGCAAATAGACGGGGAAACAGTGGAAACAGTGGCTGACTTTATTTTTCTGGACTCCAAAATTACTGCAGATGGTGATTGCAGCCATGAAATTAAAAGACGATTACTCCTTGGAAAGAAATTTATGACCAAACTAGACAGCATATTAAAAAGCAAAGACATCACTTTGTCAACAAATTTCCATCTAGTCAAGGCGATGGTTTTTCCAGTAGTCAAGTATGAATGTGAGAGTTGGACTATAAAGAAAGCTGAGTGCCAAAGAATTGATGCTTTTGAACTGTGGTATTGGAGAAGACTCTTGAGAGTCCCTTGAACTACAAGAGGATCCAACCAGTTCATCCTGAAGGAGATCAATCCTGGGTGTTCACTTTAAGAACTGATGTTGAAGCTGAAACTCCAATACGTTGGCCACCTGATGCTAAGCTCTGACTCATTTGAAAAGACCCTGATGCTGGGAAGGATTGAGGGCAGGAGGAGAAGGGGACAACAGAAGATGAGATGGTTGGATGGCACCACCAACTCAATGGACATGGGTATGGGTGGACTCCGGGAGTTGGTGATGGACAGGGAAGCCTAGTATGCTGCAGTTCATGGAGTCGCAAAGAGTCGGGCACAACTGAGCGACTGAACTGAACTGAACTGAATGATATTCAATTAACCAAGTATGGCCAACACCTCTGTGGTGCGGGTGAGCTCAAACACAAATGCTCGAGGTAAACTCAGACTTTCATGGGATTATTTGGTCGAAAAGACACTGTATCCTTAAAATAAGCATGTGGAGGGCATTTTTCTTAATGCCCCACTCCATCCCCCACACCAGATGACCTAGGATCTGAGATGGTGTGAGATAATCCCCCAATCAGGTTCGCAGGAAACTGAGCTGAAATGGTTTCTCTGAAGTCACACAGTTAATCAACAGTAGAACAGGACTAAGCTCAAGATTGCTGGATCACAGCCATGTGCATATTACACCTCTTTCAAGCCAGGAGTCCAGAAGCCAACTTGACAATGATTGATGTGGGTTAGGTTGAAATGTTAGGCTCAGGTGCCTGAGTCAGTCCTGACACGTATATATGGTGAATATGACACGAATATACTGGTGCATGTGGCAAGTTCTCCTGACAACTCCATTTCTACCCCAGCCCTAGGGGCTATGTGCCTCTCTCTATTTACAGAGTCAGAAATGTTCATTACCTGCCTTGAACCTGGACTGTAGGCTTTTCCTACTGTAAGTCCCTCCAGCTGCCAGAGTGTGGGCAGACCAGCCATTCGCTAAGTTGAAGGGTCTGATGGATACTTAGGAGGAGGAAGCAGGAGTGAGAGATGTCAGCTAAAGCAGTGAAGAGGTAGAAGAGGATCACACCAAGACAGCAGTGCTTATGAAGTTCCCACCATGCACCATGTGACCTTCCCTGGTGGCTCAGACAGTAAAGAATCCATCTGGAATGCAGGAGATGCAAGAGACGCAGGTTCAATCCTTCAGTTGGGAAGATCACCTGGAAGAGGAAATGGCAACCCACTCCAATATTCTTGCCTGGAGAATCCCATGGTCGGAGGAGCCTGGGGGGCTACAGTCCATGGGGTCATAAAGAGTTGGAGACAACTGAGCAGCTTTCACTTTCACCATACGCCATAGGTGATGACAGATTTTCCTATTCTTTTACTAATGAGACAATGAAATTTTAAGAGGTTGCTTGATATGTCCATTTTCCAGTAAAGGCAACAAAGCTTTGAACCTCAGTTTGTCTAATTCCAATGTTTCTGTCCAGAGCATCCCTCAAGGTGCTGCCAGTTGTGTGCTGGTGCAGAGGTTCCAGGTGCTGAGAGTGAGTAGAGATGAAATCTAGCCTCCAACCTTCTTACCACCATATCCATGTGGAGGCAGAGATACCTTCAGCTGGCAGTAGCCTCTCCATGACTCTTCATTTCGTCCCTCTGTCCCCATGGACCAAGCATCCAAAGAGTGGCGAATAATGATCTAAAAGCTTACAGTAGACAAGGGTAGCCCCAGATAACAGAATGCACTGAGGCTCTAGTCAGGGTTTTAACTTATTGCCTTTATAATTGCCTGTTTCCTGCTGGGTGTAGGTGGCCTAGGATTGCTAGGTGAGGATTATAGTTGGAGAAAGCTCAAACTTTTCAGATATATCCTGGTCCTGATAGAAGCAAAAACTTCTCTCAAGCAAAAACATGCTCAGATTTCCTGGAGAATGTCTTTTTCTGACATTTTTATGTTTATTACTTTTAAATCAAAAGTCATGTCTGACTCTTTGTGACACCCATGGGCTGTCGTCTGTTAGGCTCCTCTGTTTATGGAATTCTCCAGGCAAGAATACTGGAGTGGGTTGCCATTCCCTTCTCCAGAGGATGTTCCCAACCCAGGGACTAAGCCCAAGTCTCCTGCATTGCAGGCAGATTCTTTACTGTCTGAACCACCATGGAAGCCCTTTTAAATCAAGTGTTAGGTGAAGTTTTGAGATTGAGAGAAGTAAGCAGTGAAGATTCAACTGAAATTGATAGAAGCATCAAAGGAAGGCTGTGCAGGCTTGCAGGGCTGAGAGGAATAGGAACAGGAGAGTACATATAAAAGCATAATGGAGCTTTCACCCCAGGGTGACCAGGTCAAATCATCTTTAAGAAGTGAGAATAATTTGTATCCAAGATCTAAACCAGACTCCAAGACTACCTTAAGAATGTGACAGTCCCAGCCAGATTGGCTTAAACAATAGAGAAATTTATTTATCATCTCATACAAAAGGACTTCCTTTCAGAAACATGGAAGGCTTCAGGGTTTATTAATTCCACAGGTCAAAATTTTTCAGACCTAGGTTTTTTTTGGATGTTCTGTCAATATCTCCACTTTATCCTAAAAGTGGTTCCCCATATGGTCACATGACAGCCATCAGCAACTGATACAGCATGCATACTTTTGTGTTTATCTCTATTTGGATGAAAAAGATGGACTTTTAATTTCCAGAAGCTCAGAGCAAGCCTCTCTATGCATCTCATTGGCTTAGACTGACTTGGGTCTGTTCATCTCTGAACAAATCCCTGGCAAGAAGATGGAACCACCTGGGTTGGCTTTGATTAATTATCTGGGGTGGAATAAATGTTGGGAAGTCTTCCAGTTCTTCTCCAAAATGTCACCCTGAGACCCCCATTTGTAAGTGTATCCATCAGAGTTGAATCAGAGAGGCAGAGTTACTATGAGTGGCACAGAGTAAATAATTTATTATGGAGATTATATCTTATTCAATTGTGGAAGCTGGTGAAGTAGGAGGTTTGTGAAGGACACTACCTCCATGGCTACTGTTAAGCCTGAAGTCACTAAAATTCAGCTAGACTAGCGATTGGGAAGGAAAGCTGGTGCCCATTAATCAGAACTCAGCTAACAGAGGAGATCTGGCAGGTGCTGGAGAAGCTGAGGGGCTTGGTCCCCTGCAGGCCAACAAGGTGAGCCAGCAGGTCAGTGACAATGAGCGTGGGCTGTCACAGTGCCTGGCACGCTTCAGAACCTCAGAGTATAACCAAACAGGTGAGGCTTCACAGATCTCATGCAAAATGTGCCTTGTACTCATTGCCAACCTGGAAACATACAAAATAAGGAATTCTGGGGGGAGTTAGCTCCCAGTTAACTAAATTGAGAGAGGACAAAGCAACCACAATAAGAATAATACAGTGAATTGATTCTCAGTCTGGAGTATTTTGCCTCCGAGGGTCATTAGGCATTGTCTAGAGATGTGTTTTGGTTGACTCAGTTGAGAAGAAGCTATTGGGATCTAATGCAGTATTCAGAGATGCTGCTAACTATCCTAGAACACACAGGACAGCCCTTCACAGCAGAGAATTATCTTGTCTGAAATGTCAACACTGATCAGGTTGAAAAACACTGATCTGGGGTGACCACCAATTGTAAACAAATTATGTTCAAACTCTGTCTCTGTTTCAGCTTCATAGAGCAGGGAGAACCACGGCTTAAGTTTATTTGTTGGTGGGAACTAGTGGTGTATGTCTGCATTTGAGAGCATAGCACCTGTCCAGGACATTTGACCTCTATTTCATGCATTTATTATCAGAAGGCCCTTACTTTGATTAAAAAAAAAAAAAAAGATCAGCAAAGGTTTTATCCCCAACTTCATATCAAGTCCATAAAGAATATGACTCATCCTTTATATGTCTCCTCCCACCCCTATAGTGACTTGTTTCCAGGATGATATCTGTTGTTCCTGGACTGCTTTTAATAGAGTATGAAGAGTCAACCAGCCTTTCATATCCAGCCATGCTTATGTGTATGTAAAATCCATTTGTCTATAGAAACTTTACACTGTACCAGGAGATAGGCTCTCAAACCTTTTGGGACATGGTTTATAGGTACAATATGGATGCTTCTTTGGTTGATGTTTCCAATTAAATTCTCAGGCAAGTTCTTCCTGGTGATTTTATGACATCATTTGTGTCAGATGTCACTTGACTGATGAGATGGAAATTGCTGGAAAGAAACCTAAGTCAAGGAAGGTAGTGGATCCCTTTGAAACTTTCATTTTCTATGAGATTATTTGTACTTCTCAGAAGTCCCATGGTATGGATTCAGTAACAGCCAGGAAGCAGCAGGTAATATAAAAAAAAATGGGAAGAGACACTGATGGCAAATTACTTATGGATCTGATGCTATAACTCTCTGGCACTTTCACTGATGTATGAGAATAATATCTAGTGAGATGGCTACCAGTCCCTGCTGGACCACCACTATGATGGGATTCATTCTAGGGATGTGGGCTTTGGCCAGCCATAGGAAGGCGAACCAGTGAGGAAACTTTGATATCCCCTGACTTCCCAATCTCCAGGTGAGATGTGGATATCTATTATAGAACAATTAAAAGTAAGGAAATGTGAATATATACATATGATATAAAATATAACATTTGCATAATGTAAAGGATGCTGCAGAATTGAACAGGTGAGTGAGGCATTGATTAACTGGGCTCATATGAACTATAATTTAAAGGCATTAGATTAGCCTTAGTTATTTCATTGAAGTTCTTCTTGAGTCTCCTGAATCAAAAGCCGTTCATTTGGAAGTAATAGAAAAACAAATCAAAACTGAAAGGAGATTTATTGGCCAGAAATATGCTAGGCATCAGATACAATTTTCCCTAAGGCTGGCTTTGCTCCTCATGGTCACAAGATGGCTGCTCTCAGAGCCACTGGTGCTCTACATTTTCTTTTTCATGTCCAGGGACTGTTAGTACAATACTTAGCACAGTTATTCAACAAATGTCCTAATTTCTGACCCAGTGGAACTCACCTGTATCACTAACTATGGTTGGGGAAATGCTATGCTCTGATGGATTAGGCTAAGGATTACTCCTCATCACTCATCCACTATGGTTAAAGGATTGATGTCACGTTACTGATTTATACCCCTGGCCCCCATTCACACAGCCCTTAGTAGGGAAGGTTGGTTTTACAAAAGTGAGTCTGGTTGCTCTTGGGAATTGGGAATATGGAGAATGTATGCAGATACAGAAACAGCAAATGTTTCCCCTATCCCTCCAGATTGATAAATGGAGGCTGAAAAGACTCCTGTTTTTCGCCTAAACTGAGTGTCTGAAAGCACTTCACTATCAGGGGATATTAGTAAGAGGTGAAACAGGGAAAAAATGATGCTTTATGATTAAATCAAGATAAGATAATTATTTGCTGTTGCTACTAATTTTCATTGTGAATCTGAGAAAGAGAAGGAACAAGAAAGATGTTTTCTAAACTTATTTCACAAGGGAACCCTTGCTTTGAAGAACTCCTACCACATATTTCAAGACATGGTTTGGGAAATGCTACACCCTATTGCTTCCTTTGATTGAAACTAATTCCCCTTAAGGTTTCTAGGCTAATAAAGCTTTAATAATCCTTTCTGATTATAAAGATAAAGCATACTCACTTAAAAAATAAAAAGAGAAAGCCATAAAGAGTAATATAAAAAAATCAGTGTTTCTACCCAGAACTACTATTAATATTTTAGCGAATGCCCTTTTTCTTCTTTTCTCATATATATATATATATACTCTCTCCATATACATTTAAACATTTAGCCCAAAACCTGAATGATATTTTACATATTGTTTTGTAACTTGCTCACTTAAGAGTTTCCTCATCTCAACAGAAATCTATTTTTCCACTATTAATGGTTAGACAATATGCAGTTAATAAGATAAATCACACTGTATTGGACCAATCTCCAATACTGAAATTTAGGACTTAAAAAAAAAATGTTACAAATAATCTCTGCTGAACACAGGCATACCTTGTTTTATTGAGCTTTGCAGATATTATGTTTTTATAAATTGAAGATTTGTGGCAGCTATGTCAAACAAGTCTATGGGCACCATTTTTCCAACACCATTTGCTTACTTCTTGTCTCTATGTCATATTTTGATAATGTGTGCAAGACTTCAAACTTTTTCATCATAGTTACATTTGTTATGGTGATTTGTGGTCAGTGATATTTCATGTTACTATTGCAAAAAGCTTACAACTCTCTGAAGGCTCAGATGATGGTTAGCATTTTTTAGCAATAAAGTACTTATTTAAGTTATATACCTTAAACTATCAGTTAAGGCATATCAAATATTGTATATTAAAAAACAATGTTTGTTTTAGACATAGTGTCACTGCACACTTGGTAGACTACAGTACAATGTGAACATAAATTTTATATGCTTTGGGAAACCAAAAAATTTGTGACTCACTTTATTGCAGGGTCTAGAACTGAGTCATCAGTATCTCTGAGGTAAGCCCATATCCTTGATATATAAACCTTTGCAAAGTTGGACACTTGAACATTTCTTTCCTCAGGAAAAATGTCTGCCAGTAGATTTACTGGGTCAAAGGGCATTTATATTTTAAGGCATCAGACATTCATTTTGGAACTAATATTTCATTAGCAATATTATATGCTTAATCCAGGGGGAGGGTTTGCACATGCATTGCAATCATGGGTTTTATAGGATACAAATGGCATTGCTCTGTGCTTTTTCTTTCTTTTTTTTTTTCTGAGAGCAAATGTGCCTGCTAGCAGTAAATATTAAACAAAACCTCAGTTCTGCAATCTGGCACTCAATTGTTCATTTCTTCAACATAGCAGGGGGAAAAAAAGTTATTTTGATAGTGTGACAAACACATTGATCTATTGAAGTACTACCACAGACATATTTAATTTCTGTGAAAATAATCGAGTCTGCAGGAATAATTATAGCTATCAAATTGTTTCTTCCAAAAAAGAAAAGAAAGGGGGTTTAGCTATTAGAGTTATAGTTCTTTTGATCCTGAGGAAAAGAAGCAAGGAACTTGTCCTCAAATGGGAGGGTGGGCAGGGAGGGAGAAAGGAAAGGGTAGCCCTTATGGGTCCCCAAAACACACAAAGGGTTGGCAGGATCTCAGGCTCATTCTTCTGTCAGCTCTCATCACTCTTGGCCTCAGACTTTGGGCTAAGGACGCACAGGTGGGGGCTGTTGCTGAAAGAAGAGGCTTAAAATTTTGTGCTTTTTACATCACAAGGGCAAAAACCACATAGCCCTTGCTTATAAATCTGGTTAATACACTTTCATACATTATTTTGTCTAATCATAGAAACTATCCTATGGAGTTTGTGCCATTATGTACATTTTACATATGAAATATGTAAATGAGAAATATGAATATGAATATGAAATAAGAATCAAAGAGATGAGAGGTTGAAGTGATTTGCTGGTGTCATCTAAATTATAACAGAGCAGGAAAAGGAGTTTGAACCCCGACACTGAAAACTGTAATTTCCTAGTAACCCACCACCCTGTATTTTCCTATTATTCATTAAGGACTCTGATATACCAAGTACTTTCACATGAATAATCAAATGTTTAATCCTTGGAAAAATCCTCTGATGTAGATGTTACCATCTGTATTAGTTTGCTAGGGTTGCTATAACAAAGTACCACACACTGAGCTGCTTAAGATAACAAAACCTTTTTGCCTCATAGTTCTGGAGGCTAGAAGTCCAAGATCAATGAGTCAGCAGGGCCACGCTCCCTCTGAAGGCTCTAGAAAAGAATCTATTGCAGGCCTCTCACTAACTACCTTCTAGTTTTTTAACTTGTGATTGCATAAACCCCAGTCTTCACATGGCATTCTCCATCCGTGTTCCTATCTCCAAATTTCCCTTTTATAATGACACCAGTCACATTGGATTAGAGGCCCATTCTACTTCAGCATGAACTCGTCTTTACTAATTACATCTGCATTGACCCTATTTCCAAAGAAGATCATATTCCCATCATTTTGGGGCTTAGGACTTCAACATATGAATTTGGGGGAATGCAATTAAACCCTTTAGAATAGGAAATGGGAACCCACTCCAGTATTCTTGCCTGGAAAAGCCCATGGACAGAGGAACCTGGAGGACTGTAGTCCATAGGGTCACAAAGAGTTGTAACAACTGAATGACTGAGCTTAATTCAACCTATAGCACCACCTCCATGTGTCCCATCATACTGGTTGAGGAAAGGTTGCTGAGCATGTTAAGATCAAGGCCAGAATTTGGAGTTAGCTTTTCTGACCTTGAGCCCCCAGGATTTTCCTATTATAGTCCCCTTCTTGAAAATTGCTCAGTCATGTCTGACTCTTTGCAACCCCATGGAATTCTCTAGGCCAGAATACTGGAGCAGGTAGCCTCTTCCTTCTCTGTTATGGCCCTTTAATGGGCTGGGGCTTGGGGGTACAGAGTCGATGATAAGAAAATAAAGGAAGAGAGAAAGGAGAGAGAGAGAGAGAGAGAGAAATGAATAGAGACATGGGGACCAAGACTCTGATGGAGTAAAGGTGTTTATTCAGCATAATTTGGGCATATATATACTGTCTTACAAGATAGCATTTTCAGCAAAGATAAAGATCAAAAATCTTACAACTTATCCAGGAAACATAAGGCTAGAATCCATCTCAATGAGAGGGGAGTTGTAAAACTCACTTTCCATAACAGAAAGGGAAGAAGGCCGTAAATAGTTACTTTTACTTTAAGAATGTATGCATTCCTTTTGTCCCGGGAGAGGTGTGCCTCACCACTCATCTCTGAATATTCAGGGATTAGTAAGGGACATCAGGAAACAGCACACAAGAAGCCTCCCACCAAATGTTCCCTGACACTTCTCCAGGGGATCTTCCTGATCCAGGAATTGAACCGGGGTCTCCTGCTGAGTCACAAGAGAAGTCCCAAGGGAAGGGAACACAAGGAGCTGGGCATTGAGGGGTGACATCGGCAGCAAGCCAGAAACCCACGAAGTGAGGAAGGTGGCAGGAAGGCATTCACCAGGGGCTGACCAACCTTTCCTGCCTGTGGCGAGGACCAATGACTGCCCACGCTCAGTCCACGAGTCCCCTTTACTTCTAAATAAATATGGATAAAATCAGAGCCAATGTGACTGAGGCATAAACAATTGTCATGCAAATTGTGCATTAAAAATGCAAATACAGTGTAATTGCAAAGATGATTTAATCCCAGTCCAGTCTATTTGGCTAAGGATAATGCAAAAGTCACAGGAGAATTTTGATTTAGAGAATGTAGGACTTTCAGACATATGAGGCTGATAGGCAAGAGATTAGATACTTGGAAGCTGGGGAGAGAATAAACTGGCTTTTTTGATAAGCACTAAAGAAGAGAACATTGAGAACTAGGTACTATATGGGGTCCAGAGCATGGACACATGAGGCTGAGGAGCCCAGGATGCATAACATCCCTGCCAGGAGCATGGCACACCTGGGCTGGCAAAAATGGCTGAATAATTCCAAGACAGGTGCTAATAATGCAAGCTGGTTTCTAGTTTACTTGAGGAAGAGTCACCAAATGCCCTGGGTTGCCTGGGTCTAAAGAGTTACCCAGAATAGTATTTTCAGCATTAACACCCAGACAATCCCAGACAAATAGGGGTGGTCATCACCTACTAAGGGGTGAAACCGGATGTCAGCTGTGAACCAGATTAATTAACAAGCAGGGCCTCCCGGTTTAAGTTCCATGCTAGTGAGTCAATAATTTGCCACAGTAATCCTTCAGCTTCTTGTGAAAATAAGAACAATGTCAGATACCACACCTAATCAGTACAGAGCTGTTACCCCCTAGAAATACACAGCGTGGTTATGTTCTTTTGCTTTCTGGCTAGCTGAGTTAGGCGATGGGGGATTCACTGAAAGTGAAGATCATACACAGGCATTGGTCCTTTGTAACTGAATATAGCAAAGGCTGCATCTGTCCCAACAGGGACCCTTCTGTTTCACCCCCTTTTCTTCCATCCCAGCTCCTGTCCCCCATGTGAACAGTGAGAATTTCTCAAACTTTCCTGGCTGTGAAAATCAACTAAGGCACTTATTAAAAGTAGATTCAGTGAAAGTCATTCAGTCCTGTCCAACTCTTTGCAACCCCATGGACTATACAGTCCATGGAATTCTCCAGGTCAGAATACTGGAGTGGGTAGCCTTTCCCTTCTCCAGGGGAATCTTCTCAACCCAGGGATCGAACCCATGTCTCCCACATTGCAGGTGGATTCTTTACCAGCTGAGCCATAAGGGAAGCCCAAAAGTAGATTCAGAGATAAACTTATTTAGAATCTCCAGGGAGGAGCTGGAAGCTATATCTGTATCTCTATGTATTTACTTGATAAAGTTTTAAGCAAGTTCTCCGGGTGATTGTTGGGTCATCAGAACTATCAGCCACGCCAGCAGGAAACTATACACCCATTCTCCTCTCAGAAGAAACTAGGAAATTCAACCCCCACCATTTCTGTCTTCAGAATACACAGAGAGGGTAGAAGGCATAGAGAATGCTAGTTTCTGCTCAATTCTTCTGTGTCCATTTCCAGAGACACATTTTTTTTGTTTTGCAACAAGCATACTTAGGAAAGACAGAACTTTCTTTCTGGATAGAATGTTTTTTGATAGAACTTTTTTTCCCCTGTCACTTGGCTCACTGTGATTGCCTGATAGCCATGTTTTTGGCAAGCAAAAGGAGCTGGGGAAGGAAATGGAGGTGGTTTGAGAAAGAGTGCCAACAGAACCTCAGCACAGCGCAGGTAGAGAGGCCTCAGCGCTTGGTGTCGAGCTTTTATCTGGGTGGAGGATGAGGAGGGTTCCAGATTGTTAACCAGTAGAGGCTGGCAGCTTTATTGTTTTTTAATTAAATAACCACCAGCCACAGGAGGGCACACCGATCCTCCACCTCCTCCTCATGAAACCTCATTAAGCAAGAAAACTATAATTAAACCTGGAATCCACGGCTGACACTCCTATATCAGTCTGTGGCTCATGCGTCAGCTTTGAGCACAAAGGCAGCTTGCTCCTCCGCATTTTATGGGCAGAGGGCGAGGACCAGGGCAAGGCCATCTTTATTTGTCACTTAACGGGCAACTTGGCCCTTCCTCCAGGGTAACCAGATGTGCCTTTTGTCCTTAGCCACCTCCACTGTGGATGGGTGCTCATCAAATAATGCAAGACATCTGCTCAGAAGGGCCAGTTTACCTCAAGCAGGTGAGGACTTTGATTCCTGAGAGTGAGGGAATTTTCCGGATATTCCATTGCCCAGAGTTTGGGCCCTTTATGTCAGGAATATTTCCACATGATTGGAGGTAGAGAACCATCAGCATTTTTAGCTTAGGCCTATTCTGTCTTACTCAGGGCCCTCTGGCTACCGAGGAGGCTATTTTTCCTACCCTGACCCTCATTCCCTCCTCCCCTCACCCTGTACCTTAACCCTTTCCCAGTTCTCTTGACTTCTTGGTCGGCCATCCTCCTGTTTCTGAACTCTCCCCACCCCCACCCCAATTTCTAATTGCAGAGCTTATTAATATGGGGTGGTTCTTCTCCTTGATATCAGGAAACCAGTTTCTTAAGATAGGACCAGACTCCTTTAACATTCTGCAACATGAGGGAGAGGGGAGAGGGGAGGGGCTGCGGCAGGAAAGAAAGGGAAAGCAGAGCTCTTTTCAGATGTAATCTATTGTGGAGAGCCAAACTCTTCTCCCCACCCCCAGCTTGGCCAAAGTGCTGGTAATATTATTTCCTGCAAAGCCCCCACCCAAACTCAGTGAAGACGAATTTATCATTTACATCATTTCTCTTTGTAGCTCTGACAATTCATATTACGGCAGAATCTGACATCTCCACTTTCCTCCAATTGATAAATAATCTCTTTTTGATTTCTGTAACTGAGGAACATCATAAGCCTAACATACAAAGGAAGATTCATTGGTCGTTTATTTCACATGTGAGCTCCTTGAAAAATTGAGTTTGCGTCGCCATTTGGGCATTAATTCCTGACACATCACTTATCATGTTTTGATTGTTTCCAAGAGAACACCATATTTTAACTCTTTGGGAATAATTTAACTGATCAAATACACGGCATCTGGTTGTTATGGTAACCAAAGTTCTAAAAATAATATAAAGAAAAGACCACCTTTAATTGAAATCACAAGAAGTTGTTATGGTAACTGGAATTTTAAAAGTAACTAGGTTAAACTACATTTCTTTTTATCTAGCACTTTACACAAACAAATTCTGATTGAAATATCAGGTTTAATTTAATCAGTTAATTAATGTCACTAAATGTCATTTATCTTATAACTCATTTACATTCACTGTTGCATTATCCAACTTGCTAATTTATAACCATTCTGCCTTCAATTTAACATTCTGGAACCTGGGGCAAAGTATTTAGTGAGAAGGGGAGAGAGTGAAACTAGGATTAGTTATCGATCTAAGATCTGACCCTACCTCTTACTAGTTTGCTGAAGCCTAAAGCATCTGCCTGCAATGTGGGAGACCTGGGTTCAATCCCTGGGTCAAGAAGATCTCCTGGAGAAGGAAATGGCAACCCACTCCAGTATTCTTGCCTGGAAAATCCCATAGATGGAGGAGCCTGGTAAGCTACAGTCCATGGGCTCACAAAAAGTCGGATGCAACTTCACTTTCACTTTTACTGTTTCTTTATCTGTCAAGTGGGGATGATATTACCAGCTCTGCTCTTGTCACATTATTTGTATGGATCCAATAAAGCTATGAATATGTTTTAATAGTCAAGAACCTACTACACACATTATTAGTATGCCATATTATTTTGTCCACTCAGTTTTTTTTTTTTTGGATTTTGAATTTTTAAAAAGAAACCACATGAAAATATGCTAGAAACATTTACAGTTACAAGTACATAATTTTGAGTCTCGTGACTAAATTAATTTAAAATGGCATATTTTTTTAATCTCATAGGTCAATACTCTTAAACAAAAATTAAAGATAACCAGAAGAAAAGGGTGGTATGAAAACTCTTCTTGATACCCCCATGGTGTCTTGCATGTAGGAGGTGTTTAAAAGCTACTTAATGAATTTACATTAATATACAATGTTTTAGTAGTGGATTCCACAGGCATGAGCCACTGTGCTAAAATAAACTTGTACCAAAATTCAAATTATCCCTGTCTTGAGAGGCAAAGCTGACAAAAACAAGTGTTCTCAAACTTGAGATTCCATAAGAGCAGAGGGACAGGTTAACTCTACAGGCAAGTGGTGGTATTGCAGGGAAAACCAATTCTGACTCCAAGTTGGAACTGTTTCTTTGACTTGCTTCTGTTGCTTTCATTACTATAGTCACACATAACAGCCTGCCTTAGAGAATCCTGCCCCTCTGCCTGACTGTTAAAGAACCCTGTCCACCTGTAGATGGCAGGAAGGAAGAAATTAACACATCCTTTGCTTGAGGATTGTCATTATAGGGAGATAATTGCAAGAATAATTGAGGCCTTTTTACTTTATTTCCTTCCTCACCTTCCCCCATCTCTGACCTATGAAAGAAACTGGCATACAGACCCTGGCAGATTGTTTACTCTGAGACATTAGTCTGCCATCTTCTCAATCAGCTGGCTTAGCCTGCTTTCCAAATAAAGTCCTATTCTTTCCCTAAGCTCATCATCTCTGATTCATTGTCATGTCATACACAGAGCAAGGATGGACTCTGTAACAGATGGTGTGAGGGGATATAAGAAAGGACTGATGAGAAAGTTCACCTTGAAGAACGTGTTCCAGGCTGGGAGAATCTGGAGATAATAGAAGTCATTCTATTCATTGGGATCACACTTTTTCCAAGAGGTTGTTGGTATCAAGAGAGAGGCAGATCAGATCAGAATATACAGAACCCTAGACCATTGCCTATTCAATACTAGAGAGGAAGCACTTCAGCTGAAAAAAAGTATTAGTTCCAAAAAGAAAACTGCAAAATTGAACTTAATGTTTAAACATCTACAAACTGTAACATTGGGCCAACTTTATTAATTGTCATGTTTATGACTCCTAAATATTTCATCACACCTAAAACAATTTGAAAGTTAAATTTTTCACACTTTGCAAGATTCTTGCAAAGTGATTGCCAAGAAATTCTAGCCAATCTCAAATTAAATTAGTTATGTGTAGCCAAATAATTTCATAAGCAAAATCACATTTTTAACCCAAAAAAGTAGGTATAGGTTAGTATTTAAAATGAGGTTGGAGAGGAAGATAAATTTTCTCTACCCTTCCTGGACTTCTGAGTGCTCTAAAAATTAAATTGACAGACAGATTAACAGGAGAAAAGTCAAATTTAATTTTGTATGTAAGGGGGCTCCACATACAAGAGAAGGTCTAAGACAGGTAGAATGAGGTATATGTGCCATCTTGAACTGAGGAATGGCATAGGGGTCTGGCACATCCTAGGACAGGAGGGCAATTCACAGGACAATAAGGAGAGGAGCAGATATTTGGTAATGAGATGTTTACTGGCCATATAGATAGGGAAATTTATCTCTGGTAATAAATCATTTTTGGGGGGAAGATGCTCAGTTTAAATTCCTCTTCTTGTCCACCACAACAAGAAATCCATGCACCACGACTAGAGAGTGGCCCCTGCTTGCTGCAACTAGAGAAAAGCCTGAGCAGCAGTGAAGACCCAGCACAGCCAAAAATAAACATTTTGAAAAAAGTAAGTCGAGGATTTAAAAATAAGAGGTGACAACTGGCAAAAAACTCATTTTAAGACATGCATATGTCACAACAATAATGACAAAAGTTTAATGAGGAACAAGGCTGTGCTGCAGAAAGTTTAGTGAAGGGAGTCAGATCTGAGTTCAAGTCCGGCTCCATCCTTTGGAGCTCAGCTTCACATTCTCCAGTGTTGCAGGCAGCTATGACCAGCACAGAATCTTTCAAAAGTTCTTGGAATTCCCTCACTCTGAAAACTCTTTCCAAAGATGAGATGGGGGAAAGCATTCCTGGTCTTCTTTCCTCTAGCCTTTGCTACAGCTTTATATTTAATCAATCTCCTGCATGAAATCTCCAGGAGTCCTGATTGATCTGCTGTTATTATTACAGTTATTGTTGTTGCTGGAATGACTCCCTACTAGTCTTAGAAACAGGATCTAGTTTTACACACCACGGTATCCCTCGAGTGGAGAATGGGGACTTGTGCAGAGATGGCAATGCACCTTGTGCTGCTTCCTCCTTCTTTGCCCAGGGCTGGACTCAATTGAAAATCAATCTGCCTGAGCATCTTCCTTCTCAATACAGAGCTCCAAACAGCTACTACTTGCCCATAGAAGATGGTATTACATATGAAATCTATTTGTTATTCCTGAGCTAGCTGAGAAAAGAGTGTTATAAGGATAAATTGATGCATAAATGTAAAACATTCTTGACTTAAACTCTTTGCCCTTTTAAGAATAGAGCCCGTGTCCCTTGCTCCTTGGAAGAAAAGTTATGACCAACCTAGACAGCATATTAAAAAGCAGAGACATTACTTTGCCTGCAAAGGTCTGTCTAGTCAAGGCTATGGTTTTTCCAGTAGTCATGTATGGATGTGAGAGTTGGACTATAGAGAAAGCTGAGCACCGAAGAATCGATGCTTTGAACTGTGCTGTTGGAGAAGACTCTTGAGAGTCCCTTGGATTGTATGGAGATCCAACCCGTCCATCCTAAAGGAAATCAGTCCTGAATATTCATTGGAGGGACTGATGCTGAAGCTGAAATTCCAATACTTTCACCAGCTGATGCGATGAACTGACTCATTGGGAAAGACCCTTATGCTGGGAAAGATTGAATGGCAGGAGAAGAAGGGGACGACAGAGGATGAGATGGCTGGATGGCATAATCGACTCAATGGACATGAGTTTGAGTGAACTCTGAGAGTTTGTGATGGACAGTGAGGCCTGGCGTGCTGCAGTCCATGGGGTCGCAAAAAGTCTGACACGACTGAGCAACTGAACTAAGCTGAACTGAACTAATGTGTCCCTTACCTTCTGCTCACATGTGTGGTTGCTTTTAAAAAGAAAATGTATGAATTTAGGGCATGGAAACTTCCGAAAAAAGTTACTTTCTGCTTTTTCTTCAAATACAGGAAAGTAGAGAATTAATAATATGGGAAATATGTGACCCCATGGACTGTAGTCCACCAGGCTCCTCTGTCCATGGAGTTCTCCAGGCAAGAATATTGGAACGGGTAGTCATTCCCTTCTCCAAGGGATCTTCCCAACCCAGGCATCGAGCACTGCATTGCAGGCAGATTCTTTACCATCTGAGCCACCAAAAAAGTATAGGAGTATGTATAATAATGATGTAATCTATATAATATCTTACAGAAGGTATCTCTGTCCAATCTGTGTTGGTATCCTAGATTTGTGCATGTCCCAAGATATAAATTCCCTTCAAAATGAGGGACTTTTCCTTTACTAAAAAACTAGAAACAGGATTCTATAAGGTGATGGTTTAGAAGTGAGCTCTATTAATGTAATGGTTTTTAAAGTTTTTGTTTTTGATCATAGAATCCTTAAACCAGAAGTTCCCAAGGGCTCTGAGGCTCTACCCTCTGCCTGGACCTACATGTCCTCTGAGTAATGATCATCATCTTCTCCTTAGTGACTTGCTTCAAAGTAGTCAATTTTTGTTTTACTTTCATCTTTTTAAAAAAAAAAAAAACCTACTTTGTCACTGTTTCTCTTTGATTAGCATATGCTTTTAATTGGCATACTCATCTTCCCTCTCTCAACTGGATTTTTCTTTTCACTTATTTTTAAGGGATACCTACCCCATCTTGAGTTGAATTTTTCTTATCAAGCCATCATTTCACCTACAGTACTTTTATAGCTAAGCTTCCAATATCTGGGCAAAGGTAGTTAATTTTAATGTTTTTTTTATTACCTTTGTTACTAAAGAGTCTGAATTATTGATGTTATATGGTTCTTCCTGAAAAGTAACATTATCTGTTTATGTGTTAAGAATACCTTCTTGTGTAATAACACTTGTAGAATGACTATACCTCTAAAAGTAATTATCTTGTGATTTTCATGTTTGGCACAGAGGATGAGACAGTTGGATGGCATCTCTGATTCAAGGACATGAATTTGAGCAAACTCCCAGTGATAGTGAAGGACAGGGAAGCCTGGCATGCTGCAGTTCACAGGTTGCAAAGAGTTGGATATGATTTAGTGACTGAACAATAACAACAAATCTTGTGATTTTCATGTTTGGCAATATTGTAGGTGCTAGTACAGACTTGCCCGCTCACTGTACATGGCTATTTTCAGACACTGGAAAATAGTACAAGACTGTAATCCATGATCGAAGGCAAACAAGGTGAACCTAAGAATCACAGTTACCTTCTTTGAAGGCACTTTCTGGACCATGGCCCACAAAAAGGAAATCCAAACAGAGTGCAGTAGTCTTGCTAAATTAAAAAGACAAAGACCAAGTTTGTACAGGCTAAGACACCTGGGATTTATAAGACAGTGCTAGAGAGGAGTAAGATATGAAGAGAAATAGCTTCAAAAATCAATTGCATCTCCTCTATTGTCTTATTCTCTAAGACACTTTTGTTCTATTTCTTTTTTTAGTGTTTTTTCTAAGGTTTACAATACTCATCTTTGACATATTCTTGATATAGAGCAAAAATAATACATGCAAAATATAATATATCATGACCAAACAGAGATTATCCCAAGAGGCAAGGCTGACTTACCATTTGAAAGTCTATTAATGCAATTCACCACCAACAATAAAAGGGAGGGATGGTAAATTCATATGAACTTCTCAATAGAAACAGAAAAAAATATTTTGCCAAAGTTCAATACAAATTCATGATAAAATCTCTTAGCAAATTGCGAGAGGTGAAATTTGTTTAAGCTGACAAAGGGCATCTATCAAAAAAGAAAGAGGAGCAAATATCATTCTTAGTGATTAAAAAAAAAGTCCCTTTTATTAGTAATAATAAACAGTATTACTAAGTATTGCAGTAAGAAAGAATGGAACCATGACAACTGAAGAGCCCTATTCCTATAGATTGGAGGAATTTCCCTAAGGGAGATATACAGCTCTTCTTGACTTTACATATATGACTTTACTGGGCTTCCCTAGTAGCTCAGATAGTAAAAAATCTGCCTGTAATGTCGGAGACCCCAGTTTGATTACTGGCCCAGGAAGTACCCCTGGAGAAGGGATAGGTTACCCACTCCAGTGTTCTTGGGCTTTCCTGAGCGTTAAGAATCCTCCTGTAATGTAAGATACCTGGGTTTGATTCCTGGGTTGGAAAGATCCCCTGGAGGAGGGCATGGCAACTGATTCCAGTATTCTTACCTGGAGAATCCCCATGGACAGAGGAGCCTGGCAGGCTACAGTCCATAGGGTCATGACTGAGTGACTAAGCACAGCAACAGTATGTACCCTTCATTAAAAGTGTTATTTTTAAAAAGCATTTCATTGTAAAAAAAAAAATTCAGACAGTGTAAAACTGTGTCAAGAGTCTTTATAGACAGAAATAAAAATCCAACTATATGAATACAAAACTTCTCTTCCTAATCTCCTCCTCCATCTTCCTCCTAGAAGCACACAGTATCCCCTTTCAACAATTTTGTGTTTTTTTATTCTGGGGCTTTTTTTTTAATGCATCTGCAAGTGTATATATATATATATATTTGTGTTCCTTAATGTAAGGTTCCATATAAAAGGCTCAAGGCTGCTTGCTTCTGCTGCCTTTGATATATGTGTGTTTACAAGCACTAAAATGGCCAAAGAGTAAACAGTGGGAGGTAAATGCACACAGCAAAGCACTTGGTTAATTTGGTTAATCAGCTTTATCATAAGTAGCCTGGCCCTGGCTACACAGCACAGCATGCTGGAAGCTTCCAGCAGGGAAGGAGGAGGGAGCTGGCGATGGGGGAAATTAACTGATCATCACGACCTATTGAGTCTGATTTATGCTGCTGTTTACATCTGAAGGGTCTGACTGGAGGGAGTAAGGTAAGAGCAGTTGTCAGCGTTTCAGGACATCAGCCTTTCTTGGTTTTAGTTTATGGAGATTCAGCATGCATGATTCAAGGGACACTGAAAACATACCAATGCAGAGTAAGGCTTTTTAGCCCATATGGCTCAGTTTCAGAGCCTGGAACTTTGGGGCCTGGACTCTGGGTGAGCTCTTTCCAGGCATGGCGGGGTGACACTGGAAAAGGCATGTCCTAGCAAACCAACCGTAGAGTGGAATCTAGAGAATTTTACACTGTGAAAGTTTAGATTTCACTTTTTATTAAAGATTTGTTTAGTTCAGTTCAGTCACTCAGTCATTTCCAACTCTTTGCAACCCTATGGACAGCAGTACGCCAGGCTTCCCTATCCATGACTAACTCCCAGAGCTTGCTCAAACTCATGTCCATGGAGTTGGTGATGCCATTCAACCATCTCATCCTCTCTTGTCCCCTTCTCTTCTTGCCTTCAATCTTTCCTAGCATCGGGGTCTTTTCCAATGAGTCAGTTCTTCACATCAGGTAGCCAAAATATTTGAGCTTCAGCTTCAGCATCAGTCCTTCCAGTGGATATTCAGAACTGATTTCTTTTAGGATTGACTGGTTAGCCTTTGCCCTGTTTCATTTTGTACTCCAAAATCAAGCTTGCCTGTTACTCCAGGTATATCTTGACTTCCTACTTTTGCATTCCAGCCTGCTATGATGAAAATGATATTTTTTGGGGGTGTTCATTCTAGAAGGTCTTATAAGTCTTCATAGACCATTCAACTTCAGCTTCTTTGACATTAGCCATTGGGACATAGACTTGAACTACTGTGATACTGAATTGTTTGCCTTGGAAATGAACAGAGATCATTCTGTCATTTTTGAGATTGCACACAAGTACTGCATTTCGGACTCTTTCATTGACTATGAGAGCTACTCCATTTCTTCTAAGGGATTCCTGCCCACAGTAGTAGATATAATGGTCATCTGAATTAATTTTTCCCAATCAAGTCTCTTTTAGTTCACTGATTCCTAAAATGTCAATGTTCACTCTTGCCATTTCCTGTTTGACCACTTCCAATTTGCCTTGATTCATGGACCTAACATTCCAGGTTTCTATGCAATATTATTCTTTACGGCCTCCAACTTTACTTCCATCACCAGTCACATCTACAACTGGGCACTGTTTTTGCTTTGGCTCTGTCTCTTCATTCTTTGTGGAGTTTATAGCATATTGGGCACCTACCAACCTGGGGAGTTCATCCTTCAATGTCCCATCTTTTTGCCTTTTCATACTGTTCATGGGGTTCTCAAGGCAAGAATACTGAAGTGGTTTGCCATTCCCTCCTCCAGTGGACCACATTTTGTCAAAACTCTCTACTATTACCCGTCTGTCTTGGGTGGCCCTACATGGCATGGCTCATAGTTTCATTGAGTTGGACAAGGCTGTGATCCAAGTGATTACTTTGATTAGTTTTCTGTGATTGTGGTTTCCATTCTGTCTGCCCTCTGATGAAGAAGGATAAGAGGCTTATGAAAGCTTCCTGATGGGAGAGACTGACTGAGGGAGAAACTGGGTCTTGTTCTGATAGGGGGCCATGCTCAGTAAATCTTTAATCCCATTTTCTGTTGATGGGTGGGGCTGTGTACCCTCCTTATAGTTTGGCCTGAGACCAAACTGTGGTATAAGTAATGGCAGTAATAATGGTGACCTTCAAAAGAACTTTTGCTGAGACTGTTGTACTCAGTACCCCTGACTGCATAGCAGGCCACTATTGACCCACGCCTCCACTAGAGACTTCTAGACACTCGCAGGCAAGTCTGGCTCAGTCTCTTGTGGGGTCACTGCTCATTTCTCCTGGGTCCTAATGCACACAAGATATTGTTTGTACCCTCCAAGAGTCTGTTTCCCCCAGTCCCATGGAAGTTCCATAGTCAAATCCCATTGGCCTTCAAAGTCAAATTCCCTAGGGGTTCTCAGTCTCACTGAGATCCATAGGTTGGGAAATCTACTGTGGGCCCTAGAACTTTCACAACAGTGTGAGAACTTTTTGGTATAATTGTTCTCAAGTTTGTGGGTTGTCTGCTCAGTGGCTCTATGGTGGGGCTCACACATCACATCTTCCAGGTATGCTGCAGTCAGAGCCCCTGTCCTCATGGCAAACTACTGCTGACCAATGCAGGAGACACTCAAACACTCAAAAGCAGGTCTAGCTCAGTCTTTTGTGAGGTCCCTGGGTTTGTTTGAGCCTTCTGAGCATCTCTGGAGGGTATGGGGTTTAATTCTAAATGTGATTTTGCCCCTCCTACCATATTTTGGGGGCTTCTCCTTTGCTCTAGGAAATGAGGTATCTTTCTGGGGTGGGATCCAACATTCTTCTGTTGATGGTTGTTCAGCAGTTAGTTGCAGTTTTGGAGGTCTCACAGGAGAAGATGAGGACACATCCTTCTACTTCACCATCTTGTAGCCGACCAGAATCCTCTGTCCATGGAATTCTCCATGCCAGAATACTGGAGTGGGTAGCTATTCCCTTCTCCAGGGGATCTCCCAACCCAGGGGTCAAACCCAGGTCTCCCACATTGCAAGCAGATTGTTTACCATCTGAGCCACCAGGAAGCCCAAAGATTCCTTAAACAATTTTTTTACTTTAGGATGCATTTCCAAATAGTTATAGGTTTATGGAAAAAATCTGAAGACATCCCTGGTAGCTCAGCTGGTAAAGAATCCACCTGCAATGCAGGAGACCCTGCTTGGATTCCTGGGTCAATAAGTTCCCCAGGAGAAGGGATAGGCTACCCACTCCAGTATTCTTGGGCTTCCCTGGTAGTTCAGACAATAAAGAATCTGTCTGAATTGTGGGAAACCTGGATTCAATCTCTGGGTTGGGAAGATCCCCTGGAGGAGGGCATGACAACCCACTCCAATATTATTGCCTAGAGAATCGCCATGGACAGAAAAGGCTACAACCACGGCGTTGGAAAGAGTTGGACATGACTGAGCAACTAAGCACAGCACAAAGCAGAGTCCACTTATTCCCTAATACCTAGTTTCCCCTATTATTATTATCCTCTATCAGTATAGTGTATATGCCATAATTAATGAACCAAAATTGAAGCAATGTTATTAAATAAGGCCCATATTTTATTCAGATTTTGTTAGCTTTTACCTAATGTTTTAGGATCCAGGATGTTGCATTACAGTTAGTCATCATGCCTCCTTAGACTCCTCTTGGCTATGACAGACTTTCTCAGACTTTCAGTGTTTTTGATAATCTTGAAATTTTTGAGGAATTAATGGTCAGGTATTTCATATATACATGTGTATATATACATGAATTCAGTTCAGTTCAGTTCAGTTGCTCAGTCGTGTCTGACTCTTTGCGACCCCATGAACCACAGCACACCAGGCCTCCCTGTCCATCACCAACTCTTGGGGTCTACCCAAACCCATGTCCATTGAGTCGGTGGTGCTATCCAATCATCTCATCCTCTGTTGTCCCCTTCTTCTCTTGCCCTCAGTCTTTCCCAACATCAGGGTCTTTTCAAATGAGTCAGTTCTTCGCACCATGTGGCCAAAACATTGGAGTTTCAGCTTCAGCATCAGTCCTTCCAAAGAACATCCAGGACTGATTTCCTTTAGGATGGACTGGTTGGATCTCCTTGTAGTCCAAGGGACTCTCAAGAGTCTTCTCCAACACCACAGTTCAAAAGCATCAATTCTTTTGCTCTCAGCTTTCTTTATAGTCCAACTCTCACATTTATACATGACTACCGGAAAAACCATAGCCTTGACTTGATGCACTCTTTTCTCAATTTTGAACCAACCCATTGTTCCATGTCTGGTTCTAACTGTTGTTTCTTGACCTGCATATAGGTTTTTCAGGAGGCAGGTCAGGTAGTCTGGTATTCTTATCTCTTTCAGAGTTTTCCACAGTTTGTTTTGATCCACACAGTCAAAGGTTTTAGTGTAGTCAATGAAGCAGAAGTAGATGCTTTTCTGGAATTCTTCTGTAGAGTTTTGGCTTCTCCAGAATGTCATATAAATGGACTCAAACAGTATATAACCTCTTCAGATTGACTTCTTTTATTTAGAACATGGACTTAAGGTTCACTTATTTCTTTGCCTGATTTCTTTTTATAACTGAATAATATTTCATTATGTGGATGTACCACAGTTTGTTTATCAGTTGACCTATTGAAAGACATTTTGTTTGCTTCTAGTTTTAGTGATTATGAATAAAGCTTCTGTAAACATTTCATGTATATTTTTGTATGGATATATGTTTTCAAATTAGTTGGGTAATTATCTCAGGACATGATTACTATATTGTATATTAGTACTATGTTTAGCTTTGGAAGAAATAGCCAAACTGTCTTCCAAAGTGACTGTACATTTTTCATTTCCATCAGCAATGGACAAGTTCTTTGCTATGCAATTAGGATATTTAGTTTTTTGGACTTTTTCCATTTAGTCACAAGAATGTTCTAGTATTACTTTGTTGTTTTAATTTAAATTTTCACAATAACAAAGAATGTTGGGCATCTTTTTACATGTGTATTGGCCATTTGTATATCTTCTCTGGTAAGGAGCCTGTTCAGATCTTTGCCTATTTTTAAATTATGTTGTCTGTTTTCTTATTTAGTTTTAAAAGGCATTTTTGTTTTTAATACTGTGGATATATGTTCCTTATTGATATTTGTTTTACAAATATTTTTCTCTAAATCCATGGCTTTTTTTTCCCATTTGATTAACAGTATCTTTCACAGAGCAGAATTTTTGAATTTTAATAAAATCCTCAAATTTTAGAAGTCCAATTTTAATACAAAGTATTTTTTTAAGTACCAAATAAAGCTTTTTCTTTCATGAATTATGTTTTTTGGTATTGTATTTTAAAACATATCACCAAACACAAGACCACGTGCATTTTCTCCTACATTTTCCTCTAAAAGTTGTATAGTTTTGTGTTTTATGTTTAATCTTATTAAAGTTTTAACTTTCTCATAATATAATTTCTTTTTAGGTGGTTAGGTTTGTGGGAAATGGTAATTTATTTGACAGAGCCAATTTCTCTTTCTGTGTTTGTTTTTCTTCCTTCAAATGGGATAAAGCAGAAAAGATGACTAGCTCAATGTGAAGTCTGATAAGTTCAGAGAGAAGTTGTTTCTATTATGGATTTAGAAATGATTCTACAGTGACTTTTTAATTCTTAACAATTTTCCTATACT
Source organism: Antilocapra americana (assembly GCA_007570785.1). Taxonomy (NCBI): domain Eukaryota; kingdom Metazoa; phylum Chordata; class Mammalia; order Artiodactyla; family Antilocapridae; genus Antilocapra; species Antilocapra americana. The sequence continues at coordinate 37,583,102 of ML660197.1, forward strand.
GATAAGCTTGATTTAACAAAAAATAACCAATGGCAGGATTGTCAGAAAAAAAAAGGAGAGAAATATCATCCTAGCTTTAGGGTTGAAATACGAACTGAAGAACTTTTCTTTGGACAACAACATCAAAAGCAGGGGACAGACCTCATATAATGAGATCACCATGGCCCTCAAAAGCAACCTTTTAACTTTCTTCTGATGGAAACATTCTCATTGTCACATCAGTTTTAGGGCATTTATTTCCATTTTTATTCCATTGTAAAAAATAATTTAAATTTATACTTTTTTTGAATCCCATTTTGGAACATTCAATACATTTTGTTATTTACCATTTTTACTGTTGTTAATTTCTAAACTATTGTTTCTAAATTATTTCTAATTTCTAATTATTTGTAGTGTATTCTTCTTGACTCAATAATGACTCCTTACTCTCTAATCAGAGTGTAAACTGTATACTTTAGGCTTTTTGTAATTTTATTGGTATGTGATCTTTTTATTCATTTAGTTTTTGGTAAATGTTTTATTAGTATTGTAAATAAAGGTATATTCTATGCTTGTGTGGTATAAAGTTTGATTTACATTTATCAGCCACCAAAGTTATTAAAGCTTCCCATTAGTATTTTACTTCTGTCCATTTCTCCTACTTTATAGCAGATTTCACTTTTTGGATTGTGTTTCATTGTGAAATGTAATTCCTGACAGGACCTCTTCATTCCAGTTAGTATTTCTGCTTTAATTTCTATCATATTTATTATTTGTATTGTGATTCTTTTTAAAAATGTTTTTGCCTGATATATTTGCCCACTGTATAATCATTTAATAAATTTGTATCAAGTAATTTTGTATCTAAAGGTGATCTTTAGAAAATGTCACATAGAAGAATTTCTCTTCTTACTACAGAATCTAAGGACATATTTTTTTAATGAAGGAGATTTTTCCAGTTGTAGTTATAGATGTAATGAACATATCTGGTCATATTTTTTGCCATCTTATTTTTGGATTTCTCCCATTGTGTTTTCTTTCCTTCTCCTAGTCCTCTTCTACTTTTTCTTTTTCTTTCTTCTCTTCCCTGTCTCCTTATCTTTTTTTCCTCTTTTTGTTTACTGCCTTTTCTTAATACCATATGACTATATTTTCTTTGCTTTCATTGTCTCTAATTTTGGAAGAGATCTGGGCTATTTTTTAAGCCATTAATAGTTACCATCATTTGAAAATCTACTTCAGTCCAGGGATGGAAAATATGCAATGTCATTCTCTGCTCTTCCAGGGAAGATAGTATAAGTAGATTAAAGCAGTTTCCCAGATATGACCTCAACAAAGTTCCCAGGCAGTCAATGTCAATTAACAGGAGTGGAAATTAAGCTGAAATCTTAATGCCATCCTGCTTTTTCCTATTTAATAAGTCAAGCCACTGGTTCTCAAACATAGTTGTGTGTTGGAAGTAGCTGAGGCGATTTTAGTTGCATTCCATACCAATTAAATAAAAATGTCAGAGGGAGGAAGTCAGGTATCAGTGTTTCATAAAGAGTGCCAGCAGATTCCAATGCACAGCAAAATCTGCCAACTAACTTTAAGCACAATTTGACTTCTCACCCTTCTCCCCTTCTCATTTATGTCATTATTAATATTTAAATATCATTCTTAATGACTAAAACTCTCTGTGTCCCTGTGTCTCCCTTCTTCCCTTCCTCTCCTCTTCCCTCTCTTCTTTCCTCTGAACCATTTTTTGTTGTTCAGTCACTAAGTTATGTCCGACTCTTTGCGACCCTATGGATGCAGGACACCAGGCTTCCCTGTCCTTCACTATCTCACTGAGTTTACCCAAACTCATGTCTGTTGAGTCAAGGATGCCATCTAACTATCTCATCCTCTGTTGTCCCCTTCTCCTCCCACCTAGTCTTTCCTAGAATCAGGGTCTTTTCCAGTGAGTTGGCTCTTTGTACCAGGTGGCCAAAGTATTGGAGCTTCAGCTTCAGCATCAGTTCTTCCAAGGAATATTCAGGATTTATTTCCTTTAGGATTGACTGGTTTGATTTTCTTGCAGTCCAAGAGACTCTGAAGAGTCTTTTCCAGTACCACAATTTGAAAGCATCAATTCTTTGGACCTCAGCCTTCTTTATGGTCCAACTCTCACATCCATACATGATTATGAAAAAAACCATAGGTTTGACTATACAGACCTTTTTCAGAAAAGTGTTACCTCTGGTTTTTAATATGCTGTCTAGGTTTGTCATAGCTTTCCTTCCAAGGAGCAAGTGTCTTTTAATTTCATGGCTGCAGTTACCATCCACAGTGATTTTGGAGCCCAACAAAATAAAGTCTGTCATTGTTTGCTTTTTTTCCCAACCATTACATATACTCTAATTTAAAAATAAGTTTTGAAGTTGGCATCTACTTTATAACCAGACTTAAAAATTAATTTGGATCTCTTTCAGTTCTAAATGGTTCAGTGTTTGTGACCAGCCCTCTTATACAATCACCTTCACTGTTTGAAACTTCAGAAACTTTGTTTTCTTTCTCAGGTAGTAGAAGCACATCTTCAATTTTTTCCCCAAAAGTCCATGTGAATAGCATATTGCACTTTTGAAAGAACTTTCTTCTGTTTCATTCACACAAAATTTGTCTAGGTTACAAAATTCTGAGATGATATTGTTTCTCTTTAAAATTCTGTAGACATTAATCCCTTGTCTTCTAGTATCTCAAACTATAGAAAAAGATGTTTGAGGCCTCACTTTCATTCTTTTGCAATGTGTATTTTCTTCTGGCTTCGGAACTTGAAAAATTTTCCCTTCATTCTTTTAGTCCCAAAGTTGACCAGAACGTGCCTAGATTGGGTCTTTTAAACTCCGTTTGACTTGGATGCAATGGGTGCTTTGAACCTACAAGTACAGATTGGTTTTTTTTTTTTTCATTTCAAGAAGGCATTTTTCTTCTTAGCTTTGAATATTTTTTCTCTTCTAATTAAACTGATCTGCTTTCTGGGAAACAAATGATCTATGTGTTCTCTCCATCACATACCTTCTGCGTCTAATATCTTATGGGGCTTCCCAGGTAGTGCTAGTGGTAAAGAACCCAGCTGCCAATGCAGGAGATGTAGGAGATGTAAGAGACGTGGTTCAATCCCTGGGTTGGGAAGATCACTTGGAATGGCAACCCACTCCAGTATTCTTGTCTGGATAATCCCCGTGGACAGAGGAGACTGGCAGGCTACAGTCCATAGGGTCACAAAGAGTCAAACACAACTGAAGCGGCTTAGCATGCAGGCACTCACTTATTGTATCAGTTCAGTTGCTCAGTCATGTCCGACTCTTTGTGAGCCCATGAACTGCAGCACACCAGGCCTCCCTGTCCATCACCAACTCCTGGAGTTTACCCAAACTCATGTCCGTTGAATCAGTGATGCCATCTGACCATCTCATCCTCTGTTGTCCCCTTCTCCTCCTGCCCTCAATCTTTCCCAGCATCAGGGTCTTTTCAAATGAGTCAGCTCTTTGCATCAGGTGGCCAGAGTATTGGAGTTTCAGCTTCAACATCAGTCCTTCCAATGAACACCCAGGACTGATCTCCTTTAGGATGGACTGGTTGAATCTCCTTGCAGTCCAAGGGATTATATGTCTGTTCTTTTTCTTGGGGAGGGGCATAGTGGTTACTATTTTTAACATTTTTTAATTGGAGAATAATTGCTTTACTATATTGTATTAGCTTCTGCCATACATCAACATGAATCAGTCATAGGTATACATATATCCCCTCCCTTTTAAACCTCCCCCCACCTCCCACCCCATCCCACTCCTCTAGGATATCACAGAGCACCAAGTTTGAGCTCCCTGCATCATACAGCAAATTCTCACTGGTTTATCTATTTTACATATGGTACCTGTCCTTTTAATTTTTCTGATTTTGCATCTGCAAACCAGGAAAATTTTTCAAGTTCACTTTCCATATGACTGATTCAAAGATTCACCATATGATTCAGATTTTAGCTATGTGAATTACATTTTTTCACTGCATTTACCCAAAAGATCTATTTTTATTGATGTATAGTTGACTTACAATATTGTATTAGTTTCAGATATATACTATATTGATTCAATACTTTTATAGGTTATACTCCATTTAAAGTTTTAAGAAGTAATGGCTATAGTTTCCTGTGCTGTCCAAAATATTATACAAAGGATCTTATACATTTTCTGCTTCTGAGATTCAGAGTATCCTGTTCTTGTTTTACACATGTAACTCTTTTATCTTTTGAGTGGTATTAATTGGAGTTTAATTTTTGATGTTCTCTTTTCCCAGGACATTGTCTTTTTCTTCCAGTTTCCTTTTGTCTTCTGTTTTTGCCTTAGTCTTTTACACTGTGAGTTGTTTTTTTGTTTTTCATTTTTTTACTAATAGATAACTTTGGTTGTTTGCTCATATTTAACAGGGGAGTGCTAATGGGTTAATAGAGTGTCCTCCAAGTGCCTTGGTATAGTTTATCCTTTGTGAATCCCTGAAGAGTTTTTACTGTCTCCATTGTTAATATTAGAGGGCTTTTAGCAAGTGGGATGGCCATATCCCCTAGGGAAGACTCATCCATTTCTTTCCTGAAAAGTGAAGGTCTGCATTTTGGGAGCCAATAGAGGAAGAGATGAGAGTTCACCAATCATTATGTGAGTCAGTCACTTCAGTCGTGTCTGACCCTGTGGCCCTATGAACCACAGCCTGCCAGCCTCCTCTGTCTGTGGGATTCTCCAGGCAAGAATACTGGAGTGGGCTGTCATGCCCTACTCCAGGGGCTTCCAGTTGAGGCATTGAACCCGCATCTCTTAAGTCTCCTGCACTGGCTGGCAGGTTCTTTACCACTATCTCCACCTGGGAAGCCCATCAGTATGTAAACGTGTACTTAACCCTCTTGGTTGTGGTATAGAATTATAAGGGTATCTGTCGGTGTCCCTAAGTCTAGAGATTCTCCATTTACCTTATCACATAAATCTCAGCTTCAAATTTTTTCAGTTTTTCTTCTTCTGTTTTTCACTACAGAGATATACATATAATACTTACATGCAAATAGTACCTATATGCAGAGATATACATACAGTACTTTTATAAGGGTTTTGCAAGGGGTGAGATGTTAGTTCACAGCTGCATCTTTATGTGGAAGTCTCATTACCTTTTTATATCTTTTGGGATCTTTGTTAATCGAACTGAATTTTAATCTCAGCTTTCTGTCTCCTCAGCACCTAATTCATAGTGGCCTGTCTTCCTGGATTTTTCCAAGGATTCCCAATGATTTCCTGATGTTATCTTCTGAGTCTTGTAGTAGATCCCTTCCAGAATGAGCACCTGCCTTGAGTTAAATGTTCCCATTTTATATACTGTAGTATTTTCTTTCATGAGACTTATTAATGTTTGTAAAAGTATCTTTACTTGTTCTAGAACAAGTATAAATACATCCAGTCTTGAAAAAGGAGTATGTCAAGGCTGTATATTGTCACCATGCTTATTTAACTTTTATGCAGAGTTCATCATGAGAAATGCTGGACTGGATGAAGCATAAGCTAGAATCAAGATTACTGGGAGAAATATCAATAACCTCAGATACTCAGATGACACCACTCTTATGGCAGAAAGTGAAAAGAACTAAAGAGCCTCTTGAGGAAAAGTTAGCGAAAAAGTTAAAGCTAAAAGCTCAACATTCAGAAAGCAAAGATCATGGCATCTGGGCCCATCATTTCATGGCAAATAGATGGAGAAACAGTGGCTGGCTTTATTTTTGGGGGCTCCAAAATCACTGCAGATGGTGACTGCAGCCATGAAATTAAAAGATGCTTACTCCTTGGAAGGAAATTTATGACCAACCTACACAGCATATTAAAAAACAGAGACATTACTTTGCCAATGAAATTCCGTCTAGTCAAGGCTATGGTTTTTCCAGTAGTCATGTATGGATGTGAGAGTTGGATGGTGAGGAAAGCTGAGCACTAAAGAATTGATGCTTTTGAAGTGTGATGTTGGAGAAGATTCTCGAGAGTCCTTTGGACTGCAAGGAGATCCAAGCAGTCCATCCTAAAGGAGATCAGTCCTGAATATTCATTGGAAGGACTGATCTTTTGGCTACCTCATGTGAAGAGTTGACTCATTAGAAAAGACCCTAATGCTGGCAAGGATTGGGGGCAGGAGAAGAAGGGGATGACAGAGGATGAGCTGGCTGGATGGCATCACCAACTTGATGGATATGGGTTTGGATAGACTCCAGGAGTTGGTGATGGACAGGAAGGCCTGGTGTGCTACGATTCATGGGGTTGCAAAGAGTTGGACACAATTGCATGACTGAACTGAACTGAAGGGAGGCCTGGCATGCTGCAGTCCATGGGGTCACAAAGAGTCGGACATGACTGAGCAACTGAACTGAACTGAACTTGGTGTTTATCAGTAGGGAGCTTCACAGCTTTCTGCTCTTTCGATCTCATTTGCCTCTGGGTCATGGGAGTCTAGAAGAACCAATATCCAGTACTTCCAGCCCCTAGGGTATATTCGAGGGTGGGTGTTTGCAGCAAGGAGGATGACAAGGGATGCCTGTGACCTAAGAATCAAACAGTCCTTGCTTCCTGCCGGTGAAAATCATGACTGTATTCTCTATAAGTAAATCATGAACACTCACTAGGACAAATCAAAGACCTCTTTATGAACAAAATCTGTGTTGTCTCTGTACTTGGTATAGTCCTTCTTTTCCTGAGCAAGATCAACATAGACACTGTCAATAGTGAAAGTCGCTCAGTCGTGTCCAACTCTTTGTGACCCCATAGACTATGCAATCCATGGAATTTTCCAGGCCAGAACACTGGAGTGGTATCTTCCCAACCCAGGAATCAAACCCAGGTCTGCCTCATTGCAGGCAGATTCTTTACCAGCTGAGTCACCAGGGAACAGTAAACTAATTTTGATTTTGTATTAGGTTCCAGAAAGCTCCAGGACAATTTTATTTTATGGCTCATCACTGGTAAGCATTCTTTCTCATCATATATAATATTTGAACTTCCAGCTTCATTTGAATTCCCCCCTCCTTAATTTTCCCAATCCCACCTCATGTAATACTGTTTTATTTCATTTTGACTTATTGTATGTATTTTTACAAATACTCTAGCCCTTAGATCCTTTTGGAACAAGGCCAAGTCTAAATAACAATTAATTAACTACTGATGTTTTTATAGCCTGGTATTAAATTTTACTCTAAAATTGGAATTGGAACTGCATCTTGCTGATCTTTGTATCTCCTATGTTTCTATGTATATAGTAGCACCCAGTAAATGTTTGTGGAATTGAATTGATGCATCCCCAGGGCCACAAGGGTCCTCCAATCCCCTGAAAGTGGCCTGCCTTTAATTTTCTAAGGGCTTTTAGGATTATAGATATCAACCATCTGAGCTTGTGTTCATGGACAGATAACTAGAAACAAGTCATCCCCATCCTTGTGGTCCAGTGTGTGAATTTTGTATCCAATAATACTTAGAAGTATTGATCTGATTTGACCAAATAATAGCTCAGCCAAGCCAGCACACAGCCACCAGAGTCATAATGGGCCACAACAGCTGGAGACAGGTGAAGGAAACTAGAAATTATTCAGTAACAGCCCCTCCAAACCACATTTGACACGCTATTTATCTTCTCCCACTGAAACTCTCTTTCCAAATAAATGGGAGTGGGTGATAGCTTGAAGTTGTTTACCTTCTACTGAACAAACAAGTCTGAATTAGGAATTAGAATCAGCGAGTCTAAAATGATGAACGTGCTTACCCTGGCATTACTTAGAAAATGGGAAAAATAAATCAGATTACTACATGGAAGGACTCATTGGTTTGGAGAGCAGCAGGGACTTAATTGCAGGTCTAGGGCAGTGCAGACTCCAGTTTTCTTCAACACAAGCTAGGACCTTTCTCAGGTCAAGGGGCAGAATGGAGATCCCTTAGAAGGTTCTGCAATGTTCAGTAAGCCAGAAGAGACAGAGCAGGATAAGATCTGTAATTTGCCCGATAATGACATGGCAATGCCACCTTGTCTTGGGCACTATGGTTATTACCTGGCATCTTGTTTAACACACTAACTGTCTTGGAGAGCCTCAGGGCACATCTTTTTGTGCTGGGGGCTGCGGGGGGGGATGTGTGAGAAGCAGCATCATGAGAGAGCTTGTGAAGTGAAGGAAAAGATTTTTATTTCTTAGGCAGAATAAACAAAATGCTTTACTCCATCAACAGCTGTCCTCGATGTGGTATATTCTCTTGGAATAACACACAACAACATAATGCAGTCTGCTTCAACTTCTAATTAAAATGAGGTACTTGTCTCCTGTCTCAGCCAAATGAAATTATGGAACAAGACTTCCAAGCAGCAAGGACTCATTTCAACTGTGCAACTAGCCTGAAAAATAGAGGAGTCCCTCAGCCACCAAGTCCACATTCAGAATCATGGGAGTTGCTAACAGCGTGTGTGTGTGAGTGTGTGTGTGCACACACCTCCATGGTTATACACACAGAATAAAAAGCCAATGCCTCTAAATACTGTACCATTCATGGAGCAGTAACAGAGCTTGTGTTAATATTGACATGCAATATAATACACCAGAAGCTTCACATAATGCCAGCCTTCTGTTTCATGGCATTGACTGACCTTTTTAGGTAAAGCCACCTTATAAAGAGGTCCATTTGTTACTTCAGTACTGACTGCTCTGGTTGATACCCAAGGTCCATGGGTTATATGTTGCCTCATCTATAAAATCCCAACATATTAATATGAATGGCATTCCATGTCTCCAGATAGTTTTCCGTGGATGTAGGTATATTTTAAAACCAGATTCTGTGAGAAACTAGAACAGAGTGTAGTAATCCATGGCCACTCATACCAGTACAAATTTTTTAGGGACATAAAACAAATATTTTGTCATATAGTTCACCAAAAATAATATGAACTGATATTGTATATTGATGAAATACCTTCTAAATGTCAAACACTGTGTATCATTCATTGCTTCCCAAAAGAATCCCCTGAATACTGTCATCATCCACACTTAACAAATGAAGAAGCGCATTCAAAAGGGTAAATTTTTAATTTACCAGGTTGCCCAGATAAGACGCAACAGACCAAGCATTTGAATTCTGGCAGCCTATCCCAGACCCTGGACTCTTAAATACAAATACCAATAGCCAACACTTATGTAATTCTGTGGTGCACAAAGTGCTTTACATTTTTGAGACTCATTTAACCCTCACATTGACATTATGAGATAGGTGTTGAAATTAACCTTATTTTATTGGTGATATGAAGGAACTACACGGGAGCCATGTAACATGCCCAATATCCCCAACCTGGCCAATGGCAAGGTCTAGTGGGACCAGAGACTGTTTTAGCTGTGAAGCTGTCCTCTCCATCAGGCCATTCCAAGATCTAGCAAGCTTTCAAAGCACATTTCTTCCAAAGGTTCTACTGGAACTGCATTTTGTTGGTTTTGATTTATAGCTTCCTTTTTAAAAGCAAGAAATGCAATTAAAAAAAAAAAGAGGCTTCCCATAATTATCCTTTTATATTTGCCTCTGCTTTTCCTTTGTGGATGGCAGCTGGCAGCTAAGAGAAAGAATTAAATAAGTGATAACAGAGGATGAGATGGTTAGACAACATCACTGACTCAACTGACATGAATGTGAGCAAACTCTGGGAGATAGTGTAGGACAGAGGAGCCTGATGTGCTGTAGTCCATGGGATCGCAGAGCTGGAAATGACTTAGTGACTAACAACAACAAAAGCTTGGGGCAATGCGGATGTTATTGAACACGGGGACTTGGAAACCCCACCCCCTCACTTATAAGTCCTAAATGATTTCTTGGCAATAAATGAGTGGCCCAGCCTTAGCTATTTCTTAAGCTGATATAGCAGATATTTCAGTATAAATCTGAGTGATCAGGTGCATAAGAGGTTTGCTGAAACAGCTGAAAGCTAGGAATCAAATAAGGTAAATTAACTTAAAAATGTGTTCTCTTAGAAGCTCCCTCTTCCTAAATATGAAGAGCAACCAGTGCCAGCAATCAAAAAAATAATATAAAGCTGAGAAGCTGAGTTAGAGACAATTATACAGATAAATTTGGCCACAGAGACAGTGGGGGTGGGACAGGGAAAGACGACTCTTTTTGTAAGCCAGAGTGATAAATCAGGTTGGAAATCTACATCAGTGTGTGCTTAGGGGATGCCAGGTAATCTCACTATTAACCTCGGAACCTAGAACTAACAAAGCATAACTCCTTGCATAAACTTCCACATCATATAAAATATCCAGAAGTAAACTAGGAATGTGGTCTGTGCTGAGTTCACTTCTGGAGTCCGAATTACAGATGTAGATCAACAGTTGAGAAAACTAATACAATGAGTGGCTTCTCATGGTTTTAATAACAAGGAAATAGAAACATTGACACTATTCAAAATCAACAAAATGTGGCTTCTATTTATATATTCATCTGATTTTTGTTGTTGCTGTTGCTCTTTGGATTGGACTTCTGTTTCGGGAAACTGCTGGTTCCATACCTGTCTCAAGTTGTGGTCTCAATTCAGACCACAGACTCACAAATAATAAATATCACTTATCAGGCACCTACTAAGTGCCAAGTATTTTTTAGATGTTATCACCTTTATCCTCCCAATAGCCTTCAATGATCAGTAATAGTTATCCTGATTTAACAGACAAGGAAACTGAAGCTTAGTGAGCTTGCCTGGGGAGCCAAGTGACTGAAATATAAATGCAGGTCTGTTTATTTTCAAAGTACTGAGACTACAGTCTCTAAGAGAATATATTTGAAGAGTACTCTGACTATGAATCTGCAAAAATCCCACTATAGTTGAGGAACCCTTTTGGGAAGGAAGTATAGTTATTAAAATTACGAAAGCAGTTCTAATCCAGAGACAAAACCTAAAGGTATACTTCTACACTGACTCTAGAATGTTCAGAGTTTGAAACTGGAAAAATAAAATAAAAAATAAATAATATTTAATAGAACAATATGCAAATACCCTATGATATCCTATGGAACATTAGGCACCTGTTAAAGAGAATGGGGCAGTGCCATATGTACTGATATGGAACAAATCTTCAGATTATATTCAATGGTCAATCAAGTTGCAGAATAGTAGGTATGGTGTGATCCAATTTTTTAAAAAAAGATATGTAAGCATGTACATATCAATGCAACGTAATAGAGGAAAACAATAGAATGGGAAAGACTAAAGATCTCTTCAAGAAAATTAGAGATATCAAGGGAACATTTCATGCAAAGATGGGCTCAATAAAGGACAGAAGTGGTAGGGACCTAACAGAAGCAGAAGATATTAAGAAGAGGTGGCAAAAATACACAGAAGAATTGTACAAAAAAGATCTTCACGACCCTGATAATCACGATGGTGTGATCACTCACCTAGAGCCAGACATCCTGGCATGTGAAGTCAAACAGGCCTTAGGAAGCATCACTACAAACAAAGCTAGTGGAGATGATGGAATTCCAGTTGAGCTATTTCAAATCCTAAAAGATGATGCTGTGAAAGTGCTGCACTCAATATGTCAGCAAATTTGGAAAACTCAGCAGTGACCACAGGACTGGAAAATGTCAGTTTTCATTCCAATCCCAAAGAAAGGCAATGCCAAAGAATGCTCAAACTACTGCACAATTGCACTCATCTCACACGCTAGTATAGAAAGGCTTAAAATTCTCCATGCCAGGCTTCAGCAATATGTGAACCATGAACTTCCAGATGTTCAAGCTGGCTTTAGAGAAGGCAGAGGAACCAGAGATCAAATTGCCAACATCCACTGGATCATCGAAAAAGCAAGAGAGTTCCAGAAAAACATCTATTTGTTTTATTGACAATGCCAAAGCCTTTGACTGTGTGGATCACAATACACTGTGGACAATTCTCAAAGAGATGGGAATACCAGACCCCCTGACATGCTTCTTGAGAAACCTGTATGCAGGTCAGAAAGCAACAGTTAGAACTGGGCATGGAATGACAGACTGGTTCCAAATAGGAAAAGCAGTACATCAAGGCTGTATATTGTCACCATGCTTATTTAACTTTTATGCAGAGTACATCATGAGGAATGCTGGGCTGGAAGAAGCACAAGCTGGAATCAAGATTGCCGGGAGAAATATCAATAACCTCAGATATGCAGATGACACCACCCTTACGGTAGAAAATGAAAAAGAACTAAAGAGCCTCTTGATGAAAGTGAAAGAGGAGAGTGAAAAAGTTGGCTTAAAGCTCAACATTCAGAAAACTAAGATCATGGCATCTGGTCCCACCACTTCATGGCAAATAGATGGGGAAACAATGAGAGACTTTTTTTTTTGGTCTCCAAAATCACTGCAGATGGTGATGGCAGCCATGAAATTAAAAGATGCTTACTTCTTGGAAGGAAAGTTATGACCAACCTAGACAGTATATTGAAAAGCAGAAACATTACTTTGTCACCAAAGTTCTGTCTAGTCAAGGCCATGTTTTTTCCAGTGGTTATGTATAGATGTGAGTTGGACTATAAAGAAAGCCGAGTGGAGAAGAATTGATGCTTTTGAACTGTGGTGTTGGAAAAGACTCTTGAGAGTCCCTTGGACTGCAAGGAGATCCAAGCAGTCCATCCTAAAGGAAATCAGTCCTGAATATTCATTGGAAGGACTGATGCTAAAGCTGAAACTCCAATACTTTGGCCACCTGATGTGAAGAGCTGACTCATTTGAAAAGACCCTGATGCTGGGAAAGATTGAGGGCAGGAGGAGAAGGGGACGGCAGAGGATGAGATGGTTGGATGGCATCACGGACTCAATGGAAGTGGGTTTGGGTGGACTCTGGGAGTTGGTGATGGACAGGGAGGCCTGGTGTGCTTCAGTTCATGGGGTCGCAAAGAGTCGGACACAACTGAACTGAATTAAACTGAAAGCATGTACACGTATATTTAGAGAAGGAAATGGCAACCCACTAAGTATTCTAGCCTGGAAAATCCCATGGACAGAGGAGCCTTGTAGGATGTAGTCCTTGGGGTTGCAAAGAGTTGGACATGACTTAGTGTCTAAGCACATGTATTATACAATCATGGGGAAAGAAATAGAAGGATTCTTCTGCTTTCCTGGAAAGGATGTGAGAGTTTAGAAAGAACAGAGGGGGAATGAAAGGCAACTTTCAAATTTTTCTCTGTAAGTTTACATAAATGTTTCCGTCTTTTATAGTGAGAAAGAACTTATTATTGGTTGATGGTTTAAAAAGAAAGAGTGGACACTGTGACAACTACAGTCAGCTGGCGAAAGTAGGTTTGTGTGTTCTTAAACTTTGAAGATATGTTAATGTACAGGATATTTTCTCTTTTAGAAGTTTGTTAAATCCTTTCAGTTCCCACCCCTTTCCCAACCTTTAGACAATTTCTACAGTTCAAGCATATTCCAGCCATGGATGATTAATACTTATTTCAGATAAGAGTTTTGGTTTTGTTCTGTGACATGTTACAGGAACAACATCAACAAGCAGTAATGAAAATCAGTAAGTTTAGGATCTTTGTTTAGCAATTTCATAAACTAAATGTACCATTTGAGAACATCCTCTTGGTGACTCTAGTGGCCCCCAGCCCTGGCAAGAGCATGCGGGGACCATTGACCAATGTTCTGTGACTTCTGCATGAGAATATTGGAAATTCGCTTGAGGACCTGAAAGCATCCATGTGATCTTCTCAGAAGAGACTCAAACTGGAAAAGGAGGTAGAATACAGGACAGCTTCCTAGAAGGAAATCCAGGGCCTAGAATTCACCATCCTGGAGAGTCACAGAATCCATATTCATGGGCCTCAAGCCAGGGAAAATGTACTATGTGGGCACATCCCAGCACCCAGTCAGCACTCAGAGAACACTAATAGAAGTGTTCTCTCTATTAGACTGGAAAGCTGTGGGACACAAAGAAGCTAGTACCATCTTGCATTCACCAAAAAAGAGAAAAATGTGACATTTTCTAGTTTTAGAAACAGCAAATCCCAGACCTGTCTATTGTGTTGTCCAAGTGACAATTCAAATGGACTAAAAGACAGCTGAAATGATCAGGCAGCCAGGGCCACTGTCTCATTATTTTGATAGTGCAAACATGGCCTTTAATAGCACCTTGTCATCGTCATATTTGTCTCAGGAACATTAGATGATGATGGCTATTAGTTTGCATTTTAAAAATATCCCTGGATATCTGACAAAGTTTATATACAAATTAAAATAATAACAAGAATTCAGGCCAGTGGCTTGTCCTGCAATCGTCCAGGGCAATATTATAACCTAGGATGACATTTTCCCCACTGTTAGTTTCCAAAGCTACAGAACAAAATCTCCATAATAATAGCTTCTTCTGCTTTTAAAATGTGAAATATTGAAATAAACAAATAGAACACGCTATATCAGATACACTTCCACAACACACAGAGAGGCTGCTTAGGTTTTTAACCTCAGGGATAAAGACATATGAAAATATCTCTTTCTTAACAATTCTAACACATCATGCTTATTACCCCCCTAAATTTGACTTTTGTTTGGGTTGCTAATTATATTTCCTTCTAATCTGCAATTATCAATTTGCCCATCCTGTTTTACTTTATCCTATTATCCATGTAAGTATCATCTATTTAAGATTATCTCATGTAGAGCCACCATCAGCAGTATTTTTGCACTGCAGGCCAGAGGGAATGTGCTTGAGGAAGAAAGAGGGTGAAGACGGAGGTATTCAGATGGGCAGCAGTTCCAGTGTAACTGGTTCCAGTTGTAAGACTGTATTGATGTGATCTCCCTCTACTCCTGCCAGTCCAGTGGAGGTGGCCCAAGGCAGTACAAACAAACAAAAGCCTACGAAGACATGTGGCAGATGGTAAACCACATGGGGACCAAGCAGCATCATGAGCCAGTAAGCAAGAAAGGGCACCCTCATTGCCCCCTTGGATGCAGTTGCCGTCCTCTGCCAAGGAGACCAGGGCCCTGCCACTCTTCTCTATTTTGCGCAGTGTTCAATGGTGCACCATGCAGCAGAGGCTTGTTAAAATATATGTGACAATGGTAAATACAGATTACAGCAGAGTGCTGGGAAGCCAAGCCTATTAATAACTCACCTTGAGGCTCTTGCCCTGATGGAGAAGCCAGGCAGAACAAATGGGCCTGTAATGCTCCAAGCCAAAAGCCCCCAGTGGGAAGACTTTGTGACTAGCGTGTGTGGAGGAATTAACTACACACTCCTTTTAATGTCCATCAGAATTGAACACTGCTAATTTACAGCACTTCAGCATTGCTGGGCCCCTTAGAGTCTTTCCAATTATGCTAGTGGGGAGGTGACTGGCCCATCCACAGTCCCCATGGTGAGACTGTGGAAACTTGGCAACAGAGGCCTGGGGCCCCTACGTCCCCATCCAAATTAGCTGCATTGTTTGCTCCATTTGTCCAGTCTGTGACCCGGAGCTCCTAGTGTTCACTTCCTGTACTCATTCTGGAACAGAGAAGCAGCGTGGTCACATAGCCAGCTCCGGGAGCACAGTGTGTGTAGCCTTGTATTTCTAGTTAAAAAGCAATAAATCTTAAGGCAGGTAATGAATTCCATTTTGAGTAATCTCATTATGGACATCTATTCAAAGAGTCTATATAGCACAAGCAGGATGACTGGAAAACCTAGTATAATGTGCTGGCTTTTCTCCCTGTGCCAAATTAACAGTGAAGGCCTCTTAAAAGGATGCTTCATTTGGGCTGTCTTATTATCAGAAATATTATACAAGTTGGAATCGGGGCCTGAGTGCAGTCACACTGCTGAGATAACTCCTACTGTTGGATCAATGGCTGGCAGGAATCCACCATTAAAGCAACTCTGAGCAGTGACACAGGCTCCTACCCAAAACCCCAGTGTGCTGTTCTCTGCTGGAGCCTAGAAGATGAAGAATGAATAGGGGAAAGAAAGTCTAGGGAGGTATTTTCTAAGATTATCTGGCAGAATCAAATAAGGTGTATTGTGCAGGATCTGTTATATTCAATCCATCCTATATACAATGATCAAATTGTTCTTTCCAGAACCTAATGAATTATGTCACCACTCTATAACCTTCAGCTGCTGCCCATTACTATGTTAAAAACTTTAGGTTTCTTACCCAGAAATTAAAAGGGCTTACCAACCTTCACGTACCCATACCCATCTTGTTAAACTCCAGTTCTGATTCATTCATTAGCCACGGGCTGAGGCCTGAGATTCAGCATTTGTAGTAAGCATCCAAGAGATGCTAGTGTAGTCAACAAGGCTGGGGACCACACTTGAAATAGCAAGGCTCTAGAATGTTGATTCTCCAACTTTGACCGGCATTCGAATCACCAGAGGGCTTCCCAGGTGGCGCTAATGGTAAAGAACCCACTTGCGAATGCAGGAGACCTAAAAGACTTGAGTTTAATCCCTCCAGGAAGATCCCCTGGAGTAGGGCATGGCAACCTACTCCAGTACCCTTGCCTGGAGAATCCCATGGACAGAAGAACCTGGCAAGCTACAGTCCATAGTCACAAAGAGTCAGACATGACTGAAGCAACACAGGACACAGAATTACCAGAAAATGTTGTTAAAATTGAAATTCTGCTCCCCACCCCCACCCCGCAAGAGTTCCTGATTTAGGGATCTGGAGTAGGGCCTGAAAATGTACACTTCTTATGAGTTTCCAGGTGATATTGATGCTCCTGGTCCAGGGACCACACCTTGGGAACCACTTCTCCAGGGTACCAGTTCTCAAACCTGACTGCACATTTATCCTATGTACTTAAAATTATGAAGCTTCAAAGACATACCAATTCTCAGCTTCAACCAGACAAATGAAATGAGAATCCCTGGGAATGCAGCCCCAGTATCAAAATCATTATCATCTCTTTAAGTCATTTGTAATATGAATTGAGAATCCCTGCTCTACAACATGGCTTCCAAAACAACTTTCCATACAGTGTCCAGACGGGAAAAAAGGATGCTGTACTCATCCTCAGTGTAGCTTTTTGTACTCTTACTTTTCAGAATTTGGCTTTAATGGATTTTTTTCTCTCTGAAATACCTTCTATATCAACCATCAAAACTCCATCTATCGTAAGATGGTTTACCTCTAACCCTATCTCTTTTCTGAAGCCTTCCTATATGTCAAAGCCCAGCTCAGAGGCATCATTTCTTGAGCTTCTTAACTACATTGCTTTCTAATTCCAGTCACGTTTGAGATTCTTATTAACCTCACCTTATTAACTAACCTTCCTCCTTCCTGTCCCGACAGCCGTCCTGAGAACTTCTTTTGGAAACTTGTGCCAGCACTAGGATTTTTCTGTATATCCATTGGTCTTCCCCCACAGCTTACAAGTGCTCTGCAGGTAGGAGCTGGGTCTTCCTCATTCTACTTGTCTCTCCCAAAGCTCTGGGGTGCATTGTCCTACCCTAGCTGCCACTCAGTATCTATAAGTTGTTCTGCGTGCGCACCTCTGTAGATCTTGACATGTGTGTTCTCTCATAATATTGTGATTTGTGTACTTGTCTTAACCTTTCCTACTAGTGTAACCTTCCTGAGGGCAGGGACTGTAGGGCACACACCTTTATGTCTGCTCCCCGCTACTCCTCTGGGCTCTTGCTACTTAAACTGTGGGTGCACAGGCCAGCAGCACTGGCAACGTCTGCTGCTCCTTAACATGCAGACACCTGGGCCCTACCTAGACCTACTGAATTAGAATCTGCATTTTAACAAGATCCTCAGGTAACACGTATACACACTGAAGTTTGAGAGGCACTGCTTTAGAAGGTAAAAGATTTAAGAGAGTGGGTTCTGATCCGAACTTTGAAGCCTGGGATCTTGAGTGAGTTATGTCTGCCATACCAGTTTCCGCATCACTAAATAAGAGTCTTCATCTCATAGCGATAGAGGGAGCTTTACACAATGTAACGTAAATAATTAAATCATGTCACGTCAGTAAAATCCTCAGAACGTTATAAGCCCTCAATGACACAGTATGAACTATTATTCCTCAATTAAAAATGGTTAACTTTAATTGATTTTGAACGGCCACCCAGAATAGATAAGAAAATGAAACACAATTCTGCATGGATTTCAGAAACATGAAATATAAAAGGCAATAAATAAAAATATTAGAAAAAGAAAAAAACCCTTTAGCAAATGCTAAGGAGCATGTCAAATCATTCCTGTGTTGAACCTTCAGCAATGCAGTGGCTGGAGGCTTTAAATGTACCATCCCCTAATTTTCTGCTGTGTCACCAGGTTTTCCTCTACTGCGCAATTCTTTCAGGCCGCCTTTATTCTGTTCTACCTAAAGAACAACTTTGTACAGAGCATTTTGTTTCTCAGACCAATCTCTTGCTGCTGCGGCAATTACCTCAGCAGCCATAAACTGTGCTGCTTGGTTGGCTGAAACGTATGTACACACTGCCCCCTAGGGCATCTACTCTGTCATGACACTCAAAAACAGAAAAACCCCAAATCTCTGGGGGGTGGTGAAGTTGGCTGACTCTCTGACTGTGACAGTCTGGAGAACTCTGAAATTACTACTGGGCCAGGATGACTGTTAAAGAATAATCTAACACCACGGTGGGGCTCACTAGAATTTGTGAAATAGAATTTGATACATATGACCTGGGTTTGATTCCTTCAAATGTTAGGAATAAGAGCATTGACTTCAATGAACATCTGAAATGACAACCAACATTTGAAGTGGAAACTTAACTACACAGTATTTACGGAATGAAAATGATGCATTTATACCTCACAACAAAGTCACCAGATCAAGACGTTGGGAGAATAGGATAGAGCTGGCAAATGACGAAATGCATTCACCAAATAATTATTGAGAGGCTACAGGTACCAGGCAGGTTGTTGGGGACTTGGTGGTTCTCACTGAATCAGAGGTGAACATCCCTGCTCTCACAGATCTGGAATTCTAATTAATATCAGGAGTATCCCCCTTTTCTCCCTGCTGTCTCCTGCTTTGGTGGTTCCAGGAGACGCTGACTTGCCTGAAGTCAGTGTGCTGTGAGCACTTCAGAGGCAGCTCACAGGCAAGCCCTGTCCCCTTCTTGTGACCTAATGGGGGTTTTCTTTTTCTTTCCTATTTGTTTTCTTCTTGTTCATTTTTTTTTTTTTTTTTGCTTTTGGTTGTTTTGATGTAGTACGAATATCATATACAGTTGACTCCTGAATAACATGATGTATGTTATGTGGTATATATGTGTTGTTATGGTTATATGTGGATTTTTTTTCAGTAGTTAACACTATAGATAGTACTATACTATTGGCCGTTGGTTCATGCCACTGGATCCAGAACCACAGTATGGAGGAACTGTGAACTGTGTATGTAATATAGTATGTAATATATGCAGGAAGGACCAAATATATATTACACGGAGATTTTCGACTACATGGACTGTGGGTGCCATAAACTCATGCTGTTCAGGGATCAACTGTAATCATATCGATGGATTCATCAATAGGTAGGTAGGTAGGTAGATATCTTTGCGGGGGAATGTGCTACAGCACATCATGGAATCTGATCCTTGTCTTAGGCCTGGAGTTGGGAATGGAGAAGAACTTTAAGAAATCTCCTTGGTGGCTCAGTGGTACAGAAGCTGCCTGCCAATGCAGGAGACACCAGTTCGAGCCCTGCTCTGGGAAGGTCCCATATGCCATGGAACAACTAACTCTGTGCACCCCTACTGAGCCTGTGCTCTAGAGCCCGGGAGCCGCACGCAACTGCTGAGCCTGAGTGCCACAACTACTGAATCCTGAGTGCCCTAGAACACAGGCTCCACACGAGACGCCACTGCCACGAGAGGCCCATGCACTGCAGCTAGAGAGCAGCCCCTGCTCTCCACAACCAGACGAAAGCCTACGCAGCAAGGAAGGCCCAACACAGCCAGAAATCAATAAATAAATACAGCTATGAAAAAAAGAAACCTCAGTGGAAGGAGAGCCATGAGGCAGTCAGGAGAATCAAACTGACTTCCGCTACGAGGAGGCCCCACCAAATTCACCAACAACTAGGGTGCAAAGGCCCCATTTGAACCCACAGTCTTGGTGTGTCAGCACTCTGTACCCACCTCCCGGTCTCCTACACTGCCTACTGACAGTCTGTAATTCCCTCCTCACCACCACTTTGGAGACACGCTGGCTATGCCCCCTTGCAGCGACCGTGCCAGGGAGGTGGCTGGAGTCCCTTTGCCTGCCAGGTTGCTAGGGGCCAGGTTTGCAGTGACTACTGAACCCTTGCCTGGAGCCCTTCCAGAAACAGTGCTCCAGCAGACAGGGAGGTCTGAGGGGACACCATCGAGCCCAGGGTGGTCTCACGTGTCAGCACCCCTCCCACCTTTCCCTAGAAGCTCCTGAGGTCCGTGTCGTTCCTTTCCTCCAAGGCTCTCTGGTGCCAGGATTGAGAATGAAAGAATGTCTTCCTCCACACAGTTCTCAGTTTGGATTCATTGCTGAGCTCACATGCCCTTCTCATCAACCGACTGCTCTGATCCATTAATTGCATGCCCTGTGTCCTGCTGCATGGTATCTTGCTTGTCCTGTTCTCTTCAGAGACTCTCTAGTACTATAAGTGTGCCCACCACATGGTAAGCACTCAGTAAGGAGATGGGGTAGGGACTGTCCAGGGAGCACTGGTTATGCATGGGGAACTATTCATTTCTTGTTTTAATTCATCCTCATGCATCTCCCATTTTTTTCTAGCTGAGAAACAGGAGTCATACAGAGCCTAGGTAACTAGTTCAGCATCATCTAGCTGCACATGGTGAGGACAGAATGGAAACCCAGGAGTCTAACTTCAAATCCTTTATCCACTATGCTTTGCTACTTCCCTTGGGGTCAGGGTCCCTATTTGAGACCCTCCTGCCTCCTTGTTTGGGAAGTAAAACTGATAATTCAGTTATTAGGGAAACTTCCAGAAATGTAGGAGTTAAGGGTTAATCCTACATTCAAGAATGCTTTCCTATTTCTTCCATCCTTCCTTCTTGGACTGGGGTCGCAGCATTTCTTCCCAGCTCTGCCTCTATATCTATACAGCCTATCAGGACCCTCTCCTCCTCTCCTCCTTTCCTCAAAGGCAAATACCAACTTTCAGCTTTGGCTCCTTGGCACAAAGCAGAATGTAAGCTCTGCAGCAAACCAGGCGCTCCGGGAACCAGCTGTGGGAATTGCTCCACTACCAAACGCTTTATACGCCTGTCAGTGGTTTCCTAACAAATGGCTTCACGGAGACCTCTCTCTTCCAGGTCAGCTGCTGCGTGTCCACCCCAGGCTGCTAGAGGCCTGGTTCCTACACTCTTTCCTGCTCTGGGAAATGGCACCGAAACCCTAATGAGCCTGGAGGAAGTCAACCAGACAGGAAACAAACCCACTTGGGTATGTGGGCTTGTGGAAGAAATTTGGAAGACCTTTCATCCCTTGGGAAGACACGTTTGATACAATCATGACCGCAATTCTTCACCCTCTCGTTGGTGATGGAGGCAGGTGGGGATTGATTTCCAAATGAACTTGAAGTTGAGAGAACTGGTAGGGTGTGACTCTGAGAGGCTACCTGACAAGGGCTGGTGGTGAGGTAAGAGAAGCTTTGGTCAGGATTTCCTGGGGCAAGGGCAGAGCCAAGGAACTTTATTTTTAGATGGTATTGATATTTTTAGTGAAAGTTCAACAGCGTCTCCATTTTAGGGGGTGGGCTGGAGGGCGAAGGGATGATTTCCTGTAGTTAGTCATTTCCTCTTTGCTGGGGAAGACATTTAGCTGTGCTCCTATGTCACAGGAAGTGCCTGGTGATGGTAAACACTGCTGACATAATGGGAACTTACACTGCTGGCCTGTCAGAGTACACGTATTCTTCCTGGCCCCTTGGCCAGGTGAGGGGAGATGCTTCCTGTTTTTTGGCTCTAGGAGGAACTTCCAAATTCCGAGAGCTGCCTGGAGAATAAATCACAAAGACTGCTGGGGTAAGCAGCCAGGGCAGAGACACCGGAAAGTGATTTGGTGGCAAGGATCATTGGATGCACCCTGGCAGCTCCCGGAACTGCTGAGTCGTCATGCCCTCATATGAGGCGTCCGTGGAAGCCAAGTGTGTTGTTTCCAAAATCATAAAGCAGTCCTACTTTGAAATTTGCTTGTTGGCCAGAGATGCCCTCAGTGCCTGGATCTCATCCATTCCTGAATTCCTTCAGCACATCCTACTGATTTCACCTCCAAAAATCTCTTCTGACTCTGGTTACTCCTCTCTAGCTCTGGGATGTCACTGACATCTATCATCTCTTGTGCAGATAAGTAAAAGCTCTGCTCTGCCTGATGATGATCTCTTCTATGAGGTTACTCCTCCAGGGTGTGGGTAGGTACAGTGTTAGGAAACACACAACAGCTTTGCCACTCTTTCCCTTCTCCCTAATCCCTGGTAGACAGTGCTAATCAGTCATGGCACTTTTAAGTACTAAGCCCAGACGTGAGTGACCACATAGTCTTTCTTAGCATTGTCTTTCCTGCTCTCATGACCAATCAATTGGAACTGGCATCTGACACAAAGTCAATTTGCCATCTTGGAGCTCATGTTATTTTCCTAAAAACAAAATCCAATTGTGTCTCTTCCCTGGTGTGAGGCTTCTTCTGTCTCTCTAGTGTCTTCAAAATGACTTTAAACTCCTTGGCAGGGGTATGGGGGCCTTTGGCATCTCACTTCTCCCTAGCTGTGTAGCCTCATCTTCTCACCTCTGCTCCACCTCCTTCCCTCACCCCTACACCCAGAGGCCAGGAACTTCTCATTCTTTCCCAAATACACTGCACTCTTGCAGGATTCTTGGCCTTGTACAAGGTGCCCTTGCTTTCTAGATTTTCCTTTCTCCATTCCATGAACTCTCACTTGTTTCTTCAATCCCTCAATACTCTCTCTTTTAATGTTTTCGCAGTGTCAGTAGTCAAAGTCAGTGCCCCCTCTTCTGTGTTCTCATAGGCTTCTCTTTTTATCTCTATTAGAGCATTTGTTATTATAAAACATGCTGTATATATGTTATACTGTGGTTATAATAGTCATGCCTTGGTATCTGTGGGCCCAGAAACCCCACATATATGAAGACCCCCATAGTCATGTTCAAGTCTGTAGTCAGCCCTCCATATCTACTGTTCCACATCTATGGGTTCAGCCAACCACAGATCATGAAATACTGAGTATTTATTGAAAAAAAATCCATGTACAAGTGGACCTGCACAACTCAAATCCATGTCGCACAAGGACCAACTGGAATTGTATGTGTTATAATTATGGTCAGATATTTGCTTTTTCATTCAACATGTTTATTGATCGCCTTCTATGTGTAGTGTTAACAATAGATAAATTAATACACAGAACAGATGTTTAATAGTATTTACTGAATGAATCATTCCTAATGTAAGATAACTTTAGCTTTTGTATCTTTAGCTTCCTCTAAAATCCTAGGAGTCTGTAAGTAAGACTTATATCTTCCCTTAAGTCTTATAGGGATTTGTGAAAATAAGTATTTTTAAAGCTTTGTTTTTATAAATATGAACCCAGATAAATAATTTCACATGAATGTATATATGATTACATAATTTGAATCATATTTTCTCTCTTTTTGCTTGCCTTTCCCTCCTCACTCTATACATTGACATCTCTAGCGACCAACCATCCCAGGGTACTTGAGACTGTCCCAATTTCAGCAGAAAACCCTCCAGCCCCAAGAAAACCAGAAGGGTTGGTTACCCTCACTCTCTACACCCCTATATTTATTTCCTAAGTTATCTATTAATCGGGAGGGAGGTGGGAGGGCAGTTATGGAAGGAGAATACATGTATACCCATGGCAGATTCATGTCAATGTATGGCAAAACCAACACAATATTGTAAAGAAAAAAAGTCTTTCTTGAATTTGTTACAATAAAAAATAAATAAAAAATAAAAATAAAAAATCTAAAGTACACTCATCCATATTTTTCTCTGTATTAATATAGTATAAGTTACATGTTCTAATTTATTGTATAAGTGCTTCCTCATTCTGACTTGCCCATGAAATCAACCAGGTCAACTGGTAAACAACCATAAAGAGAACCAACCAGAGCTGTGATACTCTGTGTTGTGAATATTCCACCACATTTTGGCTATTTTCTTATTGAGGAACATTTATTTTATTTCCAGAGGGTATTTTTGGTCACTTTGAACAACGGTGACACACTAGTATGCACACAAGTACACACAGATATCTTCATGTATTGGTGCTTTTGTTTCTATCAAACCAATTTCCAAGAGTAGAATTGCTGAGTTGAATAGTAAATGTAATTCCAATTTTTATAATTATTGCTAAATTGCTTTCCTAAACAGCTGTAACACATCACATTTCTGCCATTGTATGTATGAATACTCTTTCCATTTCATCCCTACCAGCCTACATCACTTGCCTTGATGATTCTTTGTCCATCTGAGGGTTATAAAATGGCATATCATTGTTACTTTAATTTGCATTTCCATGACTACTAGTGAATTTGAGCACTTAAAAAATGCCTTTGGCCCTTTAGATGTTCTTCAGTCATTTGTCTATTTGTATCTTTTACTGACTTTCTCTCAGGTTGTTTGACTTATTCTTAACAATGTTAAGAAGATTTCGCATGTACCACCTCTTTTAAATCTGGTACAAACATCTTTTTTTTTTTTCTCATTCTGATATTTGTTTGTGATTTTTATTGGGTCTTTGGCCATACAAACACTCTTGACTTTTATATATTCAAATATGCCTATTCTCTTATCTAGCTTCTGGATTCCTAATATAGGTTAGGAAGTTCTTCTCAGCCCATAGATTATATGTGTGCATGTATGCTAAAGTTGCTTCAGTTGTGTCCAACTTTGTGACCCTATAGATCGTAACCCATCAGGTTCCTCTGTCCATGGGATTCTCCAGGCAAGAATATTAGAATAGGTTGCCACACCCTCCTCTGGAGATCTTCCCAACCCGGGGATCAAATCTTCATCTCTTACATCTCCTGCATTGGCAGACATATTCTTTACCACTAGTGCCACCTGAGAAGCCTCATAGGTTATATAGTCTCCTATATTTTCTTGAAATATTTTTTGTTTTATGTTAAATTCTAATATTTTTTATCTTGTGTGTTTTAATTGGCCCATGGCTGGTTCTTCTCTGGTTTCTGATCTGATTGATCCAAGCAGCGTTAGACCTTCCCCATTCCCTGGAAGACAGGTCATTGCTAATGTTCTCCCAAGTATCCAGAACTCCAGGTGACTGTTTGCCCAAGCCATCTCCCTTCTCTTGCCAATTCCCATACACCTTTGACCATGTCTAAAACCCCAAATCTAATATCCATTGATCTCTTTCAGTAGTGCAAATAGCTCTACTCCAGGTTGCTAAATCACCTTTGTGTCAATACAACCACAATAGTTTAGGAACACAAATTGTGGTATAATATTGATTTTTAAATTTCGGTCACTTAACTTCTATCCTCCTCCTCATTTAAAAAGCAATGTTCTGATTCTAGGAGTTTGTGCCTTTACCCACACTCAGTCTTGTGCTTCCCTGTAGAGTGGCCTCTATCTCCAGATTCAGCACTGGAGTAAGAGGCACATTCCTAAGCCATTCAGTACATCATGTTACTCTGGCCATCATGATGGCCCAAGCCAAAGAGATACAGGAAGATATTTTGCCAGAGTTTCTGGGAAAGAGAAGTTCTGCCTTCTCTTTTTCCTGCTTGTAATACACGGAGAATGATACAGTACTAGGATATGCTGGCAGTTATCTTGGCACCAACCAGCCTGATCACAGAGCCAAGGAAGTGGAGCTGAGAAATAAAAGGTGAGAAACTGAGTCCCGATCCCATTGTCTGAAGGCTAAATCAAGCTGTGTAGAAGTGGATCCATCTGACTGTTCAAGTGTATGAACTAATGAATTTCCTGTGTTTTTAAAAAAGCTCTTTTAGATCAGTTTTTCCACCTCCCATAATTAAGAGTTTTGACACCCAGGAATTTTCTTCTTAGTTGTGGTGTTTAAAGGCAGCTTTTAAGGAACTTCCCATTATCATGTTGCTTGTTGTCATGTGTAGGGGAGGGTCTCAGCTTGATCATAAGCCACATCCATCACAAGGACTGAGATAATCAGGTACATAATACACACTACCCTGTATGTGTCTGCACAAGGGCCAAATCACATCATGGGAGAGAAGTCCACTTGAGGGATGAGAAAGCCTGGGTAGGGTTGGTGGTGACTCTGGGAATACAGTGAGGCTGTCCCTAGTCCCCTGTGTTCAGAGAGTGGGAACCGTGTATGAAAGTGGAGAGTTCTTCACTGTGACTTTTGCAAGGCGTGCAGTACGTGTAGTCTCTGTATAGCATTTGACACAGATTTGGGGACCGGACACTTCCAAGGTCTGAGAACACTAGGGTAGTTGAAGGGGGAGGGGAAGTGGCAGCCCGTGGGGCTCTCGGGAGCAACACCGTCTTGCAGGAATCAGGAGGTGTTGCACTGATACAGTGGGACTGGCTGGCACAGAACTCAGCAGAACTGGCAGTGGTGCCAACAAACAGCAGCGCCAGCAGACTCAAGGCTGCCTAGCCCTGGGAGGCCAGAGTAAAGAGTAGGACAAGGCAGTGGATGTGGGTGATAGCTGCTGGGACCTCTCAGGGGGGCACATGTTCGATATCTCCTGGAGACACCATGAGGGGATCTGAGGTCCTACATTGAGAGCTGGGAACCAGATCTTGCAAAATAAGTCACTGTCATAAATAACATATAATGGAAGGTCAACCACATTGTGATTTTGCTCTCTGAAGCCGTTGGTGGTGCCATGTTTGTTTGTCTCGTTTGCCTTCCCTTCTAAACCCCTACCCTCCCTATAAGAGAGTCTTTGCCGATGTCTGCTAAGTCAAGCTTGCTTTCTGTATTTCCATAATTTTTGAACACTTGGTTCTTAATGATTTCCATGCTTTCTGTAATTTGCTAACGTGTCTCCCTGACTACACTCTGAGCAACCTGGGCTCATATTTTATTTTCCTTGAATTGAGCATCATAGAAAATGTTTATCCAATTACCACCTCGGTGTGTGTATGTCTCTGTATTTCTCTAGCTCTGTCTCAGACGTAGAAAATGTTTAGAGCTAGAGTCTGGTTGAACTGCTACCCCATTTCATTTGTAAGATTTTTGCGGGTTCAATAGTGAATTTTCTTGTTTCTGCTTTCCTGGAAAAATCACAGTTTCTCTGGTTATTTTTCAAAACGAGAGGGGATATGGCTAGAAACTGAAGGCAGCTGACTGGGCTTTTTGATTTGGTGACGTTAATCTCCCATGCCAGGATTAATCTTTCTTTTGTGAGGACAGTCTAGTTGAGAAAGAGTTAATACTTACGCTCCTTCTTGAACAAATTGCCTCATTCAGGAAGGAAAAAAAAAATTCTCCTAGAAAATTGGATGGTAGTGGATTATTCACCCTAAAATCTGTGGATTAGTGTGTGTGGGGAGGGCATCCAAGTGGAAAAAAATGTAATATCACTGTATTTGAGGGCAGCATTCACTCTTTCACACCACCTCAATTACAGGTCTCTATCACAAGCATCATATGATGTGTGTCTTGCTGCCTACTTCACTTAAGCCTATTACAAATTTTTTTATTAAATATTTGAGAGCTCTTTAGAATTAAGATACACTCACATCGGCATTGACTGAATCAGCTCTTATTCTTCTCTCACCCAAATAGTGGCAATTGAAGAATTCCTTAAGAAGAAGAGGACCTTAAAATATTATCTCTTATTTTATAGCCTTACCATAAAAAAATGTTTTATGTAGGGAACACACATGGGCTGGTAAACTAAATAAACATGTATTTTTCTTTAAAAAAAAGATTCACAATTTATGATTCTCATTGAAAAAGATAAATATTAGGCTTAGTAAGCCAAGAGTGAAGTTACTGAATATTAAATAAAAAAAAAATCTTTGAGGTATGAGTGCTCACTTTCCTTGATCATTTAAATAGCCCTGGATGCCTTGTAGAGAACGTTGAAATGCATTCTTCATTACTAGTGACAGTTTCATGAAAGCAGATATTTTTTATTTAACAATCTGTCTCTCTCTCCTGCATGTTCTTTATCCTCCACCACAAAAGGTTGAGGGAAAATTTAAGTTTTTACAAGGTGACTAATAAAATGAGACCTGATATTTTAGGACCTTGGTTTTTCCTTGAAGATTGTCAATCTGGAAGTCCTAAGAATACTGGCTGGAGGACGTGTCCGCCATAAGGAAATGGATGAGGAGTCATTATCACCTTCAAGAGGAGCTACAGTTATTGATCTTGGGTTCCTGAACATTTCAATCAGAGTAAACATCTTGGTGTCATCTCAGGTATGTGAAAGCCACAACCATGTTGGCAAGTAGGACCCTCTGATGCCAGGCAACTACTGGTCTTAAGAATTATGATGTCACAGACATAAAGTGGGACTTGCCCATGGGAATGATGAAGGAGGGGATCAGAAGAAACACAGAGCAGGGCTTTGGCCGACATAGTTGCTCTTGGATACTCTTTACGTCTGGGCAGGAAGTGTGTAACCTACTGTCTGAACTAAATGATGTTTTCCAAAGATGCTTTAGTTGTGCCATGTTCCTGTGTATGCTTATGAGCAGTTTCTCAGGCTGCAGCATCCTCTCAATCAAGGAGCATCTTCAGTAAAAGGCTTTAGTGGCCATTGGATGCTGGCACCAGGAACACCTGCCAGCCTCTAGTTAGTGGCTGCCCCAATGTCTTGCAAGGCATGCTGCCCTGTGGAGGAATGGCATGTTACCAGCTCCCTGGCATCTGAACAGGATCAGACATAAATCTCACCAGCAAGAGGAGACGAAAGGGAAAATAAAGTGTGAGGAATCAAAAGGAAGTTGCAGAATGCATGGCAGATGTTGTTAGATTTGTCTAGCAAAGCCCAGGTGCCAAGCACATGATTGATGACATTAGCGAGAGAGGTTAATAGTCCTGGACAGTGCTGCTTGGGCTTTGGAAAATAGTAAGCACAGAGCAAACACTAAGGCCACAGCAAGCATGGCCAAATGAAGCAAGTGGGGCTTTCAAAACAAATAACATGTCATCTGCTTATGTAACATCCATGGGTGAGGCAAATGGAAGCCAAAAGACTTAGTGGTTGCGGTGATGGTTGGGGAGAAGAGGGTCCTTTGCTAGCTGACTCCCTTGAAGGTGATAGGTTCTGAGTGACAAGCAGGTCAGTATGAATTCTGCAGCAGGCAATGACTTGTTTGGTTTACACCGTGAGTATTTTTGCCTTAATTTATGCTGTGAGCAATGGCTGAGCCCAGGTTCATTATGTGCCCACTGAAGATGATTTATGTGGGTTTCATGTACTTGGACTTTAATTATTCACATGATTATCAATAAAAAATAAGGGCAGAACAGTGTTGAATGTGAACAGGTTGGCAGGGGCCAACAGCTGATTGTAGAGACTAAATTTAGATGAGGAGGGGAGAACACTGCCTTTTCCTTCACATCAGGTATGAGAACAAATTCACAAGCAGAATTTACACTTTTCCTCCCTTTTTCACAAACATCCAAACTGCCAACCTGTTAATCAACTCCCTGATGGCAGACAAATGTCTCTGGGAAGCATGTGCCAAATATCAATTGTTATTGGCTGAAACTCAATAGGATGAAATGAATTGAGGCTGCCATTCTATTCCATGCAATGCAATCGCTGATCAATAGTGAATAATTGGACATCCCTCTGTGATGAGGAGAATGCTGAAACAGGGATCTCGTCATGAGTTATGGCGCATATTAATCACTGTCTAAGCATTTCATCAATGTAATTTCCTTCCAACAACCTGCTATGGTAGCTAACTATATGGGGAGGGGGACCCTCCCACCTTCCCCTGAAAGCATTAATTCAAAAGTTAAAACTACATGACTCAAGAAATCTGTTTCACACCCCTCACACTCAGTTTGGTGTGAGTTTCACTATGTTGAGTTATAACTCTGCACTGCATGTAGAATGGGGTAAAAAAAAAAAAAAATGCTCTCAACCCCAGGGAGAAGGGAAAACATGGGAATGAGCTAAACAATAGAAATTCATCTGCGATGTGGCTTTTCCCCAGAAGTAGCATTTGTTTTAGCTCTTGTTCTCCTTCTCACACTGAAGAAATTGTCAAGGGACCAGTGGAGAGGAAAAGAAAATTTTTTTCTTAAGAGTCAGGCTCTAGAAAATGTTGACCCGAGGATGCAAATGGAAATGCTCAGTAGCATTCCCTTTTGAGATTCAATGTTTTGCTGCAAATGCATGTTTTGACTGGGGCAGGTGGGTGATATTGCTGCCTATTTCAGGATGTGGTTATGCATGTTCTTGCCCCACGACTGTTTGCATGTTGAATTTTATGGGTTATGTAGCCCAGTCACTGTCAAATAAATACTGCCCTCTTCATTTTTTATTCCATTTTTTTAGGGAGCAGAGTTTTCCTGAGCTTGAAGATTTAATGGCAATTCTCATTATGGTTCTCTAGCTATTAGCCAACTCCTTCCACTGAAAGGCTTTTTCTCCTCTTTTCTTTGCTTAGTATTTTGGGGATACAATAAATTTTCCATTAGCAAGGGGAAAGCCTGAAAATAACTGAGTTTGGATTTCTCTGGAGTAGATTCTCAACAAAATTATTCCAGTAGATCAACACTGATACCTTGAGAACAACCAACTCCGGAAAGTTATCTCACTAGGGGAGATAGTTTTGAAAAAAGGAAAATGCAGGGAAGGACTTAGCTGGTGGTCCAGTGGCTAAGATTCTGTGCTTCCAATGCAGGGGCCATGGGTTCCATCCCTGGCTGGGGAACTAGGGTCCCACATGCCACCTGGCAAGGCCAAAAATAAATACATAAATAAAAAGCAACTGTTAAAAAAAAAATGACAGGGAAGGTGGCAGCAGGAACACATACAGCAGTGGGAGAGTGGTGGCTCTTCTGTGTTAAATGCAAGTTCCCTGAGAACAGGCCCGAAAGTGGTGATGTGGTTTCTTAACACTTTCCCAATTAGTTGACACTCACCAAATTAAGGAGACATTGCAAGAGGATAGAGGAAAAGGCTGAGGCTCTGAGGCTCATCTGCAGTCTCCTCTGACAGCCTCTTAGCCAAGCAAATGGCATCAGCATGTTGTAACATGAGCCATTTTCCAGAACCTGCACTGGGGTCTCTTGGGCAATTTTCCTTAGCTGCTTTTCAAGCCATGTGATCCACCCCAACTCGCAAGAAAATCATTTGGGAATGGTTGGAACAGAATGACAGCCCATTCACCTGGATCTAACGGAGCCAAGTGGTTGATTGGGAGCTCAGATGTTTGCCCAGGTTTGAAACTCTAGTTGGAAGCCCTTGTGTTTGTCAGACTATCAGGAAATCTTCCAAGGCCTGACTTCAAACTGAAATTCTCTAACTTTCCTCCTGACAGTGGGTCAGGGGTACGGCAAGAACAGCCAGCTGTACCTTAAGAGTTTAGGGTTTCTTTTGTCGGACTTGATTCGGTTCTTAGAGAAATATGATGTTTATATAAAAATAACTTTCCATAGTGATGTTTTGCACTTGCATAACATAATTATTTTGCTGTTAAAATCATTTTCATTTCTTAATTGATACTTCAAGTAACCTCATGATGTAAGCAATGCAGTTATTTTGGGCTCCAATTTACAGGTGAGAACACTGAGCCTGAGGTAATTATTCTATCTTCTCAAGCACAAATAACTGAAAAAAATGAAACTGTAAATGAGGAAGGGTTTTTTTATTTGGCCTTAAATCCTGATGTTTCCTCCTCTTTAAATACTAATTCAATAGACATTTTATACTAAATTGACAAATGAGCATCCGTAGAGATTATAAGTCTCTATTTAAGTATCTTATTTTTTACAAAACAATTCTAAAAATGCCTTCTTAGTTTTTCATACCAAAAGATCTCCTGAAAGAGATTATTTGGTCGTATCTCTTCCATCCCCCAAGTATTAGGCTGGGCCTTTAAATCATTCAAGACAGCTACAAAAGTCTCCTATTTTAAAATACCCCAAGAGAAAGAGATTCTTCAATCCTTGTGGGTAACTTTTCCTGATGTTAAACATTTCTCAAAGTCAGGAAATTCTTTCTTGTGTCCTAAATCCCTAATGCTGTAGCTTGAACTCGTTTCCTCCCGGTTGGTCTTTGGTGGAGATGCTGAACAGCTGGCCGTGTTCCTTGGCGTGAGAGTTTGTTCCAGAGAGAAGCAGCAGGCTCTTAAAGGCCCCCTCAGCCTTGTCTTCCATGGGTTCTATAATCCCTACTCCTTTCACTATTTCTCATAGGTCTCATTTTCCAGTCCTTTAATCGTCTCTCTGCTTTCTCCCATATAACTCAAAGTTTCTGTTAAGACAGCGGGAGCGGGGGAGAAATAAGCCTTTGTTCTTGGGGTGGGTGTCCCAGAGAGGGGAAGAAACCTCCAAACCTCGTTCATACTGGCCAGACTCATTCTCTACCATGAATACTGATGGTGTCCCTGGCCCTGGCACTCAGAAATACAACATTCTCAAGGAACTAAATGGATAATTAGTCTATTAAATGCCAACATACTTTTGAATAGCAACAGGATATTTGGCAAAAGCCTCCTTGAATATCTCTGTTGGTTCCCAATGAATCCACTTCTTTGGGCTGAACTGTTTCAAAGGCTGTCGAGATGACTTACTGAAGAATGTTTCTGGGGTGGAGGGGTCCAGAATACCATTAGTTATTTAACATTTCACACACTTTTTACATCCTTACTATAGTACAAAATGGACTCACAAAGGCCCAGGCTTTATATAGTTCTACAATTTTACTCCTGCATTTTATATTTAGCCATGGACTTAGCAGATAATTATTATAAAATCCACGTGGTGAATAGCTCTGAGACGTCAAGCAGCTTCCTATAAAAGAATAAAAACTATGGGATAACTTTGAACTTGAGACCATTTCATGTCCTTGCTGAATTCCTTGAGAAATAGCTACAGGTGTTCCTTGAATGAGGTCAAAGTGTCATGTGAAGGATGTAGCGATGTGAATAAATCCTTTTAGGGGTAGTTTCTAAGCACTCTGTACATCTGTTAGCCATTCTAGGGTTGGCTGGGTAGGTAGAAGGTCTAGCGGTCTTAAATTAGGTTGCACAACCACTTAATAACTATAGCTGGTGACCCAGTTGGCACTTGGCAATAAACTGAAGTCCGTAGACCACTGGCATCATGTTTGGGAAAAGATACTTGAAGAGAAGTAGATGGGCTGCAGAGAGTCAGAATGATCCCAAGTAGCCTTGTTATTTGCTGATAATTTTCACCAAAATACTCCCCCTCTCTTTGAATTTAATTTTTTTAGCCAAATATGGTCATTACTGAAATCTTTTTTGTAAAACGGAGATAGCATGTGCCATGTAGAAGTTTTATTTTTGTAACGAGAGGTAATTGATAAGGAAGACAAAATGGAGGTAAAAAGGTATCTATTCATAAGACCTATTCACAAGGTCACCCAAGTGACCTTTCTCTAGTCAGGAAACAATTACCTACTTTGTTTATCTTATCATTAGAAGTAAATGACCTTCTTAACACAGTGTCATCTCATTTCCACTGGCTCCTTCATTCCTCCCAAGGGGGTTTAAGAGAAGCAAAACCCTGGGGTTTCTGTTAACAACCTGACATCTTCCCGCCCCCCTCCCTCACCCCTGACCAAGACCAACTGTGGGCAACCAGACTGGGAGAACTGCACTTCTTCAATTGTTCCAGATTTCAGTTTCTTTATATTTGCTATTGAAGTGAAGTGAAGTCACTCAGTTGTGTCCTACTCTTTGCGACCCCATGGTCTGTAGCCTACCAAGCTCCTCTGTCTGTAGGATTTTCCAGGCAAGAGTCCTGGAGTGGGTTGCCATTTCAGAAAGCAAAGCAATTCATAACCCAGAGTTGAAAATGGTCCTACTTGCAGACCTGGCCTTATTCTCTGCCACAGAGAATGAGACTGAGGGCAGAAAGCTAGCATAGACATAGGGGCACAGTCAGAAAGGAGGGTTATCTGCTACCCCATGGACCACTGCAAAGCTTCCCAACTCTGGCTAAACACTGAACAACCTGGGGATTTACAAAAATTACCCATGCCCTGACTACAGCCCTCAGAAATTGATTGACAGTCCCCTGTAGTCAAGTTGAGAACCACTACATGGTCAAGGAGATTTCACAAGCAGCTCCAGAATTTGAGGGTAGGAGGTAGGGAAAGCCTTTAAACACTGGGAGATCTCAAGAAGTCACCAGATTTTATAAATCTTTGAGTAGAAAAAAATTAGCCATAACTAGATTGTATGAGTCTTTAAGTAGAAAAAAGGGGCTATAAGCCAGGGAGAAATGTTTCCATCATGTTTGTATTCCCACTGCCCAAGACACTGCCTAGCATGTGACAGACAGTTTGATTCTTAGTGAGCTGGGATCTAGCTGCCCACATCTGAGTCATGGTTCAACCACTAACCACCACGGTGACTTGGTCAAGTTACTCAACTTTTCCAAGCCTTAGTGTTCTCTTCTATTGAAGGATCTAATAAGAATCCCATAGATTTCACCCCTCCTGAGATGTAGAAGCAAATCCATACACTGTAGATAACGTTTTTAATACATTTCCTGGCACAAGGCAAGGACTCAATAACTATCTGGTATTATTGCTAAAATGCCTGAACAAATGATGATGTATCAGTCCAGGCCATGCCTTCATTCCTTTGAGGCTTCTCATACTGTCTTGTGCAGTTTGGATGTCGGTGACATCTTCTACGTATCAACAGCTTTTGTGTTCTCAAGTTGTTCTTTGTTTGAGGGTGGTGTCCTTACTTCAGACAGCTTTAGGGGCCCTGAGCCACTTCTGCTGACAGCCCTTGCTCAAAATTCTATTATTTAAGGCTGTATTTGGCTTTTCTCTGAATTTCTCCAAATAAAAATATTACAGTAAGGAGAAGGGACATGTGGAATGACCTGCTCTAGACCTCATGCAACCTTGTTATGATGCTGGTGGTCAGATTGGCTTTGAAATCCTGACATATGGAACTATCCCTTTAGATATTTGTCATTTCCTATAGCTCTGAGTTTATTCCAATTGCACTGTGGTATTTAGATAAATATACCTCATGGATGGGCTTCCCTGATAGCTCAGTTGCTAATGAATCCGCCTGCAATGTACGAGACCCCAATTTGATTCCTGGGTTGGGAAGATCCGCTGGAGAAGGGATAGGCTACCCTACTCCAGTATTCTGGCTTGGAGAATTCCATGGACTGTATAGTCTATGGGGTCACAAAAAGTTGGACACGACTGAGCAACTTTCACTTTCACTTTTCACCTCATGGATAGTGCCAAACTGCTGGTAGACAGCTTTGATGATTGAGAAAGGATGGCACTAAGTTAATGAATTGGGGGAAAGTTGGGTATCAAGCCATATATCCCTTCAGAAAATACTTTTAAATGATGCTTGTCTTTCTTACCTCTTGGGAGAAGCTCAATATGGTCTTTCTCATCTAAAGACAAGACATAGCTAAGAACATATTGGGTCTTTATTTCTTCTTTTCCTTCATATACCTGTGATCAAAGCAGGAACAATATCCCTGGATTCAGGGCTCATGGAGGCTGGAGTTTAGGATCAAATCTCTCCTTAGAATTTTCTTCTCTAGGTGCTTCCAGCGGAAAATCATTTATTCTTGGTATAAATGAAAAACTTGTTTGAGTTTGACCTGCTTAATTCTCCTTGAGTGAAACTGCATGTGAATGAAGATGCTTTTAAAGCAGATCCAGACTACATCAGGAAACCACAGCTCATTAAAGGAGAAGTCCCTCACAAGATCCCCTCCCACCACCTTTTTTACAGATCCAATTTTCAAGGTAATAAGAATGTGATGTTTCCAGATAACTTCACCCCTACTTGGGTAGAAAGGGCACAGAAAGTTAAACCTTTTAAATAGAATAAAAATTTTTTAAAGCCAGTAACTTCAACACAAACATTTTTTTTTTCTTTTTCCTCTCTGGTTTAACAGTGCTTCTGAAATTCATTTTAATGGGGTGAAGAAAGAGATAGGGAAGAAATGGAAAATCTTCTCTGTTATTGCTAAAACACTATTAGGAGTTAACTTGCTTCCTTTAGATTTGCATATAATTTCTGAGTAACACCCCTCATTCTCTCTTTATGGTAGCTTTTATTTAACCTCATTGCATTGCCAGGACTTTCCAGTCTTATTGTGACAGCATTTTCTGAGCCCTCCATGCTTAATGTCCTTTCCTTCATGCTTGCTAGTTAGCTTCCCTATCCTAGGAATTGGGCTTCCCTGGTGGCACAGTGGTAAAGAACCTAACCACCAGTGTAGGAGGCACAGGTTCGATCCCTGGGTCGGGAAGATCCCCTGGAAATGGAATTGGCAACCCAGCCCAGTATTCTTGCCTGGGAAATCCCAGGGACAGAGGAGGCTGGCGGGCTATAGTCTATGGGGTCACCAAGTGTCGGACACCACTTAGTGACTAAACAACAGCAAAATGGAGACGACGACAATACTGCTGCATTTGTCAGGGTTCTGAGGTCCTTCTAGCTTCCTGCCCTGCCATCCTCTCTTGGTTGGCCTGCTTCTTCAGGTATTTTGATCTGCCTCCATGCTGAAAGAAGGAGCAAGGGTAGGTAACAGGCTAGAAGCATATGCCAGCTAAATGTGTCTTTGTATTTTTTTGGTCAGGACAACAATAGCTCCCCTGAGAACCCTCCTGGGTAGGCTTACACTTACTGTTCACTGGCCAGGGTTATGTGATGTGGTCTCCCACAGCTGCAAGGAAGCTTGCGGTCCAAGCTGGCTTCCTTGGCAGGTTGTCAGCCTGAACAATAGCAAGCTGCTCTTATTTTGGGTAGAAAACAGGGGAGGATGGATGCGAGAGGCCATGGCAGGGTGCACATGCATCTCCTTCACAGCACGGTTGTGAAGATTACCGGAGACGTTTGTGTAGAAGCCCAGCACACCTAAGGGCCCTTCACAACGTGACTGCAATGGGGCCTCATCCCTCTTGCAGACGTGGGAGCGTGAGTTCAGGAGGAGGCTCAGCATGCTCTGAGGGGTTCCACAGGGACCGGTGCTGCCATTGGCACTCCCGACCCCACCCCGACACTCAGGGAGTCTCCTGCTCAGGGTGGTCAGCCTCTCTCCCTGACAGCGCTCCCAGGAGCACAGGAAGAGTCGGTCAGCCAAGTCCTCCGTGGGTGCGGGCGCCCTGCATCTTCCTCCGGCCTCAGCGATGTCTGCATGTAATGACATGTTGATAAAATGCCTTGTCAAGCTCCACAGCAGTTCTCTGCCACGCAGCCTCATTACACTCCTGCTTCATGATTAAAGTTGAAAGGACGGCAAGCCCACTGGACCGCTCGTTAGCAGGCGGTGTGGCGGCCACCAAGGGAACAGCACAGGGCTCCGGCGCTGGCAGGGGCCTGGGGCCTCGGCTCGGCCTGTCGGTGCACCCTCCTCCTGTTTCACACACAGAGCAGATGTACGTGCGTGGGAAGCTGGGTCTGTACTCTTGCTGGGAAGGTGTAGGATAGACAGCCCTTTAGCTGGGCGGGATGGCGGGGAGATGAAAGAGACTTGTGAGAAAAGAATAACCTGAGACTAAACTAGGAGCTGAATACTGGTGAAAACACATCCTTCAAATAGGTCCACGCTGTTCACTCAGGGATGAATTGTTTGGTGTACCTTACAGTCTACAGAGCTTCCCTAGCGGCTCAGACTGTAAAGGATCTGCATGCAATGCAGGAGAGGTGGGTTTGATCTCTCGGGCAGGAAGAGCCCCTGGAGAAAGAAATGGCAACCCACTCCAGTATTCTTGCTTGGAGAACTTCATGGACAGAGGAGCCTGGCGGGCTACAGTCCACCGGGTCCCTAGAGCCAGACATGACTGAGCAACTAACACTTTCACTTTCATAGTTTACATTTCTAAAGTACCCAAAGAACTGGGACAAATAGACATGTATACTGTTTTTTTTTGGGGGGGGGGGGAGGCTCTTCATTTAGAAATTCATGCTAGAGCATGAATTGTACTCCACTGGGACATAAGTAAACTTTGTAGGGTTTGAACCCATAAATCAAGCATGAAGTTGCCAGTTCTGTTTACTAAATTTGGTAGGCTGCTGCCTGCCTCCAGGAAGGAGAAAGCTGAAGTCTCCTGTATTTGCCTACAACTTTATGTCCTACAAAGACTCTGGGAGAGTCCGAATCCAGTTAGTCTTCTCAAATGACAACCCAAACCCCGCCCCAGTGGGTGGACACCAAGCGATGTCCTTTGAAGGTCAGGCTCTGTTACTTTTTATATAGGAGAAGGGGAGGAGAGATGTGACAATTTACTTTTGTGAGAAAACTTCAACTTAACATCTTTTATATCTTCTGGAACAGTATCTGTATAAAAGCAGGTTATACAAGTGCTCGAAAGAGTGTGGGCAGGAGGGAGTAGTGAACTTGACAGGCAGGGAACATATCAGACTTGGTTTATATGTGACACATGTACTGGCCTAGGCTATTCTTGTTTCCAGTGATAGAAACTGTATTCAAATTCTCTTAAGCAAAAGAATGAATCTGTTTCCTTGTCACTGAAAATGCCAAAGGTACATCCAAATGCTTGAGGCAGCAGCTGGATCCATGGGCTCTAATGGATTTATTTTGCTCTCCATCTCGGCTCCTCTGGCCCCTGCCTGGCCTCATTCTCAGCTGAGCTGTCTCCACAAGACAACCGTAAGCAATCTGAATTTATGTTTTCCTGGTTTAGCCACTCCATGGAAAGAAGGTATATCAGTTAGCTATTTGTTTTCC
The DNA here is from genome assembly GCA_007570785.1 of Antilocapra americana. Taxonomy (NCBI): domain Eukaryota; kingdom Metazoa; phylum Chordata; class Mammalia; order Artiodactyla; family Antilocapridae; genus Antilocapra; species Antilocapra americana. The sequence continues at coordinate 37,621,975 of ML660197.1, forward strand.
AAAAATGCTGTGTAAGATCCACAGATCTTAATAACACACACTAAGAAGCATTTATTTCTTATCAATTTGACGCCTGACCATGCAGAGACGTCATGCTTCACATAAGGCAGCCAGAGTAATACTGTCCCATGTGTGCTTCTTCTCTGGCCAAGGATGAAGAGGCAGAAGCTACCCCAAGGAAGTTCTTCTCAAGACAAAAAACAGAGATAAAAGTGGGTGAGTTCACTAATATTCCATTGACCAAAAAGCCATATGATCAAGTCCAAAAGGGAGGGGCAAGAAAATGCATTCTGCATTTTAATTGTAGGAACTGCAAAGGTACACAGCAAAGAAGGTGAGTGTGAATAGAGGTGAAGAATTAGGAGTAATAAATTCAGATGATCACAGATGACCTCTCTTTTCTAGGGTTTAGTTTCCCATCCCAGGGTACCCACAACTGGGCCTTGTTTGAAGGGTGTGGGTATCCCTAAACCAATTTCTGGAATGGAAATGGTGAACTCTGGGTCACCCTGAGTGAGTCTGTACGTCCTACCGAGGTGGTGTTATTGTTAGGACAACGATGAGACATCATAACTGATACCTCCCGAGGACACAAGGAACACAAAAGGAATTCTCCAGCGGAACAAGAGGGACCTGAAACAAAAATGCAAAGCAGGTAAAAGCCCTTGCAGCCATTATCCACTATAACAAAAAAAGGGCTCTAAACTATCACATGCAAGAGAGTGTTTACTCTTCAACTGCCTGGAACTATTTCTGAGATGGGCAAGGGACAGAGAAGGTACAGGAGGCATAGGTTTATGAGTCCTTGTGGTGAATTTGATCAGTGCCCAGCTCAAAGCCTTCACGTATGTATGTATTTATGCACACATGCAAACACATGCATGCGCTTAGAGAGAAAGAGAGAGGCATGAATTTGTCCTTTATGCTAAAATCATGGTTCTAAGTATTGAGTTGATCTGTTTTCTGTGATTGTCACTATTACTCTGAGTATAAAAAATTACTTCAAAACATGCACACATGCTAAGTTGCTCCAGTCATGTCCAACTCTGTGACCCTTCGGACTATAGCCTGCCAGACTCCTCTGTCCATGGGATTCTTCAGGAAAGAATACTGAAGTGGGTTGCCATGTCCTCCTCCAGAGGATATTCCAGACCCAGGGATCGAACCTGCGTCTCTTATGTCTACCTGCATTGGCAGGTGGGTTCTTTACCCCTAGCACCACCAGAAAACATAGCAGTGGCTTAAAACAATGACGACACTGATTTTGTCCACCAATCTGTAATTTAGGCCTGTGAGGTTTAACTCATCTCTGCCCCAGGTGGTGTAAGCTGGGCCAGCTCAAAGGCTGCGAGCTGAATCAGCTGAAGGTTCACTCAGAGGGAGACAAAAGAATGCAGGTTGCCATTTTTTACCTTGAAAACCTCATGGTGTCACTTCTATTACAGCTGTTCATCAAGACAACTACAGAATCCCACACGGGTCCAAGGGAAGTGGATGTAGACTCTGCCTCTTGATGACACGAGCAAGTTTATAAAAGAGCACATGGGATTGGAAACATTACTGTGGCCATTTTAGGAAACTACAATCTGCCATAGTCACTTTCTCTTTCTGCTCTGATCTGAGTGTAAATAGAACATGGGCTTTGAAGCCATTCAGATGAGAGTTAAAATCCTCTCTACATTGACTGGCTGTGTGCTCCTAGCCAAGGTTTACAGTCTCTCTGAGCTTTAACTTTTATCCACAAAAAAATAAATACACATTATGGCAGGCAGTCGTGAAAACTAAATAGTTTTGGTGAGGATTCTAATCCAACAGAGTGTAGTATTATTTCTTATCATCCTTGACTTGCCCCCAAGAGTTTCCTTGAGTCATTGATGGCCATGGGATGATAGCCACCATGTGTCCCTCTACTTCAGGGCAGACAGAGCATAACAGCTCACATGAATGGGTCAAGAACTCAAATCTGATCATGAGCAGATAGGATCCAGTACTCCTTAGATCTACAGATCTTTTCACAGAAGTCAGTGAGGTACTGAAAGCTAAGTGTAGTTTAGTACTCAGCTTCAGTACAAAAGTGAGTTCAGAACTGACAATGGCTCTGTTCCGTATAGCCCTGTAAAATAATATGAAAACCTAGATATCAGAAAGAAGCAGTTTATCCAAATAAAGTTATCATCTCTAATGTCTTATGATTTTTTGATATTTCTATTTGATCTGTATAAATTAGTATAATAAATATACCATCTATTGGACCAAACATCATCTGATTTGGCTCTGCTATATCTCCCCTGCAAAGAGCCTTGTTTTAGAGACTCTCAAAATATACTTTTTCCTCGAAAGATACAGTCTTCTTTCATGGGAAATAAAATCTTCTTGCCAATTCCTTCCCAATTCACTCTTCAGTTTTAATGAAGAATTATATTTTTTTCCAACAAAGAATAACTAAATGAAAATGTGCATTTTCATTGCTTCAGTTAACTAGAGCTTCAGAAAGTCCACAATCCAGGTATCACCAGCTCTTTTCCCAGACTTCCTTTCCTGCAAACTAAAGCTCCCAAGTGACAGCCCTTGCCCGACACATTCAGGCCCAAAGCACTTGGGAAATGGGATTTTCCTGGGGTCACCTTATGTTTTAGTTCAAGACCTCTAGATAGATATTCCAGGCAACACTATAAAACTAAATACACTGACTGACCTGGTCTTTTCAAACTCTCTTAGTTTGGGATCCACCTAGAATAGACTCAGATTCCAAGGGGTAAAAGACACTCAAATTGAGGGTGAGAGATGTTCAGAATAAAAAATAAAGGAAATAAAAGAATCTGTCTTATTAAATGCTCCTTGAGACAGACCCCCTATTCTTTTCCCAGCAGGAAGGCACAACCCCACTGGAGAGGCTGGCTGGTTGTGAAATGACACACATGCAGAAGAATTGTTTTCCACATTTCCCTCAACAACTAATTTCTCTCCTGAAGCATGAAATTTAATTACCCATATTGGACATACTTGCATAATCACATATTTTTATTGCATGAAACTGTTTGGTCTTTTAAAATAAGGGGACAGAGTTCTGGTTACAGAGATGTCTTTGACAGTAGAGATTTCGACAAGTAAACACTGGATGGAAATAAGTGTTTCCTAGAATGGATTCTCACTGGCTGCCCTTTGATTGTGGAGCAGTCACTTGCTTTTACATATTGCTTTATGTTGACAAAGAGGGACCACAGAATTTTTATTAAACCCTCACCATGCTGAGTCCCGCTATCAAATTCATCCTTATCTTTACCTAATTCTATTCTTTGCTGCTTCTCATAGTCCATCAGTCTTCCTCAACCTCTGAGTTCAGGCCCTTCGCCAGCATTTTTCAATCTCTGTGCCCCTTCCCTCAAAACAACATGACAAGAAGTGAACATGAGACTCCCCACAAGGACAGAGACACATCATCTCTTTAAGGAGAAGCCAATTAACTGTGAAATGATCAGTAATGTTTTTCGCATGCTCCTCACTTTTGCAAAAAGGTTGAGATGTCCTACTTATTTGGCTAATGGCCATTGCTCTTAGAAAAGGCAGAAGTTAACTTCAAAGTAGCTCATTGTGACTATCTGAATAGAGATAGCCAACTTACCCCACTAGGGAGCCATGGTGTTCACTGGAGGGTTGCTAAGGCTCTTTGGGGAATCCTATCTGAATAGTAAAAGAGAGATATCTGTGGGAGGCCAAGCATGATGCTGAGGGGTGGGTAAAGAGAGGAAAACTAAACAGTCCAGGGAATGAATAATGAGGCTGCATGTGTGCTAAGTTGCTCCAGTTGTAACCGACTCTTTGTGACCCTATGGTTGCCCACCAGGTCCTCTGTCCATGAGATTCTCCAGGCAATAACACTGGAGTAAGTTGCAACGCCCTCCTCTAGGGTATCTTCCCGACTCAGGGACTGAACCCGTGTCTCCTGAGTCTCCTGCATTGAAGGTGGATTCTTTACTACTGAGCCACCAGGAGGCCCAAAAAGGAGGATATAAACATCAACTCTGATCTCCTCTATACGCGCCAGGGGCTATTTGCAGGTGCCATTTATGGACTAGTTCAGTTACTCCTCCCCACAGCCTTAAAAAATAGCAGCTATTACAAAATCATTTTACAGAGCGGGGGAGATGGAACCTTGGAGAGATTTTCTGAACCTCTCTAAACGGAGGACCTTAATTATAACATCTTTCATATCATTAGGCCCTTTGTTTTAAATGCATTTCCTCACCTAATCCCCATAACAATCCCATGAACTCCCCCTTCTACTGATGGAAACCAAGCCCCAGAGAGTTTAAGAGCTTCCTCAAGTTCATAGTTGGCCAGTGGCAGAGATATGGTCTAAACCCAGTTCCAGCTGACACACCCAACAGCCTTTGTCAGCACCAGTCCCCCAGAGTGCTCAGTGGTGGCCACTGTTCTGCCTTTCCCCAGCAGAGAGCCATTTCAAGATATCAGGGCATGGTGAGGCCTTAGAGGCTTGGGGACATAGTGGGGTAGTGGGGAGAAAGTGACTTACCCAAGGAAATATGTCAAATCCTAAGGTGTCCTGGTGGCTCAGATGGTAAAGAATCTGCCTGCAATGTGGGAGACGTGGATTCGATCCCTGGGTTGGCAAGATCCCCTGGAGGAGGGAATGGTTATCTACTCCAGTATTCTTGTCTGGAGAATTCCATGGATAGAGGAGCCTGGCAGGCTATGGTCCATGGGGTCACAAAGAGTCAGACACAACTGAGCAACTTTCACTTTCAAGGTGTTCCTAGATTTTCAGTCTTTCTCAGTTTCTTACTTTTCTGTCTTTGGATTCCTTTAGATCTTAACTGGCTGGTACCTATGGCATTTTAATATCTACCCTGCATTCTTGGGAGGCTCAGATTAGCTTGATAGTTCTTGAGGGAAGCTGAGTTTGTAGGCAACCACTGAGTCCAGCACTAGCACACTCGTGCTCATGCTTACTCACTCAGTCATGGCAAACTCTTTGACCCAGTGGACTGTAGCCTGCCGGACTCCCCTGTCCATGGGATTCTCCAGGCAAGACTACTGGAGTGGGTAGTCATTCCCTTCTTCGGGGATCTTCCCAACCCAAGAGTCAAGTGTGGGTCTCCTGTGTTACAGGCAGATTCTTTACTGTCTGAGCCACCAAGAAAGTCCCACTAGCACACTAGTGACCATCAATAAAAACAGAAAAGCCAAGAGGCAACTAGAATGTAACTGTCTGTAGGTGGTAAAGGGGCACACCCTCTCCCGCTCTTAAGATCTCTAACTGGTTACCCTGGGACAGCAAAGTCGCCACACCCACCAGGGTAGTAAACTGACTCTCAGATGGTTTACCACGTGAGGGCACATATGCTCAGCTTTACCTATGTTCATTGTTATGACTTCATTTTACTAGTGAGAAGACAGAGCATCTGGGAAATTAGGTAACTTGCCCCAAGCCAGGAATGAATAGTTAATAACAGGTCATCCTGTCCACATTGAGAGTATCATTGGCTAGCATTTGAACCCAGTCCCAAGTCCTCACCTGTTTTGTTAGCATGCTGCTGATCAAGCGAATGTCACATCCCTTCTTTTCCTTTTCCTCTGGGTCTCTTGTGGGCAGGCCTCTGTGTCTCCTATTCACAATTTCTATACTGCCATGAGGATTTGCCCATAATGGAAAATGAGCTTGAACAAAAGCCCTGTCAGTTATGACCACTTTCCCCAGGTTTCTGTTGTCATGGAGGATACAGTGATCAGTCTCTGTTTGCTGTGATTCGTAAACCTGCTAACTGAAGTGTGTGTGTGGCTGGCCCAGTGACCACTGCACAAAAAGCTACAAATCATCTCTATAGAACATTCATCGAAGGTCTCTGTGCTATAGAATCCTCCTCTCAATTAGAGAGCTGTCTCGGGCGTAATGTTCTCTCTAAAAATCATGATATACACAGCTCTATAAATTGATGAAAGACTTGTGACCATTAAACTTAATTGATACTGAATTTAGAGAAATGCATTTCAATCATGTCGCCATTTTATTGGAAAATGAGCTTCTGGCACTCCCTCTTTTCTTCTCTCAGCATGCAGGGTCACGTAGCACCCCGAAGTGAGAGGGCTCAGAACCAGGGAGCAGCCTCTCCGAGTGGAGGAACCTCAGAACTGGGCCGACAAGCATGAGATGGTGCAAGGTGCTGTAAGTAAGCAGACATAAAATGGGAAGTAAACACTGATTTTAAATAAAATCAGCAACAACTTAGTTTTATATAGTACCCCATATGTTCCACAGGAATAATACCCTATGGCACTTTATAGAGAAACAAGGTAAAAAAAAAAGGCTGCTCCAAGGACCACTCGAGGAAAATAATTAACTTCTTGAATATGTTCTCAGGCTTGAGTAGGTGCAATTCTTTCTTTGAGATTATTGTCGGCAGTAGTGCTAGGGAGCTGTTGTTTTCTGTAATTGGCTCTGGAAGGAAGCCATAGAGAAAGGAAAGAGCAAAGACAGACGCTTGTTGTTAGAGTGCGGGGGGGTGGGGGGGTGGGATGGGGGGGATGAAAGAGAATTGTAGGAACTGGTCTCAATATATAGACATCTTCCCCAAATGTGATCAGACTGTCTAATGTAGAACTGTCATCGATGCATTGTGATGAAATAACGTTAATGGAAGAAATTCTTTAGAACCCTTTCTGTTTGAAGTGCCCCAATACACTTATCCTTTAACCGTTTTCTAAATGCATTCCTGTAGGGAAATGGTGAGGAGAAAAACACCTTTCTTTTTTCAAAGAAAACAAAATCCCCACAAGAAGTAAGTTTTTCACCAAACCTTCCAGAAATGCATTACATGCATGGTAATTTTTTCCACATGGGCCTTATGTATCCATCTTATTTGGAGCCCTTTCTAGACTCCTGGTTCTTTTTCTATCTTCTCTTTGCTGCTGACTGACTCTATCTTATCCATATTAATTATTAATGGCATACAACTATGCCTTTTTCAAACATTTCTCCTCTGAGAAATAAAATATACAAATGTAGTTAATTGACTTTCTCCCTTAAATTTGTCTTAAGTTCCTTTATTCCTATCTCTGAAACTCTGTACAACAAAGAATACATAAATAATACTGTTCAGGAACAAGCTTATCATGGCAAATGTTTGCCATGAGAACCACACTTGTTCATTGATGTACAATGTCTGCCTGAAAACCCCACGTGTAGTCACTGACTATACATACCTAAATGCTGGAAATACCTAAAAATCCAGTTAAGTAAATCAAAATAAATATAGTTAAGTTACTCATTCACCTCCTAAATGCCTACTGGTTAGACTTTTTAGTTTTTAAATATTATTTCCATGTTTAGGTGGAAATCATAGAATATAATTTTAAATACAATGTTTTAGCTTTCTTTCAAGTTAGCCAATGGGTGGTGGTCCTACTTCTGCTTTATTGACTATGCCAAACCCTTTTACTGTGTAGATCACAACCAAGAGATAGGAATACCAGACAACTTGACCTGCCTCTTGAGAAATCTGTATGCAGGTCAGGAAGCAACAGTTAGAACTGGACATGGAAAAACAGACTGGTTCCAAATAAGGAAAGGAGTATATCAAGGCTATGTATTGTCACTCTACTTATTTAATGTATATGCAGAGTACATCATGAGAAACACTGGGCTGGATGAAGCACAAGCTGGAATCAAGATTGCTGGGAGAAATATCAGTAACCTCAGATATGCAGATGACACCACCCTTATGGGAGAAAGTGAAGAACTAAAGAGCCTCTTGATGAAAGTGAAAGAGAAGAGGGGAAAAGTTGGCTTAAAGTTCAGCGTTCAGAAACTAAGATCATGGCATCTGGTCCCATCACTTCATGGGAAATAGATGGGGAAACAGTGGAAAAGGTGACAGACTTTATTTCTGGGGGCTCCAAAATCACTGCAGAGGGTGACTAAAGCCATGAAATTAAAAGTCACTTGCTCCTTGGAAAAAAAGTTATGACCAACCTAGGCAGCATATTAAAAAACAGAGACATTACTTTGCCAACAAAGTAATGTTAAAGCTATGGTTTTTCCAGTAGTCATGTATGGATGTGAGAGTTGGACTATAAAGAAAGCTGAGCACTAAAGAATTGATGCTTTTGAACTGTGGTGTTGGAGAAGACTCTTGAGAGTCCCTTGGACTGCAAGGAGATCCAACCAGTCAATCCTAAAGGAAATCAGTCCTGAATATTCATTGGAAAGATTGATGCTGAAGCTGAAACTCCAATACTTTGGCCACCTGATGTAAAGAACTGACTCATTTGAAAAGACTCTGATGCTGAGAAAGATTGAAGGCAGGAGGAGAAGGGGATGACAGAGGGTGAGATGGTTGGATGGCATCACTGACTCAATGGGCATGAGTTTGAGTAAACTCTGGGAGCTGGTGATGGATGGGGAGGCCTGGAATGTTGCAGTCCACAGGGTCGCAAGAAGTCAGACATGACTGAGTGACTGAACTGAACTGAATTGAATGGGTGGTGGAATTTTAGAGACATAAGTTGTATATTTGAAGAGTTGTAATAATAATCTCCATCTGAGTAACAAAAATGTGTGCATATCTATTTGGTTTTTCAACTGCCATTTTTGAATCATGAGATTTCTAACAGAAAATGTACAGATAAAAAAACAAATAAGATATATCTTCCAGGACATTGTTAAGAGCTTACGATCTAGGAGATTCTGAATACAAAATAAATGACTATTTTTTCTGAAGCAGAATGTGATATTTGACATAAGATAGATGTAAAATGCTGTAAGAGATCAAGAAAGATGGAGGCCACATCTGTTTTCCACGGGTTGGGAGCAGTCAGAGGAATCTTGATAGGGAAGCTAGAATCTGGAAGAATCTGAAACCTCCAGTGTGTGTGTGCTCAGTAGCTTCAGTCATGTCCGACTCTTTTGTGATCCCATGGACTGTACCTAGTCAGTCTCCTCTGTCCATGGGATTTCCCAGGCAAGAGTACTGGAGCACTTGCCATTTCCTCTTCCAGAGGAATCTTCCCCAGTCAGGGATCAAACCCATATCTCCTGTATCACCTGTGTTGCAGGCAGATTACCTGCTGAGCCATCAGGGAAACTCAAAACCTCCAATATGTATGGCTACAGCAAATATTAAACATGGTCTAATTTCTAGCCAAATTAATATGAATCTGAATGATATGTGAGCTTCTAATAAGCAAGGATATTGATGCAAATGGAGGCACCTGATTGAACAAAGTGTGGTCAGAGAGTATTGACTGGAGAGTAGAAAATGTGAAGAATGGAGATGGACGTTAAATTGAGAAAGATGTCCAAGTCTCCTAAATCACTGGGATAAAGAGGGTTTTATTTTAGTACACGATCCAAGGCATAACTTTGTGAAAGTTGGTTAGTTGCCCAGTCATGTCCGACTCTTTGTGGCCCAAAGGACTGCAGCATGCCAGGCCTCTCTGTCCCTCACCATCTCCTGAGGTTTCCCCAAGTTCATGTCCACTGCATTGGTGATGCCATCCAGCCATCTCTATGTGAAGAAGAGTGCATCAAATAATCAGCACTGCAACTTAAGTTGTTTGCAAACAAACAAAGAAATTGGTTAACTTAAGCTTGGAAGAGCTTAACTGGAAGTATACTTGGTAGCTCAGGGAATCAACAAGAAGGCTGAGAAGGAGACTTGGGCTATGGGCAATGGACGATGCTGTGACATAGTTAACTGTGCTCATTGGGTTAGAACCCCCTATAGCCACTTACAATATTGCTGGTGGGCACTCTTGGACTCCTGACTCCATGCTACCATTGTTCAGGACACAGGTTGTAGACCCACTGCTGCCATCACAGTGGATGGTAAACTGTTCTTGATCCTTTGCATCCTTTCGTCCAGGCTCAGAGTTCTAGATGGGTCATCTGATGGACTAAGCTTAGGTTACGTGCCCTCATCTGCTAAGGTTCCCAAAGAACAATTGTGTGGTCCTCTCTATGTCTGAAGTGAGTGTCTCCAAACAAGAAAGAGAATTCAGATGTTAGGTGGTCAGAAAGTCCAACAAATGCCCATCATAGAATCCTAGATGAAGCCACGTTTATGCAAGGTCACTAAAGGTGGACAGAATTTCCAAGAGAAGGGCATCAAATGTTGCTATGACATAAAGGAAGTGGGGGGAAAAGTCATTGGGGATTACAGTTGGGAGGTCATCCATGCCCTGAAAATTTGAAATGAATTTCATTTGCATATACACTCCAAGCATATAAATGCATATTTGAATTATGTGACATATGCAAATATGCAGCTTTAATTATTTCTATGCAAATTTACATTTTCAGAATTCAGTATATCACTTGAAAAAGACTATTAACTCTTTCAAGACAACATAGAGCCAAACATTTACTACTTTTATGTGTGGCTAGGTCTGAATTTTGAATGTGAATAATAAGTTGAATAAGACATCCAAATAGGACTGGACGTGTATATGTGACACCTGATCTGTCTTCATGCTATGTGACACATGAAGCACCTAGGAAGGAAACTTTTTTTTGTAATTGTAGTTGATTTACAATGTTGTGTTAGCTTCTGGTGTACAGCAAAGTAATTCAGTTATACATATGTGTGTGTGTATATATATATATGAATGAATATATAACATTTATATATATATATTCATTTCCAGAATATAGTTCCTTGTGCTTTACAATAGGACCTTGTTGTTTGTCTTTTCTATAAGAAACTCTTGTTTTAAAATATCCTTCAAAGCAGACGCCACAATCTCTCTTCACAATCAGATAATCATTTCAGTAGAATTAAGCATCCTTTGTGACTGCAAATGTGAATCTTAAGAGAGACAAGCAAAACTTGGTTAATACCTTATAATCTGAAGAGAGAGTGAAGCTGATGGTGAGAGAAAACCAACAAATATGTTCAGAAAATCTGCAACTTGAAACCTCTGGGCTATTGCTAGTCTTTAAAGGTTATGGCCGTCATGTTGGAAAATGGCATAAAGTTTTCACCCTTTTCAAATAATTGGGCATCATACTGATGGATAAAATGATGCATGTCAGTGATTCCCTCGCTGAGGTAGGTAAATTGACAGACATTGTTTAAAGGGAAAGGTTTTGTGTATCATCATGTCATGCTAGGAATAATTATACAACTGTTCTGTTACCCTCGGCATTGTGCCATGTATTATAATATGCACTGATTCTTGCACAGTTCTTTTGTTTGTTTTGCATAATACAACAGTTCTGGGAAACATATTTGTAAAATGGTTGATGTTAGTACACTTTATAAATGAAGACCAAAATTTAGTAATCCTGATAAGCATTGTCATTACTGTGAAGGGTGCTTTTAGATACGGTCTTCACTCTGTATTCATTAAAGTTAGCATCATCAACATGAAATTATAGGCTTTAAGAGGTCGACTGGTTTTTGCTGCAACCATCAGATAAGCCTGTACTCAAGTTATCCATTGTCATGCGAATTGTCATTGATAAATCCTATAGTATGCATTGTGAGTGTGAGTATGAGTGTGTGTGTGTGTGTGTGTGTGTGTGTGTGTGTGAGTGACTGTTCCAAGTGCTGAGCAAAGTCAGGAAGGGCCAGTTGGCTCAAGATCTCTTTAGTAATATCTCCTCAAGCACGTTGCTACTATTTACATTTCACTTCATATTTGCAGAGGGATTCCTGGCACTTATGGATCCCCAGAACATTAGTGTAAGAAAGGGTAGTTTTAGTTCTTTCACACAAAGGCACAGCAATTAAGAGGCTTGGAGAAGTCTGTAAACCATTGACTGAGTAAGGATTAGAATTTACAGCCCTTGACCCTGAATTCTTTTCAAATCCACTACCTTTTTTAAAAAAATTGACCTTTCACTTTGGGTATTATCTTAATCCATTAGGTTCTGACAAATCCAGTAGGATTGGGGGTCTGGGCAGGAGGAAACTAAAATTAGATTTCTCAAGCTCTGGGCATGTGTTCACCAAGTGACTTGAGTTTCAGAAGATTCATATCCGCTGGAGGGGCTTTTACCACTTTGCACTTTGCTGGATTAGTCCGCTCTCGGCCCAGGGGATGGAAAGCCTGGGAACAGGAGTAGGGGCTGGCACTCAAGGTGAAAGGTGTATATATTTGAGGATAATTTGACAGAATGGAGCGAGGAAAACAAAATATGTCCCCTGGTAAAAAAAGAACATATTGCAATAAATAAAGACCTCTCTGACTTTTGTCATCGACATTAATTAATACTGCAGGTTGGTTATATTTATTGAGCCTGCCCAGGTGCATTGCAGGGCTGGGGATGTTAGTCCATATTGCAATAATTATGGTCAGGCAAACAGGTTGGAATGAGAACCGGATACTTCTTATTCTTAAAACTTGTTTCAGATGTCCCTTTGGAACTGACAAATTGCTCAGGTGAAAGTCATCCCCTGCCAGGTTTCTGCAATTTTCCCAGCTTCATGCAACTTTTCATTTTCTTGTTTCTTGTCATGAACATAGAAAAAGAGCCACCTAATACCTTTGGGATGGCATTTATGGTTTGGCTGCAAAGTGGATGTGCTGGACAAAGCAGGAGAGGGTTGTCTTTCACAACAGGATTTTGGGATTTGTCAGCTGTATTGCAGCTAGCTGACAAATAACCACATGGGGTGATTTCCACTGCGAACAGGAAGTACTTTTGTTCTGAGGGGGACAGTGAGGCAGCAGTGATTTAACTCTGTGCCAGCTGTGCATACTTTACCCAGGAGGTAACCACCACATGGGCAAAATCCTGATGATGCCACACCACTGGGGCTAGAGGAAAACCTTACAATTAACAATTAGAAGTTTCAGGCTGAAAAGAGAAATAATCTCAATATAGATAAATCAATGATCTCAGGTTATTCACTGCTACTTTGAGATAGACATTTTCCACCTTTATAAATGAACTCAATATATTTGTAAATACATGTAACTGTGGGAAAAAAAAAAAAAAAGCCATTTGCACGGGCATGTGATACCTTGGTGGGTATGGGGGGAATCATCAAGTATTTGTGTCTGGACATGGCAGACCCAAGGAAACCGACCCAACCAGCTCCCTGTAACATCTACTTATACAACAAAACAGACTTTAAAGCATCTTACTAATAAGAGTAGTAGAGACTCTTGTTGGTTATTAGTGAGCCCTTTGGGAAGGGACCTTTGTTACTGAAAAATGTATTTGGTACAAATAATAGAAAACCTAATCAAGAGTGATTTCACCAAACAGGATTTTAATTCCCTTGTATAATGAGAGGTGTGGTGGCAGCAGAGGATCAGGCCAGGGACTCCTGGATGTCATTGCAACAGACTCTGCTGCCTCCACCCCTCTGGAGCATATCGAGTCCTGTCCTTGCTTTCATTGCCTGGTGATGCAGAACAGCCGCTTATCTTCAACCTCCCCTCCTACCTCATCTCTCCTCCATGCTCCATTTCTGCCACTTCTCTGACTTCCTCTTCTCCTTTTAAGGGTTCCCATGATTACATTGCCTACCTCCACCCCAATGATTCTAGGAGAGTTGTCTCTCTTAAGATCAGCTGATTAATAACCTTAATTCTATCTGCAAATGAGGCACTCTGTACTCAGAGGAAAACTGGCAGGACCGGTCTTTAGATAGGTAGATATTTTCAGGAGCCAATTTTATAAGCTCAATTCTTGTATCTCCCCATATCTAGAAAAGCACTAAAAACCTTCATGGTGACTACTGCTGGTGACTAGCAAAAGCTTCATAAGACTAGTACAAAGTGTCTAGAAAAATCTGTGCTTGACTGCATGCATTCCCCCTTCACCAAAATCACATGTATACTAACCTTTCCCCCTTGCCTCTTTGGAGCAGTTTCTCAGTATCTGAGGTGCTGTCTCCAGGGCTGCAGTCATTGTTTTGCCTCAAATAAAATTTAATTCTCACACACAAAAATAACCTTAATTTTAGTTGCAAAGTCCCTTGGCAATTTATAATTTAGTATTTGACTGACTAACCAAGGGATAGGATTTAAGAGATGTATTCAGAATGCTGTCTACCACATCAAGAAGCCTACAGTCCATAATTTTAGCTACCTGGAAAAATCCTTTCCAAGAAACAAAGCTATAGCCAAACGACTATAAAATAGTAAATCACTATGTACTAAGATTATACAAAACCAAACAGAACAAAATGCTTACGAAGTCCTTTGTCACTGAGTGTGTGTGAAACACACAAAAGCAAAATATACCAGGGAACCCTAGGTTCCATTAGTTTTTTGCAGTGTCACTGGACAGTTTGACTCAGTGATATAACACAGATTTTAACTATAGCCATAGGAAGAGAGAGTAGTGCCTGAACATAAATATCTCAATATCTTTTATTACAGTGCTTCTAAACTATGAGGTACCAGGAAGTATGTGAGTTAATTTTAGGTACTATACTAATTATTTTTAGTTTTGACACTTAGGCATTTATTTTTATATGTAATTTCATACATGATATGGTTGAGGAAAATCCTAAGTATGGATTTTCCCTGAAAGTTACAGCAACGCGTGTTCACTTGAAATGGTATACCACCTAGGAGGCAGATGTGAGTCTAGGGGAGAAAATAGTGATGGAGGAAACCCAAGAGATGGATGCATGATTGATTTGACCACTGCTGTGCTTTACTAGCACTTGATCCCCCGGACCTTCTGAGGCACTCATGGCACTCAGGGGATGAAAGGAGAAAATATCTACCCATTAGTATCTATCATCCACTGATCAAAGATGGCCCTATGAGCATTAACACCTCACACTCCCAAGTTGCGTGGGTATAAGTGGCCAGCAGTTCTGCCAGGTATTCTGATGCACTAAACAAGCTGTAACTGTGCAAGGATGGTTAAAACCTACCCGAACCTGACTGCTTCAGCAGTATGGCTGGAGTAAGAAATGGAACCAAGAGTAACTGAATCACGACCTGGAGGTGTCCCCATGACATGGAAAGTTTATTATAAATACATGTTATAGGCATAATGGTATGTAATTATATATAAAAATATAATTGTACATAATTGTGTATAATCACATACAAAATGCAGCTGGTATTACCTCCATGTGTTAATCTTGTCCTTCTGAGATGCAGACACAAAATGACACTGATTATACAAGGAACTTGATAGGAGAAATACTTACAAGAGCAAGTGGACAGTGAGCCAGAAAAGCCTGCGAACCATCAGGGTGACATCAGGGCTGACCCTGAGTGAAGGAGAGAGAGAAGGATGGAAGGACAATCAGGTGGCCGAGTCTCAGACCATAGAGCAGTTCTAGGGAGAGTTTGGCAAGACTATCTTCGGAGTCCTCCATCATACATCCTTGTATTGGTGTCCCTTCTTTTCTGTTTCAAATTCTCAGACCCACTTCTGCTTCCTGGGATACTTTTCCAAGTGAACTCCAAACCAAGCCTTTGTCTCACATTTTCTCACTTTAGAAACATCTCCCAGGAGTGGACCTGCCTTAACATCCCTCGTGCACCCAGCCACTGGCTGGGAGGAGCCCCGGGAAGCCCAGCTCATTGCAAATATGGCTATAGGTTTCAGAAGGCAGCAGCTGGAACCCTCGTCCCTAAAATTAGAGGGTTGAGCAGTCTGTTCCCATGGCCACCACTGTACACATACAATAAAATGATGAAGGCAATAAACACATGGCTGAAGTTTGGGAAATCCAGCACTGTCACAATTGCTGAGAAACATGTTGTGCAGGGACATTGTTCCAAGATGCTAGTCCTTAAAATTCAACCTCCAAACAAGGATGACTCTTTTGGCTCTGCAGACGAAGGAACAAATGGGTTTTGAGCAGGTTTCTTTACAAAGCTGCTCCAGACTTAGTGAATGGATATTTCTTTTCCTTGAAAGTGAAAGAGGAGAGTGAAAAAGTTGGCTTAAAACTCAACATTCAGAAAACTAAGATCATGGCATCTGGTCCCACCACTTCATGGCAAATAGATGGGGAAACAGTGGCAGACTTTATTTTGGGGGGCTCCAAAATCACTGTAGATGGTGAATGCAGCCATGAAATTAAAAGACACTTGTCCTTGGAAGAAAAGTTATGACCAACCTAGACAGCATATTAAAAAACAGAGACATTACTTTACCAACAAAGGTCTGTCTAGTCAAACCTATGGTTTTTCCAGTAGTCATGTATGGATGTGAGAGTTGGACTATAAAGAAAGCTGAGCACTAAAGAATTAATGCTTTTGAACTGTAGTGTTGGAGAAGACTCTTGAGAATCCCTTGGACTATAAGGAGATCCAACCAGTCCATCCTAAAGGAGATCAGTCCTGAATATTCATTGGAAGGACTGATGCTAAAGCTTAAACTCCATTACTTTGGCCACCTGCTGTGAAAAACTGAGTCATTTGACAAGACCTTGTTGCTGAGAAAGATTGAAGGCAGGAGGAGAAGGGGATGACAGAGAATGAGATGGTTGGATGGCATCACGGTCTCAATGGACATGAGTTTGAGCAAGCTCTGAGAGTTGGTGATGGACAGGGAGCCCTGGCGTGCTGCAGTCCACAGGGTCACAAAGAGTTGGACATGACTGAGCGACTGAACTGACTGACTGACTTTCCTTGTTTTGCGCTGTTTCCTTTCTCACCTTCCCCACTCAGGTTCATATGGGTCTCTGCTCTTCGGCTTTCTAATTTACTCTTTCCCAGTCATCAGAGGAGCTCTCTTGATGTCACCACAGACAAAGAAAAAAAAAAAAAAAAAAGCTGTTATCTGAATAAGAGCTTCCTCCAAGAGATAAGTATTCTGAAGACTATCTGACTGTGGGGGTAGTAATAACAGGTTTAATGAATACCTATTTAGTTAATTATTTCTCCTTTGAAGCAGGTATGTTGGTATTCATTTAACAGTGGATAAATCCATTTTACCCAATCTCTCTCTCCTTTTGTAGTTGCTGAAGTGACATCCCAGACCTGTCATTATATGTTTTAATCCCAGTTAAAATAAAAACTACAAACGTGAAATAAATCGTAAGAATGGTTCTAAAAAAATGTGTGGATGCTTTTGAGTTTTCCATACCGAAGATGCTGAATTAGAAAACATTTTAAAATGATCTAGCAAATCCCTCAATGCTTCTGGTGATGTGAACATATTGTGAAAAACGTGCCCCTGGAGGCACCAGCCAGACACATATTGAGAAGGATAGAAAATGGGTTTCAGCAGCCTGAAGCCTTGATGAAAGGCAAAGGAGGGTTCGATTCCACCTGTTTTTGGCTACCTTCCCAGAGCTATCACCTTATTGCTGCTTCTGGTGCATTACACGGACAGGCAGAAGATGAGGATATGATTTTCATATTTTTAATCCCTTCCCTGTCACACTAAATAAATAACTCACCATGAAATACTTTCAGGGGAAGACTCTAAACTGCAGTAGGAAATGGAGCAATGGAAAAATTTTTAGACGTGAAAATTAATAAACCAAGCCAAGGAACACAGCTTCATAGGTTGTCTAAGTACCAGAAATACAGGTGCCATTGAATGCAAGTTTTATCTTCATGCTTAGTTGTCTCTTAAACTGTGAACCCATGACTCCCCTGGAAGCAACTGACTAGAAGCAAATGGCACAACAAAATTCATGTTTCCCTGCCCCGTAAGAATTGTCCACTTTCAGCAAAGCCCAGGATGGTAGATGTGGACCTCTTCTAGTTCACATCTCCTCCCGGATAATAGAACAGTTTTCTACTTTGGAGTAGCAAGATGTGAGTCCTACAAAGGTAAAGATATTTGTTCAAGGTGACCCTGTGGGACTAGTTAAGAATAATAAACCAGAGGTAGGACTCAAGCTTCCTACCTTTTCTTCTAATATTTCAGTGTTAAAATCTCCCCCTTGGACATTACATATGTCTGGAACTCACATACATATAGAGATTTCTCAAATACCTGTATTTAGGGATACTTAGCTGTAGTCCAGCTATTCAGATCTCCCCACTAATGCTACTGTAGCAAAGAATAAAAACAAGGGGAGAATTTAATGCCTATTGAAAGCTGACACCAAGTGTGTAAAAGTCAAAGAGTGTGGTTGGAAGATTTAGCTGCCTGTTGAGTTCTTTTATTCAATAACTCAAGTAGCCTGTTGTGAGCTGCTTTCACACTATTAACACATCTGGACCGAGTGGTCATACATTTGGGACTTTTTAGAATGTAAAAGTAGCTTTGTAGGCAAACTTGTGCTGGAAAGAAATACTTCTGAAGAATAAAGGCTAACTTTACAGAGTACACCCCTCCCCCTCTCCTTGCCTCAATTCCACTGGGCTTTGGGTTGAGCGTGTGTTAAACCTATATACTTATCTGGAGTAATAAACATTGTCCTTCTGTTCCGCATTGTTTTTGCTTTTAAGGTAGCCCTTTGGATCTCGGATCAGATCCCCAAATCAAACAAACAAAATAGCCAGCATTGTGTGTGGTGTCTACTGATACTCTCTACCTGCTCCTCTGGTCCTGTCCCTGCCCAGCGGCATGCCCCAAGGGCTGGCCCACGGGGGCTGCATTTGTGGGCTGCCTCGCCCTTTGGTTACTGATTGACTTTGGCTAGTGGAAGGCATTGGTGGGAGGTCCGAGGGTAAGAAGATTGGGAGGCCAGGTATTTATCCTATATGTCTGGTTTCATCATCACTACCACCTCCTTTCATCTTTTACCTCTCTAGATTTCTGGGATTAAATCCCAGAATAAAAGTCTGTCCTCCTGGTAGGGTCAGTTTGGGGATAGCTGCATTCCTATATGAAGTCCTGGCTCCTTTCAGGCAGCTCTTTCTCTAAATATAGTCTCTTCTGGTTCTGGTAACTGCCCCTAAAGGGCCAGGACTAAAGCAGGAAGGGCTGAAGAATGAAAATGGTTCAGGAGCAGTGAAGTGAAAAAGTAAAGTGACAAGTGTCTCCCACTTTCTTTATTGTTGGTCTGTGCATGGCACCCAGCTGGGCTACTGTGAATAAAAGAGGAGGATATGACATCTTGGAGCGACCACCCATTATTTCTTCTCCTTCCACCAGGCCTCTCCTTCCTTCTCACTCCTCTCTGAAGACTGAGTGACACAGTCAAGGGCAAGGATATTTATTGAACCAAAATGCCAATGGCTGCTGTTTTCCTTGAAAGGAGAAAAGGGATTAAAAATCAGTCCATGAGGATGGACTCTTATCTGGAATTTACTTACAAAAATCTGCAGAGGTACAGGATTAAAGGAGATGATGAAGCCAGACATATCACAGGCATTCATTAAATGGAGGAGCAGTTAACAGATGCTCCCTTATTCTTTTTTCTTCTCAAAGATGGCCTTTATTTTTCTGCTTGATTTCATGCTACTATTCTAGTGTGAAGGCTTGGGGGCAAAGATGCAGAAGTGGTCTGCTTCTAGATCTTCTCTAGCCAAGCAGAATGGGTCCTCCATTTACTGAGGTTTTCGCTGAGTTTAAGGGACAAAGCCACAGCTGTCTGTGCTAGAGAGCTCTTTGTCCATAAAGAGAAGATGGCTCTTGCAGGCAGACTCAGCAAAATATCAGTGTAGCTACCTAACCATTTAACGGGATTGGCGATATCCACAGTCAGTCTCAGCAAGTTTCTGTCACATTTAAGTGACTAAAACACACCTAGAAGTCCTGGGTTTCAATTGTTTCCTAAGCCAGGATTGAAAGATTTGTTTGCCAGAGACAATCCTCTAAATGCTGAATCTTTTTAAAACTTTACTTTACTGAAGAATAGTTGACTTACAATGTTAAGTTAATTTTTGCTGTACAGCAAAGTGATTCAGATATATATGAAAGTGAGAGTGAAAGTCGCTTAGTTGTGTCCAGCTCTTTGCAGTCCCATGGATTGCAGGCTAGGCTCCTGCCAGGCTCCTCTGTCCATGGAATTCTCCAGGCCAGAATACTGGAGTGGGTAGCTGTTCCCTTCTCCAGGGGATCTTCCCAATCCAGGGATTAAGCCCAGGTCTCCCGTATTGCAGGCAGGTTCTTTACCAGCTGAGCTACATATACACATATATACATATGTATTTGTTGTTGAGTCACTGAGTCGTATCTGATTCTTTGGATTCCATGGACTGCAGCATGCCAGGCTCCCCTGTCCTTCACCCCCAGAGTTTGCTCAAACTCATGTCACTGAGTCAGTGATGCCATCCAATCATCTCATCCTCTGTCATCCCCTTCGCCTCTTGCCTTCAATCTTGCCCAGCATCAGGGTCTTTTCTAATGAGTCAGCTCTTTGCATCAAGTGGCCAAAGTATATATTCTTTCTCATATTCTTTTCCATTATGGCTTATCACAGGAAATTGAGTATAATTCCCTGTGCTCTACAGTAAGACTTTGTTGTTTATCCATTCTATATGTATTAGTTTGCATCCTAAACTCCCAATCCATCCTTCCCTCCCAACCCATCCTTCCCTCATCCAAATACTAAATCCTGATGGTTGTTTCCACTCTCCTAACGTCCAAGGAGGCTTGAGTTTCTCTAAGTGACTGTAAGTCCTCTCTGACTTATGAAAGAAGCTTTGCCTTCAGGAATCTCTAGATTCAGGTATCAGTATATTGACAGTGAAACACATCACCTACATTTATGCCATGCCAAAATTTTGGATGTTGCCTTATTAATATTCTTTTCTGCGAAGCCCACAAAGCAGCACCCACCTGGCCAGGAGCATAAGGCTTCAGCTTACACCTTACAATAGTACATGCCATCGAGACAGAGTAACTGCTGACCCCCAGCCCGACCCTGCTTAACTGCTGAGATCTGATGGGATCAGAGAAGAAGGTGAGATGGCTGGGAGCTTAATTAAAGGAACGGTTTTGTTCAATCCATTCTCATCCTTTCCCCCTTCTCCCAGTGATGCTCACACATGCCAAGAAAATCACATTGAGGATGAGATTATGACCTGGTGATCTCATTCGGGATGTGACACTATCTCATTTCAACAGCCTGGGAAGAGCGATGTCATTTTCAGCTCTGGGAGAAATTTGACCAGCGACAGAGCAAAGTTTAGCCCAGACTTTTCACTTTCCTGTTGCTCTCCAAGGCAAGGGTCCCCAGCCAGCTGTGTCAGGGAGTCCAAACTCTTTCCTAACTTGTAATAAACAGCTTGCTGGCCATGAAGCTGTCCCCATTTGCCTTCTTTCCACAGGTTAGTGGAACCCACATATGTCCTGGAAGTGAGATATATACATTCAGAAAAGAAAAAATTATCTAGTCTTCTCATTCCAAATTTTCAATTCCCTTCCAGCCCCCAAACTAGGAAAAATTTTCTGCCTTCTTCACAAAAAGGTAGAGATTTCAACCTCTTAAACTTACGACTCCACATTAAAAGGATTTGGCTACTGAATAACCTCCTTAAAAATACTTTCCTTGGCTTTCTCTTCCATTGTGCTTCTGGTCAGTTTCATTCATCTGCTCATGGCTGGCTGCCTGGATTAATTTTCTGGACTGAATACATTTCCTTGCATTACCAACATATGTGACAAATAACTAATCTGACTCATCAAAATGCATTAGAATGCAATGTTCCAGTTACTGAAGGGCATTTGAAATTCAGCAAGTTGTCTCCTTACTCTTACTGCCAGAGATGATAGTAAAAAAATTATGAAGAGGTAGAGATGGCGTGAGAGCCCACTTTGTGCCCAGAATTTGTATCAGATGCTGTCACTGCTGCTCTAGCAATCCCAGAAAACTTGGACCCACCTCTGTTTGTTTTATACTCCCTAAAACATTTTTCAAATTAAAATTTGAAATATAACCAGAATAACTTCTAAGAAGCATAGCATAGCCCAGGCTATACATCATCCAAAACGGAATTAAGTGGATGTACTAAACATACCTAACACTGTTTAAAGTATCCTAAATATATTATTCCTATTCTCGGGCTATTTCCATATTCTATCTACATTTTCACGCAGACCTTCTAGATCAGGCAATAGTTGGGCCACATGAGTAATAACTCTAAATGAGATGCAAAAGACACATTGCATAGAACATGGTATAAAAACCAGTGCTGCTTAATTGGGTGTAATGGACTTCTTTCAAGACTCTCTCGATATTTCCAAGAAGAGACTGGAAAACAAATTACGCAGAGTGATTTTTACAAGTCTATCTTAAATTATAATTTAGAAACTGTTTTAGCACAAAGAGCTGATATGGAGTCAGAATCCCAAGAATATTAAACATGATTGCTATACATAGACAAATACATTAAAATATTTTTACCAGTATACTAGTGAATGACTTGTAATTTCTTCTCCAGCATAGTTTTATCTTGTTCCTTTTTTCCCCCTCATGGTTTTATCTTGTTTCTCTTTTGGAGTCTCCTAACCTTGTGTTTTCATCATTACAGGTCTGGGGGACTTTTTGAGGAAAAAACAAAACTTGGATTAAGAGTTGGCAAGAATTCGAGGGCTGCAGAGGCAAACCTTGGCTTCCCTTGACTTTCTTCCTAATCTGAGGTGATCCACTCTTCTTTCTCTGCCTTTATTTATCAATAAAGGGAACATTTTAAGTGAGTTGCCTCCTTGGATGATTGTGAACGAAAAAAAGCATATCTCATAAAAGCAGTATCAAGTGCATCTCCAGTAGAATAAGTGGAGCCGATGTAGCCAGACGTTCAGCACAGGGAGGCTGCAGATGTTCACTAACTCATCGTGGAACCTCACTGTGGATGCCTCCCAGTGTTCTTAGGAGAAGTCTTCTTACGCAAACAAACGCCGTGTGCCTGTGGCCTTTTGGTCAGTCCCACCAGAGAGCAGTGCAGGACACTGCCGCGTGGTGTGCCAGCATGTGGGTTCTGAGTCTGACTGCATGGGTTCAAATCCTAGATACTCCACTTTTTGCTTTTTGCCCTAGGAAAATATTTGTTTGAATTTTTATTTTAAATTGGAGTACAGTTGCTTCCTGGTGGCTCAGCGGGTAAAGAATCCGCCTACCAATGCAGGAGACACAGGAGATGCAGGTTTGATCCCTGGGTTAGAAGATCCCCTAGAGGAGGAAATGACAACCCACTCCAGTTTTCATGCCTGAAAAATCCCATGGACAGAGGGGCCTGGCAGGCTACAGTCCAAATAGTCGAAAAGAGTCGGACACTGAGTGACTAAGTACGCACAGTTGAGTGACTAAGTACGCACAGTTGATTACAATGTGTGAGTTGCAGGTGTATAGCAAAGTGATAGACATGTATCTATTTTTCAAATTCTTTTCCCATGCAGGTTATTACAGAATGTTTAGCAGAGTTCCCTGTTCTGTATAGTAGGTCCTTGTTGGTTATCTATTTTAAATATAGCAGTGTGTACATGTCAATTAATTTAACCTTTCCAAGGATATGGAAAATCTCCAAGGGTAATTATAAGGAACAAAAGCAGTAATGATTGTAAACCACTCAGCACTGTGCCTGGTAAAGAGTACATGTTTATTTGTAATATTATTACTAAGATATACATGCTAAGATTTTGACGGTATTTAGAAAGAAGAGAGCATCCAAAGGAATAGAAAGATACGCATCCCCACCTCAGGGACCTGCAATCTGATTAGAGAAAAGGCACATATATACAATATACAGAAACCACTATAAGACTGGTGTGGGCAGAAAAGTTTAATCTGCCCTTGATTAAACTTCTGGAATTGTCTTATTCAGGGATTTAAGAGGATGAGAACATTGGCCACATCATAGATAGAACTAAATTGGATTTGGATTAGCCAAGACTAATGGTAGGGTGGGTCAAATTTCCTATTGTGTGGGGTCAGGTTTTAGAAATTCTTGAAAGGGGAAAGTCCCTTTAGGGGAAATTTATTTAAGAGTGTATCAATTTGCGTGCTTTCCATGGACAAACTATCTTTCACATATACTGTGTTAGACTCTTAAAAAGTTTTTTTCCACAATTAAGGTTATGTCTTCTAGAAGATGAGAGGAAAATCTCCCACTGGAAATGGCTTTCAATACACTTGGAAACTCCTTGAGGGCCAAGCCACTGCTAACTTTCTCTTTATGTCTAATTACACCTAGGACAGTTTGAGTTGGAATTCAACATTTTAATGCAATTGAATCAAACCAGATTACATAATTGAAGAATTTGGTTTTTGTTGCTATTATTTTGAGATGGCCTTGATAAAGGCAAACTAGGTTTGCATGCTGGCTCTGAGTACTTCTGTCTTTCCTTATCATCTTCATCCTGGTGATATAGTCTCTTGAGCAAAGAAAACAACTGATTAGATTTCAAAACTCCCTGTGATAACCCAGAGCTGCCTAAGCTAAGCTTAGCTTCCCACAGACTTAATTCACAGTCTTTGCATTTTATTCATCTACGCATGCATGCATGCATGTTAAGTTGCTTTAGTTGTGCCGACTCTGTGCGACCCTATAGACTGTTGCCTATGAGGCTCCTCTGTCCATAGGATTCTCCAGGCAAGAATACTGGAGTGGGTTGCCATGCCCTCTTCCAGGGGATTTCCCCAACCCAGGGATCCAATCCATGTCTCTTTTTTCCTCCTGCATTGGCAGGTGAGTTCTTTACCATTAGTGCCACCTGGGAAGCCCTTATTCATCTATAAAGGGCTTTTAATTGAGAAAGGAATGTATCTGAATTTAGGTGCATCAGAGCCTTTGGTAGCCACAGAGAGTTGTAAAAGTCCCCACTATCTCTTCCACCTACAACCCCCAAAACATAGACCAATTGGAAACAACTGCCCCAAAATCACATCCTTATCTTAAGTCTGAAAGTTGACTTCCTTCTCAAAATCCCTGCCACTGTGTGATGGGGAATAGTGAGACCATCTTTACTTTTACTGAGGAAACATCACTATCCAAAATCCTTGTGGTTGTTTAGTAGCTAAGCCATGTCCTATTCTTTTGCAACCTCATGGACTGTAGCCCACCAGGCTCCTCTGTCCGTGGGATTTCTTGAGCAAGAATACTGGAGTGGGTTGCCATTTCCTTCTCCAGGGGAGTCTTCCTGATCCAAGGATCAAACCCACATCTCCTGCATTGGCAGGTGGGTTCTTTACCACTGAGCCAAGAGGGAAGCCTATCCAAAGTCCTTACTGTGGCTAAAACACTTGGTAGAAAAAAACACTTCTGAGGATAGGATGAAAGACAACCCAGTGGAGGATGTAATACATGATGTTACAGATTAGAATTTATGTTGCTTTGTCTGTTAAACTGAGAAATATTTCAGGAATGTTTGAGATAATAGGATGGAAAAATGTGCCTGGTGTAGAACATAGGGAAAGCCAAGAGTTGGATTTTAAAAGTATGATTCAGAGAGTGCTCTTGGCTACCCATTTCCTTCCCTCATCATTAAATCACAGTCTTCCTTTCACCAGGACTGTAGTTGAATCCCAGAAATGCCTACTGGGGCAGTGTCCTGGGGAAAGCAGCTCTTGATGAACCACCTTCCCTCCTCCTCTGGCGGAATGTTCACCTCCATGACTAATCTGACATAGTGAAAACTTAGGCTCTTCTCTACATCTGTATCTCTATTCCTGCCTTGCAAGTAGGTTCATCTGTACCACTTTTCTAGATTCCACAGATATGCATTAATACACATTTGTTTTTCTCTTTCTGACTTACTTCACTCTGTATGACAGTCTCGAGGTCCATCCATGTCTCTACAAATTACCCAATTTCATTCCTTTTGATGACTGTGTAATATTCCATTGTATATACATACCCCGTCTTAGAGAACAGACTTGTGGACACAACAGACAGCAGGGGAAGGAGAGGGTGGGACAAATTAAGAGAGTAGTATCGACATATATACAGTATATATACATATATACACGCATATATACATATATGTGTGTAAAACAAACACTAGTGGGAAGCTGCTGTATAGCACAGGGAGCTCAGCTCAGTGCTCTGTGACCTAGATTGGTGGGATGGAGGGCTGGGAGGGAGGTCCAAGAGAGAGGAGATATATGCATACATAACTGATTCATTTTGTTGTACAGCAGAAACATAATACCCAGGTGTGATATCCGGGTCGGGAAGATCCCCTGGAAGGAAATGGCAACCTACTCCAGTACTCTTGCCTAGAAAATTCCATGGATGGAGGAGCCTGGTGGGCTACAGTCCATGGGGTCGCAAAGAGTCAGACACGACTGAGCAACTTCACTTTCATAGAGCAACTACACCCGAATTTTAAAAAAGATATGAGAAAGAAAAAAAATAATAACTTAGGCTGGGCATGCTTTCTTCTAGGAAGGCTCTCGGGTTAGGAGGGCAAAGCAGACCAGAGAAGCCACAGGGAAAAGAAAACATTTGTTGGTTGCTCAGTGGGGATGCAAACTTAAGAGAGAAAGGCAACAAAGGCATGGGGGCTTTGTCTCCAAGCAGGAAAGCAGACAGGAAGTCAGAAATCAAAGCATAACAAACAAGGAGCCCAAGGCTGGTGTTCATATGTCCTAGAGCCCCTAAATATGGCTGAGCAACAGTCAATCCATACAACACACACAATGAGCTCCCTGCTCATGTCCTCAAGAAGCATATGCCCAAGCTGTGGGTAATAGAAAGGGACATGACTTCAACAGAGGTGAGGAGACTGAAAGCCTGACTTGATCATGGTGAGCACACTCCATCAAAGCCAGAGAATTCAGGTTGAGAGAATAGTTTTGACCAAGAGAGAAAGAACAACACTTAAACTTATTGCAAGAAGAATGTTCAACACATTCTTATAGGAGTGAGGTGGGAGAAGAGAAAACACACACACACATGTCAACTTGGGGCAAGAGATGAAATTAGGGAAACAAACAAGAAAGGACAAAGGTTCAAGAGGAAAGAGATGCCTGACAATGATAATATTAGCTGCTCGTATTAGTATTTACTGTGCATTTAGGTCTCACAAAGAGGATTGGCAAACTTTTCCTGGAAAGAACGAGGTAGTCTTATGGAACATATGGTGTCCATCACAGCTACTCAGCTCTGCCCAAGAAAGCAGCCATAGACAATAAATATAGGAATTGGCAGAGCTGTATTTGCTCCCCAGGCCTTAGTTCTTTACCTGATGCAGAGAGATGGTGGTATGATTATCCCCACTGTAGACATGAAGACTGAGTCTCAGAAGGATTGAGGGAGTGGTCTGGTTCTCCCTTGGATGGAAAAACCATAGAGCTTGAGTTCACCTGGAAGAGACCTGTGGAATGCCAGGTATGATAGGCAATATGGCACTGGGCATAGGTGCCTGGTAGGTGCCTGGCAGGTACCTGGCATTCTTCAGGTAGCCCTCACATTAGGACTAAAAAAACCCAACCACAAACCCAAACTGTACCATTCAATAGTCACCACAAATGTGATGATTCAGAAGCATGTTGGGGATGAAGATATGGGATACAAAGGAACAAAGCTTGTGTAATCCTTGATTGCATTCTTTGGGGGCATGCATGCATGCTCAGTCACTTCAGTCATGTCTGACTGTTTGTCACCCCATGGACTGTAGCCCGCCAGGCTCCGCTGCCCATGTGATTCTCCAGGCACAGATACTGGAGTGGGTTGCCATTTCCTCTTCCAAGGGATCTTCCCAACCCTGGGATCGAACCCAAGTCTCTTATGTCTCCTGCACTGGCAGGCAGGTTCTTTACCATTAGCACCATCTGGAAAGCCCACAGCCTCTCAATTCTTTACCCCTCCTAGTGCTGCCAATACAGAATCACCCAGGGGAGATGTGACTGGCTGGTGTTGGGAAAGTGTGATGTCTTCAGAGCCAGACAGCCCTGTCTTCAGGCTCCTGCTCACCTACCAGTGGGTGTACCATCTTGGGCAGTGGACAGATTGGCCCCTGCCTTTTAAGAGCTTGAAATCTAGAACAGAAGGCATGTAACAGATTTCACATTATCACGGCTCTTCCTGAAGTGGTTTCACTATTGTATCTTTAAGACTAACATATTGGAGTGTATGTTTGCCATTGAAGTCTCATGTTTGGCACGCCTCGAAGGTTAGGATTTTCTGCTGCATCACTTAGGGTATTTACAACACTGATGCTGATAAAAATAAATACCACAGTGACAGTAATGGGGGTCTGTATTTTAATAGCCAAAGGACTGCAAAACTTCACTAACAGAAAAAGAAAACATGAAAGAAAGCAGAGTCATGACATGACACACATTTCTGTTTCAGTGGAAACCCTAAAATCACAAAGATGTCACCCTCTTTAGCAATTTTTTAAAGCTGTGGGAATTCACAGCCAAGGTCTGAGATCCAGACAGACTTCTTCTTACCTTCTTGTATTTTCCTCTTTGGGACAAAACAGGAAGTAACTTGCAAATGAAGACAGTACGGGAAAGCCTGCTAATTTTCCTGGGAGCTCTGCTCTGTATGGGGGAAAGGCCAGCACTTAAGATTGTCCCTGGGTGAGCAGGGAGACCCATGCTCCAGGCTGCACCAGACAGAAGGGCTTCACTCAAGAGCAAAAGGAGCCTGAAGCTCATTAAGTGTCTTTTAATTAAACTTTTCTGACCTGAGCCTTCAGCGCTGCTTCTGTCATCCCGAGAGGGCTATAGTTGGTGTGTATTCACCCTTAAGCTGTGGCTTCCACTTGTGTAATTTGTCATGTCAACCTCGTGTGGTCCAATACAGTGACTACTAGCCACCTGTGGCTATTTAGATTTAAATCCGTCATAATTAATTGAAATGAAAATTTCATTTCCTCAGTGACACTAGCTGCATTTCAAATCTTCATCAGTCACATGTGGTGAGGGGCTAGCATGTTGGACAGTGCAGATACAGAACATTTCTATCATTGCCAAAAATCTTCTTGGATGGTACTGTCCCTTAAGAATGACAGCCATAGAGCAGATATTGTCCAAGGACCTATCTTGATGAAACTGATGCAAATGCACTCATGGCCTCATTGCATTTTCCATTGTGCAATGGCTAGCTTGGTTTAACATTTACATGTGAACAAAGTAAAAAGTGCAAAAAAAAAAAAGAGAGAGAGACAGGAAGAAAATATGTCAAACTATCAAGGATGATTGTTTTGAGGGGTTGGAATATGGGCTATTATTTTGTTTCTGGTTATCTGTAGTGAATTGTGAAGCTAGAGGTTTGCTTTTTGTTTTTTTTAATCTGCCCCTCCCACAGCATAGGATACAGGAAGAGTTCCTGGAACCAACCATGCCTGAAGCTATCCACTCCAGTTGAATTTCCTCCAACTGAGCCAGTTCAGCTGATTTGAGCTAGGTTTTTGTTACTACCAAACAAACAATGACTAATTTTGAGCTTTTATGAATTTTTATCACTTCTAAAATGTGTATATATTTCTCCTAAAGTGGAGGAAAAAAGACTTTTGAAAAGTAAGTATGATAAATGATATTCTATTCTGTTTTTCTTGCTTGTGTTGATATTTTAATCCTTATGAAGCAGTTTATCCAAATAAGCTAGAAATGATTTCCAAAAATCCACAAGGAACACATAAACACACCCAAATAACTTTGCTTATTAAGAGGAAATTTGAGACAACTGTTATTGCTCAACTGTTTGGAGTCTTGGCAGAAAAACTCCCCCAAATATGATTGGAACATCTTCAGTGATTCCTGTCGTCAGACGTGGTTGTGAAATACAGAGTAACATCTCACTTGACCAGTGAAACCCAAATTAGCACACTTTATCATTAGAAAGCATTCTCATCTGTTAATCTGGCTAGTTCCAGGGATAGTAAATCACAATTTTCCATTTTAACAAATAAGCCTATTTGCATGTTCTCTGACACCCAGTTTGGCTGATCAAACGCCTCTACCAGAATTGGCTTGAAACAGACTGGAGGGAATTTGCCCTGGGGTAAGATCTGGGTTGGTGATGTTGTTGAAGAGATTTTGAATTATCCCATTCTGCAGATCCTTTATCCTTTTTAACTGACTGGCCAGCAATGGAGTCATATAGTTCTTTACAGCTCTCACTTTGGGCAGCTCCACTAAGCACCAAACGTCAGTACCTCCTTGACGATGACTCTTGAGGCTGGCATGGTGCTTCCATGAGCCATTCGTCTGTGTTTTCTAGGCTCTTTTTGCTTCCCAGGTGGTGCTAGTGGTAAAGACCCACTTCCCAAAGCAGGAGATGTAAGAGATGTGGGTTCTGTCCTTGGGTTGGGAGGATCCCCTGGAGGAGGGCATGGCAACCCACTCCAGTATTCTTGCCTGGAGAATCCCATGGACAGAGGAGCCTGGTGGGCGACAGTCCATAGTGTCCCAAAGAGTCAGACACAACTGAAGCAATTTAACATAGCATTTAAACACATGAATCCTTTCCTTGAAGACATACATTCCACAGTTTGCTTAGAGGTGGCTCCAGAGGCTTGGTAAGGTCCATTGGAATGTGCTGCCTGCTGACTTTTTGCCCTGCCCACTCCCCGCCGCCCCCCACCCCCAGCCCCGCCCAAGGCTTGTCCCTCATTTGCTACTACTGGTCTTGGTATCTTCCTTCAAGCCGGAAGGCTGAGCTACAGGGCAGGCAGCTAAGGGCTGAGTTGTCTGCAGCTGTGCAGGAGGAAGTGTCTCACATCAGCACACTGGATGTTCTGATACTGGCTCCCTACACAGAAACCTCTCTTCCTGCTATTGTTATCCTGTGGATTTTCCCTTTTGGCCTCCCCAAAAGCAAACCTTCTCTTCTTTCCTCCCCCAAACTGGCTCCCTTTTCTCAGCAGCCTCTCATTTTGTGTCTGAGCTTCCCAGCATGGCCCTTATGCCCAAAAGCATCTGTGACTTGTATAAATCTGGGATTTCTCCAGGCCATCATCTCACACAAATGATATCGCTGTGGTCAGGGGGCACAGTTTTCAAAGGTTTTTCATATTTGCTATCTCATTTGAGCTTCATACCCTCTCTGAGAACTAGATAAGGTGGCCTTATCATCTGTATTTTGGAGATGAAGAGGCTATTACATTTTTCCCTACTTAAAGTCTAATAGGACATCATTTCTTTTCACTTGACCTTTTGGCTTTGAGGCTTGTCAGTAATGAACATTCTAAAGGGTATCGGAGATGGTTGCAATGGTTCCCAGTCATAGGAAGAGCAGCAAATAATATAGTTTATCAATATTTCTACTTATCGAAAATATGTTTTATTTATTAGCTTTAGCTGGGCACTCTTGTACAACTGCATTAAGGAAGATAAAAATTTATTCTTCTCTTTCTGTTTCCCACTGGGAAAAATTTCTACAGCCTGAATATTATTACAGCCAATAAAAATAGTAACTTAAATTTATGGTGGTGTTTTCCTGGGTGTCAGGTACTATGCTATATTCACATAGAGTATACTATGTAATCCTAGTAATATGAAGCATTTATTTTAAAAATAATTACTAAAATAACTATATATATATATATATATATATATATATATATATATATATAACTATATAAGAGCCAATATAGCAGCCTAATTGTTGTTCAGTCACTAAGTCATGTCCAACTCTTTGTGATCCCATGAACTGCAGCACACCAGGCTTTATTGTCCTTCACTATCTTCCAGAGTTTGCTCAAACTCATGTCCATTGAGTCAGTGATGCCATCAAACCATCTCATCCATTGTTGACCCCACATCCTCCTGCCTTCAATCTTTCCCAGCATCAGGGTCTTTTCCAAGAGTCAGCTCTTCACGTCAGCTGGCCCAAGTATTGGAGCTTCAGCTTTAGCATCAGTCCTTCCAATGAATATTCAGGGTTGATTTCCTTTAGGATTGACTGGTTTGATCTCCTTGTTGTCCAAGGGACTCTCAAGAGTCTTCTCTATCATCACAACTTGAAAGCATCAGTTCTTCAGCACTCAGCTTTCGTATACTGATTAAGAGTATAGAATTTGGAAGCAGAGAGTCTAGGTTCAAATCCCTGTCCTCACACTAGCTGTGCTAGCATGGGCATGTTACAATTTCTCTGTGCCTCGATTTTCAGATATATAAAGTGTGGTAAGAAGAGAAGCTACTTTCAGGATTGTTCTGAGAATGAATGAGTCAACATGTTTGTACATGATAACTGCTTTGTAGCACTTAGGATAGTGTTAAGCCCAAAGTAAACTCTTTATGAATATTGCTATGATTACTATACATCTATGTAACTAGTAACTTAGTTAATCTCTCTGGGCCCTTATTTCTTGTGTTTTTCATTTGTAAAATTGGGATAACAGTTTTGTCTGCCTAATAAGGTTGTTATGAGTATGATAGAGATACTCTTAAGCTCTTGGTGTCTGGTGTGTTGTAAATGCTCAAATGAAGTTAATTATTATTGTCTTAGATCTAACTTGATGGATCTGGGGGCTGGTAACTATATTTAAATTGCTGGGTCCATCTAATTTTAGATATGGTTGCACCCATACTCAATTTTAGGGCTTCCCAGGTAGTGTGGCAGATAAGTCAACGGCACCCCACTCCAATACTCTTGCCTGGAAAATCCCATGGACAAAGGAGCCTGGTGGGCTGCAGTCCATGGAGTCCCTAAGAGTCGGACACGACTGAGTGACTTCACTTTCACTTTTCACTTTCATCCATTGGAGAAGGAAATGGCAACCCACTCCAGTGTTCTTGCCTGGAGAATCCCAGGGATGGGGGAGCCTGCTGGGCTGCTGTCTATAGGGTCACACAGAGTCGGACAAGATCGAAGCGCCTTAGCAGCAGCAGCAGGTAGTGTGGTGGTAAAGAATCCACCTGACAGTGCAGGAGACACAAGAGACATAGGTTTGATCCACTTGAGATGTGGGAAGAGCCACTTGAGTAGGAAATGGCAACCCACTCCAGTATTCTTGCCTGAAAAATTCCATAGACAGAGCAGCCTGGTGGGCTACGGTCCACAAGGTCGCAAAGAGTTGGACACACACGACTGAGTGCACATACACACACACACACACACACACACAGCACACACATTCTCAAGTTTAGAAAAAGTCAACAAAACAGTTTATAAAAATTACTTGTGAATGAAAAGAAGTGAAAATAACCCAGAATATGATCACTGTCAATTAAGTCAGCCCCACTGTCCTTTTCCCTGGGCCACTCAGCCAGCCTAGTTTATCTTCTAAGTTAAAAACTTTGCCTCATAAGGAAGGTGGTCCTGAAAGCCACTGCTTCCTGGTGGAGAAATCTGGCTCTTTGCAAGGTCACAGCTCCTGCAGAGGGGCAGGGCAGCACAAGGAGCATCTCAAGGATTTTGAGGATTTACGAGCCAAATGAAAGCCCAGGTGGCCCATTCCTCCTCTGGGTGAGACCACAGCATGGGCAAGGAGGATGGGAGTTAAGAACTGAGAGGAAAATCTGAACACACCCGGAACTCTGAACTCCTGCTGGAGCCAGAGGCTCAGAGAGTGTTGAGAAAGGGTTGTGTATGAGCTACTGATCATACCAGCAGAAGCTTGTGTTGGAGCCGAGGGAGCAGGTGTCTGGCGCCTCTCAGATCTGGAGCCGGTTCCTACCTCAGCTGACATTTAGAAGGCATAATGGCAGCGTGTATCTCTGCCAAGGATTGCAAGTATGGGTTTCTACAGCCTGTGCCACCTACTCGCTCCATGCGAAACTGTGCTCTCCCGCCCACCCAATTAAGAAAATAGGATATAAAAACCAGTGGAAGAATTGTTACTGAATTGTGGTTGGTTTGGGTCACAAAGTTTGTCCCTGAGCAGAATTCCAGATTGGCACCTTCCTGGAAAACTGAAAACCAGACCAAAACCAAAACCCACCTCCACACAAATCTTCACCTCCTCGTCTCCTCCAAAGCTTCATGATTAGGAATCTTCCCTGACCGCCATCTGCAAAATCACCCCAGTGACCTCTGGCTGGTCAGAAATTCAATACTGTGACAGCTCTGACAAAGGAGATGAGTCTGTCCCCTTTCTTGAGATCTGCTGTGAATGAATAAAGTCAGAGGTAGAGACTTGCTCGTCTTTGTTTAAAGCCATGTCAAAGCATGCCTTGAGAGTGCCTAACTTCATGCCTGACGAAGTCCATTCTGAACCCAGACTCCAGAATGGATTGGTACTCACAGGACTTTCAAGACTCCTGCCTGGAATTTCATCACTGGAATTCTTCAGGTCATTTCCCACGGAAGTCATCACCCTAATGACTGTGCACCATTCACACTCTGTAGGGTGGACTCAGTGCACATCTTCCCACCCAGGGCTGTGCACAACATCTTCCAAACTCTGCAGTAGTGACAGATCTGTTCTTTCAAGAGAAGAGGAGCTATTTTCCTTGAAATAGAATGTGTCCCCCTGGAGATATGAGTGCCAGTAGCCTGCAAGGGTCCCACGAGTGGAACAAAATTCCCATTCACAAAGATGCCATGGGACATAGTGGGGAGACCTAAATGTATCCCTTAAGTCAAAGTTTAGATGAGCCCTTGGTTCCTCTCACTCTGCTTATCAAGTTCTGTGGACTTTTTATTACTGCTATAAAAAGCAGTAAAATACCAGCCGAAGCGCTTCTTTAAAAGATCACCAAATCACAATGCACCAAAATCTTTAAGTACATGCCGAGATTCTTCTGTGCTTTAGAAACACAGACACAGAAGTCACCTTTGTCCAGAAGCTCTGCACGTCTAAGTGCCAGGACACTGCAAAGCTTCCCAATGAGTATGGCCCAGACTGCAGTACATGGCATTCAACTGCCAGACAGAATTTGCTTCACATCAGTTTTTCTTGATACAGTGAAATCTGTAGCTTTTACATTCATCAAACTAGTTACAAGTTGGACTTTGAAGGCCTGAACACCTGATGTGAAGGCTTCTGTCTGAGACATGCTGAGTGAGCTGGGCTCCCCTTGCTTCCCCCTCCCTTAACACCCCTCCCCACTGCAGGAACTCCGCACTTGTTTTCCCACCAACTTTGGAAAGAGTGACTTGGGATCTGGTGCTGGTGGTTGAATTTTTCAAACCATTTAGCTTTCAGGAGTAACTGTGACTTTTTAGAAACAGAAATGCATCCTGCCAGAGCTGGTATTTGGGCTTGAGCTGTAACTTCAAAGTTTCTTTGATCCAAGCCCTCACCAGCATCTGCCGTCTCCAATTGGTGTGCTGAGTGATCAGTGGTGCTGTTTGTCCACAGAAGATATGGTGTGATGGAAGCACCCAGACAGTCCCCATTGTGATAGAAAATATCCCAGGTTTTAAAAGTCTGCCTCAGTTAATGTGGTTGCAATTAAGGAATCACATGATGGTTTTTGCAAGTCTTAATGGTGAAAAATTAAAAGCAGCAAAGCTTCAAATGGATCCACAATGAAAGCATGTTTTAAAGCCTCTGGTAAGTAATTTTTGTGTCACTTCTTATAAAATTATTCAGGAGATTCAGCTCCTTGAGAAAAGTAGAGGTGGCAACTTCCTTTACGACATGATCGTGCAGATACCTGATCTGTGTCCATGATCTATTTGCTGGATGAAGAATTTGTGCTTTAAAAATACAACACTGGGGGCAGTCCTAAGATGGCGGAGGAATAGGACGGGGAGACCACTTTCTCCCCCACAAATTCATCAAAAGATCATTTGAATACTGAGCAAATTCTACAAAAATACAATGCTGTAAAGTCCTAAGCCCTGGGATCTTTTGTATACAATATTTAAGACGTCTGGATGTCTTGCTGGCAATCTGTTCAAGTTACTGAATAAACCTCAACATAGTAAAGCAACATCTTCCTAATATAGCTCTCTGATTCCTTTTCTGAAACCCTTGAGGGCATATATGTTGATATTCAAGATTTTCTAGATTTTAGAAAGGGCATAAATACGGTGAGCATGCCACCTATTACCTAACACTCCAGGGACATCTGGAACTCCCTATAATCAAATATTAACATTCCTGTAGAAGTGTGTGAATAGCTCCTCTTGGTAGGATAAATACAAACAAAAGCTCCAAATAGCTTTGTATCAGTACAAGCCAGGTTTCCTTCTAGACATCTTATGAAAAGCTTTTATTTATTAAAGCTCTTTGGATTCTGGAATTATGGATAAGAAATTGGGGCCTGTATTCTGTATGGGATCTGTCTTCTCCTCCAAAAGCAGGATTATCAAAATTAGGAATGCTTCACTGTGCTATTTTTGCTTATTTCTTCCATCTCAAAATACACGTTAAATCACGGTGTCTTTTTTGCATTAGCTCCTTGAAAAAGTTAGCTGGCACTTTAGAAGTTATGGTTTAGGCTGCTTTCTTCCATCTGCAGGTTAGGTTAAAACAAACTGCTGTCTTCCAATGAGGAACAACCATTTAATTCCTCTATCTATCCAACCACTCTTTCACAGCAAAACACTTAAGGATTGATATGTGCAAAACACCATACTAGGCTCTGACAGTCTCTGAGTGGTGTGGAAGTGGTAGTGAGTAAAAACAGCAGAATGCATGAATTTAAATTATCAAGACTGATACCAAAAAAACAGTACTTATAAGGTAGTCATTTTCAGTCAAGGCAGCTAATATAATTGACAAGAACCAGGGGTCTGACCCCTGGAGTTCTTTGGCCATCACAAGCTAGAGGGTGCTTTTTGTTCTAGACTCTGTTTGGAGGTAGTGGTAATACTTAGTGGTAAACTTTGCTGTTCTAAAGAAGAAAGCAGGAGGGAAAGAGACACTTAAGACAGATGTCACCTTGACATAGAGACTTGGCGCTGGAAGAGATCATGCCAGAATACACCAGAAGCTGTTATTTGGGGATAGAAAGGGATACACACACACACACACAAATAGCAGAAAAAAAAAAAATTTGCTCATCTCTAATACCTGGTAAGCTTTAAGAGAGTCACTCAGATTAGCCAGAGACCTCGGGTCACTGTCTTTGAGAAGATAAAATCCTCTCAGCCCTTTATTCTTATCTAATTTTGCCTACAGTATGTTATAATGAATATCTCTGTCTTCTTAAAAATTCATTGAAGGAGAGAGAGATTGCATGATTCTTTTCCTTGAGGTTAAAAAAAGGCAATGAAACAAAGATTTCCAGAGATATTATATGAAACAAAGAAGGCTCTAGAAAGCACAAGGGAAAGATGTAAGAAAAGATTGCTGGGATGAGAAGAAATGACAGAGACCTTAAGTAGACACACCCTTCTCTATGATGTTGCAGAATCCTCCCTAGTTCTTTCCGGAATGCTCAGGTCCCCAAAACTGGTGCCACAGGATGGGTGATCACAAAGTGGCTTGTTCCCAGCCCCCGGATGTCCTGTGGATGCAAACAGATGAAGCTGGCAGTGTGTCCCTTGCTGCCACGTGGTGGCCTGGCTCCATGAAGAGTTCTTTGTTTTTCCTCAGTGGCCACCACAGTGCCTCTGTGTTTTATTTTCAATTAAATTTCCCTTAATCCTAAACTGCAGGAAAACATAGCTGCTGGCGCTCCCGTTTCCCTTCCCAAAGCAATATAGTCTGCAGAGAAACCTTTTATGGCAGAAGCCCCGCCTCGTACATGCTGTAAAAGCCCCATATGCCACTGGTTTGCCCACAAGTGCTTTCAAAAAGGTGCTTCATGGGCGCCGGACCCCAGGCAGCAAGGCAGCCTGTGAATAGTGCCCCTTGTTAGAGTGGTTGCTATAGCGAGTCCTTGTTTTTAATTCAATTGCACAGTAAATAATACTTTATCCACAGTGAGGGGTGGTGGACAGTCCCTTCAGATTGCCTCCTCGCCTCCCTTCATCCATCATAAAGGAGCACATGAGGCTTTGAGTAGCAGAGCAGGGCACCTGCTTCTCCAGCTTCCTTGAACTTTGATGCTTTCCTTCCTTGCAGTGGGGTGGAGGTTTGTAACACCAATATCAACATGAACATCAAGATTGTATTAACATTTAACAAGAATAACTTTTTTCTGGTTGGGTTTATTGGCATAAAGTGGTTCATAGTATTATCTTAATAGTATTCTAATGTCTATCAATCTGTAGTGTTAGCTTCTTTTTCATATACAGTAGTGGTAATTTATATTACTTTTTCCACAGTTTTTTTTCCCAAATCTAAAAATATTATATAAATGAACTGACTTACAAAACAAAAACAGACTCACAAACATAGAAATAAACTTATGGTTTCCAAAGGGGGAGGGAAAGGGAGGGATAAATTAGGAGTTTGGGATTAACAGATGTGTGTGTCTTAGTTGCTCAGTCCTGTCCAACTCTTTGCGACTCCGTGAACTAGCCCACCAGGCTCCTTGGTCCATGGAATTCTCTAGGCAAGGATACTGAAGTGGGGTCCCATTCTCTTGTTCAAGGGGAATCAAACCCAGGTCCCCTGCATTGCAGACAGACTCTTCACTATCTGTGCCACCAAGGAAGCCTGGGGTTAACAGGTACCCACTTCTATTTATAAAATAAACAAGGACCTACTGTATAGCATAGGGAATTATACTCAATATCTTGTAAAAATCTATAAGGGAAAAGCATCTGAAAAAGAATAAATGTATTCTTTTATTCCTCATACATGTATATATAACTGAATTGCTGCTGTACAACTGAAACCAACACAACACTGTAAACCAACAAAAAAGAAAAATAAACATTTTAAAAAAAGTTTAAAGAAGCACTTACCCTATTTGTTTGGAATGAAATCTAAGTGGGAAGTCGCATAGCTACTCCCCAGCAGACCCTCTAAACTCTACCTGCCGGGATGATGAAGAGATATTTGGTCACATTTATGGGACCTTGGGGAGAAAATCGCAGCAGCAAGAAACAGCCTGGCCTAGGTGAGCCTCTACATTACTTGATAAATAGCTGACAGCTTTGGGAATGTCTAATTGTCCTGGAAACACAGAAAAATGGGAATGAACAGAAAAAACTCAATGGGGAGAGAAAAAAGGGGCCCTGGTAACACACAGCGGGGGTCAGGAGCCGCACACTTGTGGGGAACAAAAAAGGAGCACAGAGGTCAATAAAATGGGGACCTGTCCCTCTCTCCAGACACAGTCGGGCGAAAATGACTTCCCACCTGCTGGAGTGGATGTGAGAAGCGGCCCGCGAGCCAGTGTGGGGCAGGGAGGGTCTTGGGCCGAAGAGGCAGCCTGCGCACAGCGCCCCGCAACAGGCTTCCTCGGGCCTCCTCGCGGGGAGCACTCCGAGGCTCTGTCTCCTCATTAGAGGACAGCAGCTGTTTCTCCCTATAATTAGCTCACAGCTCAATAGTTAGCCCCCCGTCCCTTACACCTGTACCACACACAACATGGAAATTACAGAAGCACATGTTGTTTTTTTCTTAAATTACCTCCACTTACACACGTTGTTAAGCATCTAATAGAAAACAACCGCGCCTTCCCCGCTCCCTTCCTCCTCAGAAGGCTTTTTATAAAAGGCAAGCGGGGCGGGGGTGGGGGGGGAAGTCTTTGTTTTTATGGGCGCCAGTTTCCATTTCCCACCTCACCCCCATGCTCCACGCACCCCCTTCCCCCCGACCCCGACCCCCCACCCCCGAATCAGAGAAGTTCTCCAGGGCTGTCAACCCACCCACCAGGCGTCAGGCCATAAACTCTTATTTTCAGCCACCTGCGGGAGGATGGAGGGAAGAGGAAACTAGACTGAGGGAAGGGTGGGGGTGGGGTGGGTAGCGCTCCAGCTGGCGGCTGAGGATGGCTTCAACAGAATTCACTGGGGGGTGGAAGGGTGCAGAGTCTCGGGTCATTTCCTGCCAGGTCTGGGCTGCGTGGGGGGAAGGATCCATAATCACACTGTCTCACAGTTCCATTAGTGTCAAAGCTCATTAGGAGCCCCATCCACTCGGCAGCAGTGGGCACACAAAAGAAAGACCCAGCCAAAGTCTGCAGAGCGGCAGGGCCAGGGCCGTGGTTACAGTGTGGGGGCAGGCGGGAAGGAGGGATTGTAAAATTCCCGGCTGGGTAATTAGAGTCAGCAGGGAAGCAACCAGGCCCTAGCGGGCCTCTCATTTCTCTCCTGGTTGCTGTGGGGGATTGGCAGGGCCGCTTCCTTCCAGGGAGGAGGCATGTGCCTGGGTCATAACTCAAAAAGGAAAATGATCATCAATTTGCGCCCTGCTCCCGGGATAAACTGGGGAGGTGGACCGAGGTTACTAGAGTCCTCAGGGTACAGGTAGAGCAGGGAGAGGAGGATGGTGTGAGGCCGGTTGTCTTGGGTGCAGTTAATGGAACAAACTTAGATTGTTGCCTAATCGACTTTTCCTAAGTTAATTTGAATAGATTCACATTCCTTATGCATCGGGTAAGGAAACTTACAAAGGCTGTGGAGCCATGACAAAATACGGTGGCATTATTACTGATCCCAATTTGCTTTCTCATTACAGTATGTCATTCTGATTTTCTTCAACTCCAACTGCAACGTGAAAGCTCATCTGCTATAGGCAAAGCCTATAAGATGGGCCACTCTGCCTATTGTTTGCCTTTTATGACAGTTTTATAAATTATAAAAATGTATCTATCCAAAATGGGTTTTAAAAACTGTGTTGTGATTGAAATGTAATTTATACAGGATAAAATTTACCTAAGTATACTACTTGGTGAGTTTTGACAAGTGTAGACCTTTGTGTAATTATCACTACAGTAATGTTCAGAATGTTTCAATCTACCCAGAAGTTTCCCCTTGCCCCTTTGGAGTCAGTCTCCTTTCTGACCTCTCACCCCCACCTCCAGACAACCAATGACCTGATTTCAGTTATTATGACTTTGCCAGTTTCTAGTTTCTAGTATTTTATATGAGTGGAACCATAGAGTGCAGCCTTTTGAGTCTAGCCTCTCTCAGTTCTTCTCCACTGTTGCATGTTTCAGCAGTCTATTCCTTTGAATTGTTGAGTAGTATCTTCTTGTAGGAATGTCATCACAGTCTATTTACTTATTTACAGATTGATGAATATTTGGGCTACTTCCGATTGAGGGTTGTGATGAATAAGGCTGCTCTGAACATTCAAGTACAAGTCTTTGTAGAGACATGTTTTCATTTCTTTTGGTGGTCTTCCCCTCTGTTGTCAAATAGGGAAATAAATAAAATCAGAGCCCTTTGACCGATCATCCAGCCAAAGAGGAAGGAGGTGGCTCTTGGCCTAACTAACATGCAGGAACAAGTGGAATCCTATATGTTTCAAAATGTGACAATAGAGGAAAGAGCAGGCAACCACACAGGTGCTGTCTCTTGCACAGGTACTCGACAGATAGTAGTTCAGTATTTGTGTGACTGTGTGACGTGGTCACATTTGAGGTCAGTGGAAGCAAGCACACAGCAGTTACAAAATATGCATACTAAATCACTTCAGTCGTGTCCAACTCTGTGTGACCCTATGGACTGTAGCCCTCTAGGTTCCTCTATCCATGGGACTCTCCAGGCAAGAATACTTGAGTGGGTTGCCCTTTCCTCCTCCAGGGGATCTTCCAGACCAGGGAATCGAACCCATGTCTCTTATGTGTCCTGCATAGGCAGGCATGTTCTTTACCACTCGCACCACCTGGAAATATGATGACTCTATTAAGCACAAAATTCTAAAACCAGACTTCCTTTTGATAACTCATCACCTAAAAAGGCTAGCAATTATAAAACTGAACACACAAAGTTTGATGAAAATGACAAATATATGAGAAATGATGAAATCATTTTTTTTTGTGCTTCACAAAAAAATAAGCATTTATTTTTTTATTTCAAAAAAATAAGAAACAGAAGATTCTGAGAACTGGACTTCTCTACACTGATGACAAAGCACTGAGCTGAGGACCGATATCAAAG
Organism: Antilocapra americana; assembly: GCA_007570785.1. Classification (NCBI taxonomy): domain Eukaryota; kingdom Metazoa; phylum Chordata; class Mammalia; order Artiodactyla; family Antilocapridae; genus Antilocapra; species Antilocapra americana. The sequence goes on from ML660197.1 coordinate 37,663,561, forward strand.
TCAAGGTATGGAATGGCCCAAATTTGGACACTGAAGGTACCATTCCCATATCAGATCCATTGGGTTTATGAATTAAAACACAACAGCAAACAGCCATGCTTTGCTGAACTTGACTCAAAAAGTTCATCTGCATTCTTTGGGCTTCATCCAGCAGCAAGATGGGAGATTTCATGGCAGCGATGCCACATGGGTTGCTGTGCTTTGGAAGAGAGCGCAGGACAGCTCACCCTTCTCCTCCTCTGTGCTGGCTCACTGGTTGGCCATCATAATAACTGCCCTGTTACCAACAGAAAATAATTTCTTTCATTCTCAGAAAGGTTGCACAAGTACAGAAATAAGAAACCATTTAAGCATCCATTTTTAAGCCGTGGCTTCATTTTTCAAGAACACCTGAAACCACAATGATTCTCATTGCATTCTGTTTGCCTAGCTCCTTTGTTCAGGGTCTGACCTTAACTTTGCTATTATGCATTTTGAAATTTCTGGAGCCCAGCTTTACCCTGAGGGAAAATAAGGAAACAAATAAGCTTAAAACAAAATTTTTTTTTGACCTAACCCTGCACCCTAAGGTCGCCATTGAAATACATCAGATTTAAAATCTGCAAGGTCTTCAGGCCAAACTCACAGGAAAGTCAGGAAAACTAGAAGCTGTGAAGGACATGGATCTGCTGAATATATTAACCTTGCATATGTGTGTGGATGTGTGTTTTCTAATCCTCTAAGGTAAATTTATACCAATCCATACAGATGTACTCCTTTCTGTTTATTATTCCCAATTGTGTAATGGCAGTTAATGTTGTGCAAAGAGAAAAAAAAAAAAAAAAACTCTAGAGTTTGACAGCACTCCATCTATGTTCTTTTAAGGCAAAACAAAGAAAAGGAAAGCTTGTTCTTTCAGCCAGTATTGCTCACTCCCTAATTCTACCCAGACTGGATCGTCTTAAAGCTGATTTGGGATTTGAGTATTATTTGGATTAGCTCATTAGTGGGGCACCAGTTCTGACAAGCCACTAATCTGGGGCACCGGTGCACAGCGCCATGATAGTATTATGCTGAAAATGAGAAATCTAATGAGATCAGACAGATCCCGGTGCACATGGTCTGAAGGCGCTTGGTGTGGAGACCCACGAGCTAGGGAATGCAGGAGGCATCAGCTCAGCTGAGCTAGAACACAGCCACTTGAGCGCCCAGAAGTGATCTCATACAGCTAGGCAGCGATGGTGCACCTTTCCTAAGCAGGTTCTGTGGAATGTCAAGCAATTGCCTAGACTGAAAAGCAAGAGTAATAAAAGGTGATTACTTTAGGGGCCAGGTGAGGTTTTTTACTTTAGGGGCCTCAGAGATGAGGTTTTAAGGTAACACACTCTGATGTGGCTTTACGTCTTAGAAGCAGAACAGTTACAGGTGAGGATTCATTGGCATCTGGAACCAGCAACCTGGTAGGGTCTCAAGTTACTTGCCCAGGATTGCTGTCTAAGTCAACTCTACTGATGTTTTTCCCGCCTCTGTGAAAATGACTTTCTTTCTTCTCTTTGCTTGTGATTATAGTCGGTTTGAAGCTGAACAGAACATACTGGTTCTTTTCTGCTCAGAATGGTGTTATTGCTAAAATCAGAAAATGCTAGGCTTCCACATAATGTCCAGATGTAGCTTAGGGGCAACGCACAACACACAGTGGAAGGGGGCTTCAGCTTTATGCCTCCCCCATCCCACTCTCTCCTCCTTCTCTTGAAGAGGAAAACAAAAGTTTCCATGGCATTTTCTTGCTTGTAAGTGGAAAATCAAGCCATTTACAGGGACTAGGAGTTGGCCCCCTGGATGGAATTCCTTTCTTTCTATTATGTTGGTGTGCCACCTGGTGGAGACGTTTAGAACTCCATGAAAGACCTGCTGCTTGTTCATAGAGTTGCCCCTAATTTTAGTATCCTTTCTAAACCCTAGAAAGAAATTCTTTGTCAATCTGTTCTGTGAATCATCTTTAGAATGAGTGTGTGTGCAAGACAAAAGCAAATGTATTTTCAGCACATGTGAGCAATATGAAATCAAGCACGTGACTTCTTTCGTGTTCTTTCTTGCCAGGCTAAAAGAATGACCAGGCAGAATGACTGACCCTTTTGACATAAAAGTCAAGAATTATCCTGTAAGTATTTAAAAATGAATACACGGCAGAACTGATTCCGCTTTCTTACTTTAACATTTTCAAATTTTTAGGGGTTAAGAGGAAAAAGTCAGAAACTAAAGGATGATACATTTTAAGGGAGTCCCTCTGTTTGTTTTAAACACCTAGTCAAATGTAGATGAGGACCTTAGGTATTTATTAGAACAGGTCAAGAATTCTAGCCCCAACACAAAATGGAGAAGAGGAGGAACAGACAAATTCCTGGTGTCACAGAATTCTAGGAACTTTCAGAGGCTGAGGAAAGGAGTCCAGAGGGAAAGAGAGAAAAAAAAAATCTTTACCTGAAAAATGTATCTTTGAAAACACATTTTAACCTTTCCTGCCAGAAAACAAAAAGCACAGTCCAAAGTATTTGTCAGAATCTCAAAAAGAATTGGAAGAATCACTGGGAGATGACTTCGGACACAGTGCTGGGCTGCTCTTGTGAGCCAAGCATGGATTGTATTTGCAGGGATTTAAATGTTTGAAGCAGAAGAAAAAGCTGAAAAGAGTCAACCATTCCCAAACCCTTGGTGACGTAGGGGGAATGGTTCATGATTCAAAAGATCATTGTTCTAAACATAATTGTTTACAAGAATCCAGGCAGCAGGAGAAAGAGAGGTTTGTAAGTTTTTCCCTTTCAAAAACAATCCATTGTAGACTATTTTGTATTGCCTTTTCTTCATGAGAGTCATCAAAACCTCTGCCATTCAACTGTGGTTGAGCATTGATCTATTATTTCACTTAAACACACACTAAAAGAGTTGATGTTGATTAATCAAAAGAGGGAGAAGCAGACCTGCTTTGGAAACAAAAACTCTGTTAGTGCTTCTAAAGAACATCCACTGGCCACCGGGACCTCTGTTGCTAGGGAGATGGTTACCAGGCGCAGGTGCTCTAGTGCCTGCCCCTACCCCTACCCCTTCACTTGTTTGATACTCTTTAGACTGATGTCATGAATGAAAGGTTTTCAAATATTTAATTTTTCCTGTGTGTCCTCGAAAGAAGGGACAGTGCTTGTGTGACTGATTTTCAAAGGCAAAATTAGGAAGAGAGGACACTTGGGAGAACATGGGCAGATAGCCATGCTAAGAATGGGCAGCTTGGGGGAGGCTTGTGCAATGAAATAAAACCAGAGACTACACCCCACCTAGTAATACTTGAACAAAGTCCTGAGTCAGTGGCGAGTCTGACCCATGAAGACCAAAACACCAAGGCAGTGTGACTTCTACTAATCATATTTTATTAAGGGCTGACCATGTGCCAGCCACCCTGCCTGCTTCTTACACACCCCATCCTATTCATGCTTATACTCACCCAACACAAGGCCTTATTATCACTGTTTAACATAAGAATAGCAAGCATCAGAGCGCTTACAGAATTTGCCAAATGCTAATGCCCTTGTTTGGGTTTTTTTGGTCTAATTTCAAACTCTTGTCTGCCTCTAAATAGCTTCTTCCAGGGCCTCTCAGAGGACTTGAAATTGCTAAGATGTATTAGCAAAAATTTACAAAACACCAACTCTGTGCAATGACACATTTTTGGATGAGAGTGTGTGTTCATATGATTGCAGACATGGGTCTTGCCTCTAGTGGAGCTCAGAAACCTGTAAAAAGTAAGCTGATGAAGACATATTATAACACTTATATGTCTGAAAAATTGAAGAGTGAAGAAACGTTGCAGTAGGTGCTGAGAGAGTAACTTACCCAAACTAGAACACTGAAGGTAGATGCTGGATGCATTTCAGGAAGTTGGAGAGAGAATCTTTCCTGATCTAGGGTTAGAAGGCAGATACAACCAAACTGATGATTGAGTTAACTCTGAGTGGGTGGAAGGAATTTTGAGTGGTCTGGCTTTCTGAGGTGTCCTAGGAAAGGGGGCAGATCTCAAGTGAGGTAATAAAATGGACCATTTTATGAAAGGGTACCTGTATGCTCAGTCACTCAGTCGTGTTTGACTCTTGCAACCCCCTGGACTATAGCCCGCCAGGCTCCTCTGTCCATGGGATTTCCCAGGGAAGAATACTGGAGTGGGTTACCACTTCCTCCTCCAGGGGATCTTCCTGACCCAGGGATCAAACCTTCCTCTACTGTGTCTCCTGTATATGCGGACGATTTCTTTACCCTTATGAAAGGGTAGTGGGTGATTTGAATGGGGTGGAGCAGGGGAGTGTGTGATTTTGGCTGTATGAGTGTGTGGATCTATGTATGTGCTCAATGCTGAGTCTGGGATAGGTGGCAAGGAGGTGGCCAAATGGAAGGTGAGAAAGACAGAGGGAAAAGCAACTGATAATCAAGGTGGTGCAGTGGTAAAAAATCTGCCTGCCAATGCAGGAGACCCAAGAGATGCAGGTTCAATCCCTGGGTCAGGAAGACCCCCGGGAGTAGGAAATGGCAACTCCAGTATTCTTGTCTGGAGAATAATTCCATGGACAGAGGAACCTGGCAGGCTACAGTCTATGGGGTCTCAAAAGTCAGACACAACTAAAGTGACTGAGCAATCAGTTTAGCTTTTCTCAAAATTTTGCCGAGAGCCAGTTCAGGATAGCAATATACACATTCAGTCATGGAAGTTTCTGTCCTTTAACTAAGAAAGGGGGAAAAAAAAAACAACTATAGCATATTTGCATTTTGTTATTAATTCATGAGTAAAAATAAAAAAGTCCCTATAGAAAGAAATATATGTTTCTTTTTTCAATACCCAGGAGGAGACAAATGCTATTCAGAGCAGTTTAAGCCCTTCATCTTTCACCACAGGCACCAGCAGACCTGAAGGGACTCTGCAGAGGCAGCAGCTGCCGTGGGCAAACATGAAAGCACCAGGCCATGAAGCCCCATTAGGAAAAGGTGAGGCAGTGAATTATTTTTATAGCCTGGAAATGACATATCTCATTCATTCAGTGAGTTATTTACCCTCTGGATGGAGTTCATGGACCTATGAGTCATATAAACACATCTATTGCTTTATCTTGGGAGACAGGAAGAGGGGAGACGGTTATGCCGTGGAGCCTGGGGAGAAGGGGAAGGATGGGCTGATGAATGTTTCAAGACCTCATCGAGCAGGTCTGGGTCATGGCAGAACCTATTCTGTCTTGGTAGATTCTAGGCCCTGTGAGGGTTTAGAAGCCGGGCCTGCTTCCTCTCTGGTATGAAAGCTTGCAAGCTAGTCCCTACAACCCTGGCTGAGATACATTTCAAAAGGAAAAGGATTCCCTCTTCTTCAGTTTGACCAGTTTCTCAACTGAGGAGGGGCTGTGTGTGTGTGTGTGTGTGTGTGTGTGTGTGTGTGTGTGTGTGTGT